>JAEOAD010000009.1:49207500-49530755 GCA_036365145.1 Orientallactaga sibirica
CCCCTGGAGCTAGTTAAACCAAAGGGATGGGAAGAATAAACCCAGAGGGCAGGCACTCAGCAGGCTGGAGAGAAACCTCACTCTGCTTTGGCCCTATGCAGGGCAATAGGGCTTGAATGGGCCCCTCTGAGCACTTCAGGGACAGGGAGATACAAAACAGCCCCATGGGAACACTCCACGGTGAGAAAGCAAGAGAGCTCACAGAAAATGTCTATAGATTATGAAAAGCTAGGTGGGGTGGTGCCACCCATCCATGGTGCTGTCCCTAATATTGTGCTTTTAAAGAAACAGGTGATACAGGCAATGGAATCTCTTCATGCTTTGTTGGATCTTGCTAATCTCCTTTGGCATTCCCTTAGCTGAGATCAGCTGGTGTCTGCTTAAAAATGGATGGCTGTGGGCCTGCAGAGATCTTCCTACTGTCTGTAAAGTGCTTCATTAAATGTCCTAGTGCTAACCACTGAGTATCTTACAAGTTTGGTAAAGTATCTGGGAAAACAATAAAGACAGCAATTAAAGTGTTTAAAAGAAGGTGTCCTATGTAGACAGAAAAGGACACTCCTAAAAGCCATGAAGTTGATGAATAAAGATCACAGTGCCAGGGATGGGCTACCTCCCAGCATTGCTGGCCAGGGAGGCCCATGAGCTCTTCCCCCTAAAAATGAAAAAAGCGTTATTGCCATGGTTGTTGATTGCATTCCAGAACTAAATGGTAAGAGCCTATTGCTGAAGACATGGTATGTTTTGGTTACAAGATATGGAGACATCAGGCTTGGACTGAACTGGAAATGCCTTTCCTGATGGCTGGCTTTCATAGTGCTGCAAAGTACTGTGTAGGCTGCTGGGGGGGAATGGTCATCAATGGTCCTACCCAACTTTGAAACCATGTGCTACAATACCAAAATGCCAGGCAAGATGTGCCTGTCTGTGTGATAGTAGCAAGACTGTTGGCACAGCTAACAATTTAATTGAATTCAGGGCCCACTCCATAGGAAGGAGGTCATGTCTGGTATTGTAAACCTGATCAAAAGCCTATGGTTGTGGAGTTTCCCCAATGGGGAAACCACTTGTATTGTTTTACTGGATGGATGTGATGGACCTGTCAAATTGCATGCTAAACATTTGTGCTTGTCCCCAAAGAGTACCACCATTATTACTACTGCTGTCACCTGCAGTAGAAGATAAACTTCTTGCAGTCAACAGTGGGTGCTGATGGAAAGATTCATGGCTATGGCTATGGTATAGTGGCCCAGGGCTTTGTCATGGATAGACATCTGAGGCTCTCTCTGAGGCTCAGGGAATATTGCAGAAGAGGGGGCAGAAAGAATTTAAGCACCAGATGAGGGGTTGGAGTGTTGTATAGAAAATTTCCACTGCATTGAAAAATGTAAACAACTGTTGCCAGCTTTATCAAAAGCAGCTGGGACAACCCACAAAAGAAAGTGTAGAGAGGGTTATCAGACCCCCGCCTAAGATTCAGATGCTCCCTGTGCCAGCTGTATAAAATAACACACATGATCTGGTGACCTTGGGGTAGATAGAGCATATGAAGAGTAAAAGATGGAGGAACAATGAGCTCCATATAGCAGTTTCTTTGGAGTCTCCATGCTCTGTAAGTAAGCCCTCACCCAAGGCCGAGGGAGGAGCATCGACAGGGGTAATCCCCCGATATAGTGAGCCCCACTGACGTGCTGCTCTATGGTCTCATACTCTTGAACAAGGACAAAGAGCTTTTTTTTTTTTTTTCAAGGTAGGGTCTCCCTCTGGTCCAGGCTGACCTGGAATTAACTATGGAGTCTCAGGGTGGCCTCGAACTCTCGGCGATCCTCCTACCTCTGCCTCCCAAGTGCTGGGATTAAAGGCGTGCGCCACCACGCCCGGCCCACAAGGAGCTTTTAGAAGCAGCCACAAGGAAGTTGTCCTTCAGGGTGGAATGAGACTTCTCCATGGTGCAGCTGCTCTGGGGTCCCAATGCTCTGTAAGGAAGCCCTCATCCTGAGACTGAGGGAGGAGCATCCAAGGAGTAATTTTGACTTGGGAAGCTCCATCAAAGTAGCTGCTTTGGGGGCCATATGTTCCTGTAAGTAACCCTTCTTTATGCTCTATAAGTGACCCAATAAACTCATAACTCATAATGACTCAATAACTCATTGGTTCACTGAACTGGTACTGGTGTAGTTGTACTTTGTACTTTTTTTTGTACTCTGGTCTGTCATATTTGGGGTGAAGACATATGTTTGCATCTCCCCAGTGGCAAAGTTTCCCACAACACCAACATACAGCGTGAGCAATATTATCATGCAGTGTTACTTAATTCTGAACAAAAAGTTCTAATCCTTGCAACCTGAAATGTTTATGCATACTTGTATAGGACCTAGGACAATAGATATAGTTCAGTATTTACCTGTGGCTATCAAAATCAGCAAGAGAAGAGAAAAGTTAGGTGCCATTGTTCTCAAAAGAATGCTATAAAGAACCTGCTCAGTTCATGCTCACACTCTGGGTTTGACAGTTTGTACTGCTCATGACACTCCTGTGTTATGGCATTGGCTTCCGTCTCTTACCAGAATGCACCACAGCACCTCACAGGAGCAGGATGAGGTGTCCAGACCCATGCCAGGCTCTAAATTAGAATATGCTGCATTTTATGCTGAATGAAAAAAATCAAATGGAAGGGCTAGGGTATACATCAGTGGTTGAGCATGTGTTTAGTGTACATGAGGCCCTGGGTTCTATTCCTAACTCATACACACACAAATCAAATGGAAGATTGAATCACAAAGGAATAAGCATTATTACCCTCTTTCAATTAAAGATAGCATAAAAGGCATTAGGCACAAAATACTTAAAGTAAACCTTTATGTAGATTGCTTTTATTTTTAAATATGTATTTATTTGCACTTGAGTGTGTGTATGGGCACACCAGGGTCTCTTGCCACTGCAAATGAGTACCAGACACATATGCCTGGGCTTATGTAGGTGCTAGGTAATCAAACTGTGGCTGGCAAGCAAGCAAGAGCCTTTAACCACTGAGCCATCTCCCAAGCCCCTAGACTGCCCTTATAAACTGTTTTGTTACAGAATAAGGACAGTTTCAATCTCTGAAATCTAATCAAAACCATTATTATTACAGCAATTTAATCTCATCCAAGTGTTTTTGCATGCACCACCTTTAGAACTTACAGCAACCCTTTGAAGTTTTATCACTGTAATTTTACAGATGAGCAAAGTGAGTCCCAGAGGATGGAAACACTTTGCTCATTCACACAGTTACTGGAACAAGCCATCACTAGAATCTAAGGAACAAGGCAACTGTTTTGACCAAAGCACCCCACCTTTAGATGAAATATACAGAGTAAAAGATTACTATATGGTGAGAACACCCCAGCTTCCCAAAATAGTTATATGTGAAATCAAGCTCCCCTTTTTCTCATGCCAGTGCCTTTTTGAAGGGAGTATGACAAAAATAGAAAGTTGATGTAAAACTTTTGATTATATTTTTAGTTACCTACTTGGGACAAAAGGCTAGCTGTTTTGCCAAAGCAAATTAGACAATATTATTATAATAGCAGAAATACCAGCCTTGACTAAAAAGAAAGATATAAAACACACAGAGAATGGGGGCCAACAACTTGGAAGCATTGAGTTCTCGGTATTGGCCTTTTGCAAGAATAAAGAGGCAAGTTTCCCAGATGAGTGAACAGTCAGAGTATGACTCAAAGACTATTTCAGTACAAGATCCTATTTCAACCTTGTCCATCTGTTTGCTGGGAATGTAAAGTTGTCTGGCTGCAAGTTAGAAAAGGGGATGAAATCATCTACTAAAGCAAGAGCCCCACAAAGGCCCACTGCGATTACGTAACAGAGCCATGCAGCGAGAAGCTACTCCACACCTTCTGCTTACCTACTATGAAATATTAAGACCTCATCCCAGGCAGATGAGTTCAGGAATCCAGTTAAACAAATGAGGAATTCTGGAAAATTCATTCCCTATTTGCTACCAACTAATAGAAAAGAAGGAGTAATTTTTAAATGATGCATATTGGACTAGAGAGATGGCTTAGTGGTTAAGGCACTTGCCTGTGAAGCCTAAGGACCCAAATTCGATACCACAGGAACCACGTAAGCCAAATGCACATGGTGGCACATGCATCTGGAGATCAATTGCAGTGGCTAGAGGCCCTAGCATATTCTCTCTGTGTCTCATGAATGTTTATAGGGCTGGAGAAGATGGCCTAGTGGTTAAGGCATTTACCTGCAAAACCAAAGGACTCCGGTTCAATTCCCCAGGACCCATGTAAGCCAAATGCACAAAGAGGTGCATGTGTCTGGAGTTTGTCTCCAGTGGCTGGAGGTCTTGGCATGCTCATTCTCTCTCTTTCTCTCTCTCTCATAAATAAATAAAATGTATTAAAAAATAGTTTACAAGTATTTTAAATGTCTATCTTTGAATAACTTTGACTAATAACCTTGGCTAATACCTATTTATCAAACTTACAGCCAGCCATTCTGGGCTCTCTACACTTTATCTTCAGCTCCACTGTCTTTCCTATAGAAGTCACTAAGGGCATAGAATGCTACTCTCTCCTGTGTATCACCTTTCCTTTTATGCCATCTATTCCCCCTCATCTTCCAAGATCTGGAGCCCATCTCCTCCTCCATCATCCACTAACATACTTCCACCAGGGTTTCCTCCTTAACTCCTTTAGTGTAAGAAGGAATAGAAGTTCCAGAGAGTAACAAACTTTAGAGAAACTCAAGGGCATCACTATTCAGGAAGCTGGTGAATTCGGGGCTACTAATAAAAAGAGCTCAGAATCCAATTTTAAGGGTTAGGAAAACATCAAGGTCACAATTATGTTATAGACAAAAATTGTTTATAGAGATATATAGATAGAGATCATATATGTTATTGGCCAAATGACCCTTTATACTTTGGTGAGAGACTCAAACTAGCCAGGTCAGAATTGTTTCTGTGAATGAATTTCAAGTACTAAATAACTGACTTACAAATCAATTGTGTAATTGGGTGCTGAGATTCAATCACCTCCTTTAGTGCTACTTCAATTAAGAAAGGAATTGGGAGCTGGAGAGATGGCTCAGAGGTTAAAGTGCTTGCCTGAAAAGCCTAAGTTTGATTCCCTAGTATCCACGTAAAGCCAGATGCACAATGTAGCACATGCCTCTGGAGTTCATTTGCAGTGGCTGGAGGCCCTGGCACACCCATTCTCTCTATTCTCTTCTCACTATCTCTCTTTACTTGCAAATAAATTCTAAAAAATAAAAAGAAATTGGGCTGGAGAGATGACTTAGCAGTTAAGGCACTTGCCTACAAAGCCTAAAGACCCAGGTTTGATTTCCCAGTACCCCAGTAAGCCAGACGCATGAGCTAACACATGCATCTGGAGTTCATTTGCAGTGGCTGGAGGCTCTGACGTGTCCATTTCTCTCTCTCTCTCTCTCTCTCATATATAAATAATAAATTAAAATATTTTTAAAAAGAATACCATGTATTTTAAAAAGAAGGAATTGGTAACCCCCACTTGTTCTTAAGTTCTTAAGTTCTTAAATGAACTGCACTCATCCAAACCAACACAGTTAGGTACTCATGCTTGCATGGCAAGCACTTTATCCATTGCACCACAGCTCTTAACTTTAAAATATTTTTTAATATTCTATTTTATTTACTTTAGAGAGAGAGAGAGAGAGAAGGAGATGAGAGAGAGAGAGAGTGGGTACACGAGTGCCTCTAACCCTGCAAACAAACTCCACATACATGCACCACCTTGTGGGTCCTGGGGAATCAAACCTTGGTCTTTTGGCTTTGCAGGCAAGCACTTTAACCGCTAAGCCATCTCTCCAGCCCAAAATATTTTTTAAAATATCATTGACCACAAATTACTTTTGTATTCTGTATTTATGAGGATAGTCTGGGGAAATCCATGTGCAACCTCAATCACAAAGTCACTTCTTTATCAATTCACCTCACTCGTCCATCAGTTTATGCAAGAGAAAATGAATGAGAAAACCAAAGCTCTCACTTCAGAGAAATGGAGAAACTAAAAATACACCAACATGGAATGTTACATGTTCCCTGGCATGCATGAGACAGCTCAATCTCATACATGAGCCTTCAACTGAACAGTCTGATAAACTTTACTTGGCATTTCTCCAAATTCTCTGTCCTAGAACATGCCCCTGGGAATGACCGCAGATAAAGGATAACCTGTAGCCTGGCTAATGCATGGCTGTATAAGTCCTCACTTGTCCAGGAGGGAAAATCTCCACAGTCTACTAATGAACTGTCTTAGTCTGGTTTCTGTTGGTGAAAAAGAATGCCTGAAATGGGGTAATTAAAAGAAGTTTATTCTTACTCAGAAAACTGGAGACCAGGAAGTTGGATTTCCTGCTGGTTCCATCCATGGCACAAAGCAAACGAACAAGCAAGTATGTGAAGCAGTAGCAGAGCGGGAGCTCAACTTGCTTCGTACCACTCACTCTCACAGTAACTGCGCCAAAGCCCTCCACGTGAGGACCCACACACTTGAGGAAGGCGCTTCCCAACACTGCCAAGATGGTAAATTTCAGTAAGAGTTCTGAAGGGGACAAAGTTAATTCAAACCACAGCAAGCACACACTTTACTGTATTTTTAATTACTGGACTCTGTGCATGTCTCTCATAGTGAGCTAAAAAATGCCTATCATTTCTACAATGTTTCACATAGAAAGCATTCAAAATAAATGGCAAATACATGCACATGGGCTGGGGAGATGGCTCAGCTGTTAAGAGCACTTGACATACAAGCATGAGGACCTGAAATGGCCTGAGTTCCATCTCCATCACCAACAAAGAAAGCTGGGTATTACACCTGTGATTATGGTTAATCTCTGATTATCAACTGGATAGGTTTTGGTATCACTACAGAAACTAATCTCTTAGCACTTCTGTTAGAAATAGTTTAGATTAGAAAGACTCACCCTAACTGTGAGCAGCACCATTCTATGGTCTGGGGGTCTGGGGATCCTGCACACTATATAAAAAGCAGAAAGCTAGCTGAGCACCAGGATTTATCCCCCTCTACTTCCTCCCAGGGGAGGTGTGACACTGGCCAGGCTTTCCAGGGTGATGGTGTTTCCCTCTGGAACTGTAAGCCAAAGTAAACTTTTTCCTTTCCTAAGCCCTAAGCTAGTTGGGTATTTTGTCCCAGCAATGAGAAAGTGACAGTCATATACACCTGTAAGCCCATGCCTGGGGGGGGGAGGGGCAAAAACAAGAGAATCATGAGGGCTCATTGGTCAGACAGCAGCTGCAGCTTCAGTGGAAGACTGTCTCAAGGAAACACATGGGAAGAACCAACAGAAGAGGACATGTGACATTCTCCTCTGGCCTCCACATGCAGGTGCACAGGGTACATGCATCTGTACACTATACGTATGAACTACAAACACAAACAAAAAAATAAAACACAAGTGAGCATATACTATTTTGTAAATAAAAAATTATCTCTGCTGGTCCTTTACTCAAGAATCAAACAATCAAAGCAGCATGCAGGCGGTAAGAAGGTTTGGTTTGCAGTGCTGGAGATAGACAGAACCCTTCTGCCAGGTAAGTGCTTTGACTCCCTGAGCTACATCTCCACTATAGGGGTTTTGGTCTTCTTCAGAACCCCCCTCCAAAAATTAACTCAAACTACAACAGCCCTGTCAGGAATGAAGGATGTTGCTACTTGGCCTAAGGAATTAACTTTTTTGGCAATAAATAGCTATACAATGTTCATCTTCTGGTCTTCTTTGACTCTAAGATCTTTCATGATGGCTCACACCTATAATCTCAGTGCTCAGGGGGTTGATCCAGGAGGAACTTCATGAGTTCAGGGCCAAACTGGCTACATGATAAGATCCAGGCCAGCCCAGGCTACAATGTGAAACTCACTTCAAAAAATAAATTCTGTCTTTCTAAAAATATTACTACTACCATATGTACAAACATGAAAACCCATGTCTCCTCACAAATAAGCCAGGTTTTCCACTACAGTCAGCCAGAATATTTTCACATGTTTTTTATGTATGCTGTGCTATTGGTGAAAATGAGAACAAGAACTAGGATTTAGAAAATGCCTTAAGACACACAGATTGCCATAAGATTTTATGAATAATGAGCCAAAAATCCAATAAGATGAGAATAGACACAAAGAACAATCCTGTGAATGCCTGGACTGATTCACAGGTAATGCAGACACTCCCATCCTACCCATTTGACCTCTTATTCATTTATCTAACAAATATTAGATAAATCTTTATAATGTGCCAAGGCATTTTATATATATATATATGTAAACCAGAATGCTAGGGTTTCTAACTTCACACAAAGAGAACTGTTCTTGTCTAGCAAGAAAAATGGTTTTTGTTATTGTTCATTTGCTTGCTTGTTTCTTTTGTTTTGGTTAAATATTTTATTTTATTTTATTTAAGAGAGAGAACGGGCATGCCAGGGCCTCTAGCTGTTGCAAATGAACTCCAGACACATGAGCCACCTTGTGCATTTGGCTTACTTGGGTTCTGGGGAATCAAACCTGGGTCCTGTGGCTTTGCAGGCAAGCACCTTAACCACTAAGCCATCTCTCCAGCCCATTTTTAAAAATATTTATTTACAAACAGGGGGGGGAGAGAATGGGCATACCAGGGCCTCTAGCCACTGCAAATGATCTCCAGACATATGAGCCACTTTGTATATCCAGCTTTACGTGGGTATTGGGGAATCAACCCAGGTCCTTAGTCCTTCCAGGCAAGTGCCTTAACTTCTGAGCCATCTCTCCAGCCTCCCCCCTTTTTTTTTTTTTTTTTTTTTTGAGACAGGGCCTCATGTATCCCACACTGGCCTAAAACTCAGTAGGCAAGGAGAACTTTCTGATCCTTCTGCCTCCTGCTCCCAAATGCTGTGAATACAGACATATTCCAACATGCCCGATTTATGTGAATTTGGGGACTAAACTTAGGGCTTCAGGCATGGTAGGCAAGAATTTCACCAGCTTAGCTACATCCCCAGCCTGACATAGTTTTTAAAAGACAATAATAATGAAATGTGATGAGTGCTGTGGTAAGAAATGCATCACATCACTGGGACCTACACATCATCTAATTCAGAGCATTCAAAGTGTGGTCCCCAAACCAGCACCTGGGCACTGCTTCATAAGGGCTTTAACAATCCAGTCCCTCCCTTCAGATGATTCTGAGTCATACCTCATCCAACTATACTGGGGCAAGGTATGAACTGGATCATTGAATTCTTCTAAAACTCCCACAGCAGATTCTATACAGAAGTAAGCGGGATGTGGTGCACTCCTGTGATCCTAACAGAGAAGTAAGTGGCATGTGGTGCACTCCTGTGATCCTAACAGAGAAGTAAGTGGGATGTGGTGCACTCCTGTGATCCTAACAGAGAAGTAAGTGGGATGTGGTGCACTCCTGTGATCCTAACAGAGAAGTAAGCAGGATGTGGTGCACTACTGTGATCCTAACAGAGAAGTAAGTGGGATGTGGTGCACTCCTGTGATCCTAAGAGAGAAGTAAGTTGCATGTGGTGGTGCACTCCTGTGATCCTAACAGAGAAGTAAGTGGGATGTGGTGGTGCACTCCTGTGATCCTAACAGAGAAGTAAGTGGGATGTGGTGGTGCTGTGATCCTGTAAGAGGGATCTGTGATCCCTAACAGAGAAGTAAGTGGGATGTGGTGCACTCCTGTGATCCTAACAGAGAAGTAAGCGGGATGTGGTGCACTCCTGTGATCCTAACAGAGAAGTAAGCGGGATGTGGTGCACTCCTGTGATCCTAACAGAGAAGTAAGTGGGAGATCCTAACAGAGAAGTGGGATGTGGTGCACTCCTGTGGAAGTAAGCGGGATGTGGTGCACTCCCTGGTGCACTCCTGTGATCCTAACAGAGAAGTAAGCGGGATGTGGTGCACTCCTGTGATCCTAACAGAGAAGTAAGCGGGATGTGGTGCACTCCTGTGATCCCAACAGAGAAGTGGGATGTGGTGCACCTGTGATCCCTGTGATCCCTAACAGAGAAGTAAGTGGGTTGTGGTGCACTCCTGTGATCCTAACAGAGAAGATCCTAACAGAGAAAGTAAGCGGGATGGTGGTGCACTCCTGTGATCCTAACAGAGAAGTAAGTGCACTCCTGTGATCCTAACAGAGGGATGTGGTGCACTCCTGTGATCCTAACAGAAGAAGTAAGCGGGATGTGGTGTGGCACACCTGTGATGGTGGATGTGGTGCACTCCTGTGATCCTAACAGAGAAGTGCACTCCTGTGCGGGCGGGTGGTGGTGCACTCCTGTGATCCTAAGTGGGATGTGGTGCAAGTAAGTGGTAAGTGGGATGTGGTGCACTCCTGTGATCCTAACAGAGAAGTAAGTGGGATGTGGTGCACTCCCTGTGATCCTAACAGAGAAGTAAGTGGATGTGGTGCACTCCTGTGATCCTAACAGAAGTAAGTGGGATGTGGTGCACTCCTGTGATCCTAACAGGAAGTAATGGGATGTGGTGGCACTCCTGTGATCCTAACAGAGAAGTAAGTGGGATGTGGTGCACTCCTGTGATCCCTAACACTGGGATGTGGTGCACTCCTGTGATCCTAACAGAGAAGTAAGCGGGATGTGGTGCACTCCTGTGATCCTAACAGAGAAGTAAGTGGGATGTGGTGCACTGTGATCCTAACTAAGTGGGTGATCCTAACAGAGAAGTAAGTGGGATGTGGTGCACTCCTGTGATCCCTAACAGAGAAGTAAGTGGGATGTGGTGCACTCCTGTGACCAAGAGAGTAAGAGGGATGTGGTCCCTGTGATCCTAACAGAGAAGTAAAGGATGTGGTGCACTCCTGTGAGTGGGATGTGGTGCACTCCTGTGATCCCAAGAGAGAAGTAAGCGGGATGTGGTGCACTCCTGTGATCCTAACAACAGTAAGAGGGAGCAGAAGTAAGTGGGATGTGGGGATGATCCTAACAGAGAAGTAAGTGGGATGTGGTGCACTCCTGTGATCCTAACAGAAGTAAGAGGGATGTGGTGCACTCCTGTGATCCTAACAGAGAAGTAAATGTGGTGCACTCCTGGATCCTAACAGAGAAGTAAGGGGGATGTGGTGCACTCCTGTGATCCTAACAGAGAAGTAAGTGGGATGTGGTGCACTCCTGTGATCCTAACAGTGGTGCACTCCTGTGATCCTAACAGAGAAGTAAGAGGGATGTGGTGCACTCCTGTGATCCTAACAGAGAAGTAAGCGGGATGTGGTGCACTCCTGTGATCCTAACAGAGAAGTAAGAGGGATGTGGTGCACTCCTGTGATCCCCTAACAGACTCCTGTGATCCTAAGAAGTAAGCGGGATGTGGTGTGATCCTAACAGAGAAGTAAGCAGGATGTGGTGCACTCCTGTGATCCTAACCTGTGATGCCTCCTGTGATCCTAACAGGAAGTAAGCGGGATGTGGTGCACTCCTGTGATCCTAACAGAGAAGTAAGCGGGATGTGGTGGTGCACTCCTGTGATCCTAACAGAGAAGTAAGTGGGATGTGGTGCACTCCTGTGATCCTAACAGAGAAGTAAGCAGGATGTGGTGCACTCCTGTGATCCTAACAGAGAAGTAAGTGGGATGTGGTGCACTCCTGTGATCCTAACAGAGAAGTAAGCGGGATGTGGTGCACTCCTGTGATCCTAACAGAGAAGTAAGCGGGATGTGGTGCACTCCTGTGATCCTAACAGAGAAGTAAGCGGGATGTGGTGCACTCCTGTGATCCTAACAGAGAAGAGAGGATGTGGGCAGATCCTAACAGAGAAGTGCACTCCTGTGATCCTAACAGAGAAGTAAGCGGGATGTGGTGCACTCCTGTGATCCTAACAGAGAAGTAAGTGGGATGTGGTGCACTCCTGTGATCCTAACAGAGAAGTAAGCGGGATGTGGTGCACTCCTGTGATCCCGGGATGTGGTGCACTCCTGTGATCCTAACAGAGAAGTAAGGGATGTGGTGCACTCCTGTGATCCTAACAGAGAAGTAAGTGGGATGTGGTGCACTCCTGTGATCCTAACAGAGAAGTAAGTGGGATGTGGTGATCCTAACAGAGAAGTAAGCGGGATGTGGTGCACTCCTGTGATCCTAACAGAGAAGTAAGTGGATCCTAACAGAGAATGTGGTGCACTCCTGTGATCCTAACAGAGAAGTAAAGGGGATGTGGTGCACTCCTGTGATCCTAACAGAGAAGTAAGAAGATCCTAACAGAGAAGTAAGTGGGATGTGGTGCACTCCTGTGATCCTAACAGAGAAGAGGGATGTGGTGCACTCCTGTGATCCTAACAGAGGTAAGAGGGATGTGGTGCACTCCTGTGATCCTAACAGAAAATGTGGTGCACTCCTGTGATCCTAACAGAGAAGCGGGATGTGGTGGTGATCCTAACACGGGATGTCCTGTGATCCTAACAGAGAAGTAAGTGGGACTCCTGTGATCCTAACAGGTGGATGTGGTGCACTCCTGTGATCCTAACAGAGAAGTAAGCGGGGATGTGTGGTGCATTCCTGTGATCCTAACAGAGAAGTAAGTGGGATATGGTGGTGCACTCCTGTGATCCTAACAGAGAAGTAAGTGGGATGTGGTGCACTCCTGTGATCCTAACAGAGAAGTAAGCGGGATGTGGTGCACTCCTGTGATCCTGCTAGTTGAAAGGATGAGCCAGGAAGATTGTAAGTTGGAGACTGCATAGCAAGACTGTCTCCAAAACTAAATTTTAAAAAATATGTTGCCAACTCCTACTTTGTCCCAGGAAGAAGAAAGTTCTCCTGCAGAACTGACATTAAGCTAAGACCTGGATAGTAAGAAAAATAGGAAAAAATAATTTTATGGCAGAGAAAGCAGCACATTTAAGGGGCAGATGTCAGAAAAGCCTGTGCATGTGAGGAATTTAAAGAATTCAGTAAGGGCTGAATTGTAAAAAGGTCTAAGAAAAGTTTTGCGATTAGGGCCTGTGGTGGTTTGAATGGATGTTCCCCAATTGATTCAGGAGTTTATTAAAGCTTGTAACTTAGATCTCCACCAACCTGGCCAGAGTAAGTGTCACTGTGGGTGGATCCTAGGGTCCAGTCCCAAGGTGTGTTTGGGGGCAGATCTGTTTCCAGTAAAACAGATATGCAGAAGGACTGGAGAGATTGCTCAGTGGTTAAGGCACATGCCTGTGAAGCCTAAGGACCCTGGTTCGACTCTCCAGGTCCCACAAAAGCCAGATGCACATGGTGGCACATGTGGCTGGCGTTTGTTTGCAGTGGCTAGAGGCCCTGGCACACCCATTCTCTCTCTCTCTCTCTCTCTCTCTCTCACCCTCTCTCTGTCTCTAATAAATAAATAAAAATATAATCTTAAAAAAAAAGATATACAGAGTTCTTGAGCTCTGCCATGATGGAGTTCCTGGAGTGAGTTTGCTTATGGTGTCAGTGGTGGTTTTTCTCTCTGTGAGGACCTGTGAAGGTAGACCAGCTTCTTCTGCCATTCTGGAACTTCCCTTCTATCTGAAAACTTTAATAAATCCCCTCCTCCCATAACTGTGCTGGTCTGGAGGTTCATCCTAGCTGACTATGACAGGGCCAAATGAGAGAAAAGAAATTTGTAAAATTAGGACTTGTTTTTGTAGTACTGGTGATTGAACCCAGGGTCTCATGCATGGCAGACAAGTGCTCTAACACTAGGCTTCCTCACCCTGGGCCCTGTGAGTCTTTAAACATCACATGGACTGCAGCGTAAATAGGCCAAAGCAAAGCCAAACTTAATGTAAGTGCTTCCTGGTCAGGGACTGCTATAGTACAGCTTTATAGAAGACAGTAGGGGTAGCCTTTCCTGACAGAAGTGGTAGAACTAGTTTAGTAAAATGATGGAAGTATGGGAGTTCCATAATCCTATGTTAATGTCCACATTTCTGATCAAAGCATGATATTTGGAGAGAAAACACAAATCCAGAGTTGAGATTTCAAGTTAAAGTATTCAAGTGAAAATGTCTATTAAGTTTATACAACAGGTCTTTGAAAATACTGATTTGGAAGTAATTTATGGATATTGAACATAAGCCAAGGATATGAATGATTTAACATGCAGAGTACCACTGAAATAGGAGTTAGTTTTTCTAACCACTAAAGGCAAGGCCAGTCACATTCCACAAGGACATGAAAGGGACTCAGTAAACTGCCTTCAGAACCAGTTCAACCACTTGGAAGAACAAATGGACAAGATGACCATGATGTGTGATCAGCCTTTTGATGAGGTGAGCAACTGTGATCACCTTCTCAGTGGGATAGAGGGGACATGCACACAGCATGTAGGTTCCTCACTGGTTCAGCCCAGGATGCATGAGAAGAATAACCAATCTCAGTAGAGATTACCTTAATCTCTATCTAGTTCCTCTCATAAATTGTATAAAAGGCCAGTAAACCAAGCAGTTCATTGTCCCCTCTCTATTTCTCCCTTCTGTCTCACCATCTTCTTCCCTCTCCCTCCTCTGTCAGGTTGTCCCTCCCTCTTGGAAGCCCTTCTAACTACCTCCTTAATAAATCTACCTTCTCTTGCTTACCTCTTACCCACATTACTTAATTCTTCTTCTGCATGAGCTAACAAACTTAAGAGTCACTGACTGGGGTCATGCAGCTTTGGTGTCCATAGATTTTTCCAGCACCTTACTTATGTCCATGGATTGCTGAGAAAGGGTTCCCCCCGCCCCTTCATTCTCAAACCCTACATCAATACAAGTTTGAGATGAATGTGTAAATCCAAAAGTTTTAGGAACATGAATGAACAGAGATAGCAAAGGATTAAAAACAGGCTTGGTCAGAGCAGTAGGAAGAAAAACAAGGGACCAAGTGAATAGAATGCAAGAAAGCCAAGAGAAAAGAAAGCTCTGTGAAGCAGACAGAGGCCTCCGGGGTCAAGTAGTGGCAAAGCGAAGGCCAAAGGGGCTCACAAGATTGGTGATACTAGAAGTCAATACTGACTTCACACAAAGAAGGCTGAGAAAGTAGAAGAGATGGGGTATGAGCTGTAGGTAAGGAAACCAAGAGGGCAGACAGGTAGCCGGGTTGAGAAACAGAGTACAAAGATGAGGGACAGATGGGTACCTAGAGAGGGATGTGGAAATAATCAAAGACTTTTTATAAATATTTCAATCTATAACATAAAGAAAAGATTTTTCTGAGGCCCTAATAATTTAAATTTTTACCTGTTTGCTACCTGGATCAACTCTGGAGAAATAAATTACATTAGAAGAATGTGGTAGCTTGAATTTATGTCCCCCAGTAGACTCAGGGATATTATTAAAGCTTATCTCCAGCTGCCTGGCTGGAGGAGGTGTCATTGGGGGTGGATCCTGGGGTCCAGCCCTAATGTATTACTGGGGGCAGATCTGAATTCCAGCCTAAAGTATGCAGAGTGAGTTCTGTCTGGGTCCCTGCTGCTTGCTGCAGTTGCCTGTGGCTGGATGGCATTGTGTTTTATCTCTCTTCTTGGATCTATGAAAGGGGGCCAGCCTCTTTTGCAATTATGGAACTTCCCCTAGACCTGTAAGTTTTCTCCCATAAACTGTGTCTGGTTTGAAAGTTCATCCCAGCAGTATGAACTGACTATGACAATGAACAAATAATCTAGTATGAGAATGAGTCATCATTTTTATTAAATAGCACAATACAGATATGTTCTTAAAGTTAGGCTACTAATAACCCTAACGATTATTAAAGGACAGGAGGAGCCAGAGCACCTAAAATGAGAGTACAGAATTAAATTAGTGTAGTTCAATTAAAAACTAGGTCTAGGCTGGGTGTGGTGGCGCACGCCTTTAATCCCAGCACTCGGGAGGCAGAGGTAGGAGGATTGCCATGAGTTCGAGGCCACCCTGAGAATACACAGTGAATTCCAGGTCAACCTGAGCTAGAGTGAGACCCTACCTCAAAAAGAAAACAAAAAAAAACCTAGGTCTAGGATGCCTAGTTAATATAGCAGCATAGCATCCATGCCAAAGTAGACTGGGGGAGGGGAAATAAAAAGAAAAACACCACAACACACTCTTCTACCAAAAAAATGAAGGTGTATAAGGGATTGTCAACCACAGCAGAGAAGCAGGAGAGACCTGGAGCTTCTAGCAACCACACACAAGCATGCAGAATCAGCTCCTGCCACAGCCCAGCAGTCCCAGTCCTCTGGAAAGAGCTATGCCATGCCAGCCCCTGCCTGAGCCATAGTAACAGAACCATGGTGAAGGGACTCTCCACCCACACCAGCCTTCTCACAGAGTCAAAAACCTGAAGGAGAACACAGTAGCAACTAGCTAAGTGACTCCTTAGGAAGAGAGCCATGGGGACCAGCCACACAGCTCTGGTACAACTTCAGGCACCCTCCACAGTCTCCCATCCCACAGGTGCCAGCATAAGGAACCACTGGAGTTCTGGTGATGGGAACTTGGCCACACAGCATCTGGCACAGCCAAGCAGAACAGTGGATACACCGACCCAGTTAGCATAGCCAAGCTCACAGCACAGTAAAGAGGGACCCAAGCATGCATGCAGCATAGGTGAAACCAGAAGCTATTCCAAAAGGTAATAGCCTACTTACACTGGATCAACACCTGCCCCAAAGCCTGGTATATATGCCTTCACTGGAGGTGCTAATCACACCTTCCATGTCAGGACATGTTATGTGTTAGATTTGACTGATGGTCAGCTTTGCCATTCTTAAATAAGCTATATTTGTGGTTGACATTGTTGCTTCCTGATTTATATTGCCTTTGTCTTTTTCTTCTGTCATTACTGGGGACAGGGTCTCACTCTCACTCAACCACAGGCTGATCTGGAACCCACTACAGACCAGAAATCTCAGTCTCCCAGTTGACAGGATAAAGGGTATGGTGCAAAACATACCCTTAGGGATTTTGACTTTGTTAGATTATTTGTTTGTTTTAATGCCTAGTCTTACACACGAATGAGTGTGTATATTGCTTAGTTGAATTTTAGAATTTGACTGTATTTAGCTTCACCCTGCCTACTAGAATACTTGCATAGCAGGCAAACCCAACACCAACAGTCACTTCTACTATTACTCTGGGAGTAATATAAAAACCATACCTGGCACCTTGTATAACATCTGATTTACACATCTAAGAATACAACAGATAATTAGAAAACCCAAGCATCACATTAACTGAAGATGCAAAATCTCTATATTATAATACAAGAAATACAAAAAAATCAAGATAATATAATTCCATCAAAAATTAAAAATCCATCAGAAATGACCTCCACTAAGACTGTTTTAGATGAAATGCCTAAAAGATTTCAAAGAATGATTAAAACTATGTTCAAAGAAATCATAGGAATTAAAGAAGAAAACAAACTCCTGAAGGAGAACACAGGAAATGAACTTAATGACATAAAGAGGTCAATACAAGACATGAGTAAGAATAATCAATAAAAATCATAAATACTGGAAATAAGACTTCCGGTCAAGATGGTGTTTGCCTGACCACACCTCACCTCTTGGGGTTTGTTGGGAATTGCAGATTCTAGTAGACTTCCAGGGGAGGGAGCAGAGGAGCAAAGCAGAGAATCCGCTGATTCCCAAGCTCTTGGGTAACCCATCAGTCCCCCAATCCCCTCAAGCAGCTGCCCTAGCCGCAATCACAGCCTCAGGATCCTCCTGCACTAACCACAGGCTAACTGGACCCAGGCCAGAAGGCTAGTATTCTCCCCACCCCTAGCCTTTCCCACCACTGTGGAGCTGCACACATGAACACCGTCCCACTCGCTGCTACCCCCACCACCCCCCATGCGTGGACCCAGACCAGCAGGCTAGCATTCCACCTGCCCCAGCCTTTCCTGTCACTGAGGAGCTCCACACACGAACACTGCCCCACTCGCCACTGCCCCCTGACACCCCATGCATGGACCCTGGACAGCAGGCTAGCGCTCCCCCCTCCAACCACTGTGGGACTCCACACATGAACACCTTCCCACTCGCCGCTGCCCCCCACCCCTGGTGCACGGACCCAGGATAGCAGGCTAGCATTGTCCCCTCCACCACCACGGAGCTCCACACATGAACACCTTCCCACTCGCTGCTGTTCCCCAGCCCCTGTGCACAGACCTAGGCCCGCAGGCTAGCATCGCCCAACCAGGCCACCAGGAAGCTCCACGTGTGAACACCATCCCACTCACCACCACTCAGCAATACCCCCACCGCCTGTGCATGGACCCAAGCCAGCAGGCTAGTGTGTCCCCTGCCCTAGGCTTTCCTGCCACCAAGGAGCTCCACACAGGAATGCCTTCCCACCCACTGCCCCATGCTTCGTGGACCAGCTCCTACTGCAATTCCTGCAGTCTACTTGGACCCAGGCCAGCAGGCTATTCTTCACCCCTCCCTCCCCTTTCCCACCACCCAACCAGGACCCCCCCATGTGTTGCCTGACCGACAGCAGCCCCATAGCCCCACCCTGCCTCATCACAGGACCTGGCAGTCCCAGCCACCCAGATACATGGTCTCAATGGAACCACTGACCATCTCCTCACCTCTCAGCATCACGGAACCACCAGCAGTCCCATCCTCTCCCCCTCCGCAGCCCAGCTGCAACACCAGTCTGTTTTGTCCCATTCCTCCCCACCCCTGTCCCCTCAGAATATCTAACCAAACAGACCCATACACAAACCACCCAACAATCCCTTCATCAGGTCCCTGGGCCTTCACAACAGCTTCACAGACTCCTTCTCTCTGAGCAGGCAGGCCCCATTGCCATCAGAAGCCTAATGAAGCAAACATAAAAGGGAATAATCACTGAAAACTTCAAAGGTAAACTACAGCTTCCTCCTTAATTAAAAAAGATTCCTTCACTGTGATGGGCACACCACAGTGCAAAAGGAATAACATGAAAAATCGAATGCAAGTAAATCCAACAAGACTGCCCAGTCTAATCAAAACATAGAAGAGACAATAGGATTAGAAACCCACAATGAAGGTACAAGCTTTGCAACCCTGGATAAGCAATTAGCAGAACTTGCAGAAAATCAACAAAGGGCCAATAATTGTATGAATGCTGTCCTCGCTAGATTAGACCTAATAGAAAAGAACCAGGAAGGGTTTCAAAGACAGTTAAATGATCTGAAGTAGAGAGAAAAAAAAAAAAAAAAAAGAGGACCTCAATAACTAGCTGGCTAAGTTCAATAAAAACATAAATAAATGCAAGGATGAATTCCAAGAACCATTAAGAAAATCAGAAAATGATGTGTAAAGGAAACTTGAAAGAGGGATGGTAACTATACATAAAAAATCAGAAAATAGAGCTGGGCATGGTGGCGCACGCCTTTAATCCCAGCACTCAGGAGGCAGAGGTAGGAGGATCGCCGAGAGTTCAAGGCCACCCTGAGACTACATAGTTAATTCCAGGTCATCCTGGACCAAGGTGAGACCCTACCTCTCAAAAAAAAAAAAAAAAAAAAAAAAATCAGAAAATACAAACCAAATTGAACAAGCCCAAAACTCTATAGAAGCTCTCAAGAATAATCCATGTGGAGGATAGAAACTCAGAACTAGAAGACAAAACAAAACAAAAGAAACAGTTTGTGAGTCCAAAAGTTTCAGTAAGTTCAAAAATTTCTGGGAACAGAACATAAGGGAAATGTGGGATACCCTTAAACGTCCCAACGTTCAGATCATGGGAATGCCAGAAAGGGAAGAAATTCAGACCAAAGGCATGGAGAACTTATTCAACAGAATTATCAAAGAAAACTTTCCCACTCTCTCAAAAGAAAGCCCCATCAAGTTACAAGAAGCTAAAAGAACTCCAAACAGACTGGATCAAAGGAGAAATTCTCCAAGACATATTATCATTAAAACTCTAAACATTGATAACAAAGAGAAAGTCCTACAAGCAGCTAGGGAGAAACTACACATTACATATAAAGGTAACCCCATCAGAATTACTTTAGACTTCTCAGTGGAAACCCTGAAAGCCTGAAGGGCCTGGAATGGAACACTGCAAAGTCTAAGAACTTATGACTACCTACCCAAACTACCCAGCAAAAGTATCCCTCATAATAGATGGTGAAAAAAAAAAAAACTTTCCACAATAAAACTCAGCTTCACAGCTATATGAAAACAAAGCCAAATCTACATAGAGTACTTCAGGGAATTCTCCACACAGAAGAATCAAATAACCAACCTCAAGTGCCTACAAGAAGCAGATCACAAAAACCAAACCCAGAGAAGGCACAAAAAACTACAAAGTCCAAGAAAACAACAAACCACATAAGCCACCACAATATGACAGGGATCAAATCAAACCTCACAGTTATTATCCTAAATATTAATGGCCTTAATTCACCCATCACGAGACATAAGCTAACAGGGTGGATCAGAAAATTAGACCCCTCAATATGCTGTCTTCAAGAAACCCACCTCACCATTAAAGACAGACACCTTCTCTGCATAAAAGGGTGGAAAATGATATTCCAAGCAAATGGAAATAAGAAACAAGCAGACATTGCTATACAAATATGAGATAAACTAGACTTCAAACCAAAGGTAATAAAAAAAAAGACAAAGAAGGCCACTTCTTACTTATCAAGGGAACAATCAACAAGAGGATATCTCACAATCATCAATCTTTATGAACCAAACACAAGCGCACCACAATTCATAAAGCAAAACCTACTTAACAACAAAACAGAAATAAAACCAACACCATCACTCCACTAGCAGCAATAGATAGATCATGCAAACAGAAAATTATCAGATAAGTAAGAGAACTCAATAAAACCATAGATCAATTAGACCTAACAAACATCTACAGAACATTCTACCCAAAATCCAGATTACACTTTCTTCTCAGCAGCCTATAGAACCTTCTCTAAAATAGATCATATACTGTGTCATAAAGCCAGGCTCCATATATTTAGGAAGATTGACATAATATTCTGCATGATATCAAATCACAATGCTGTATTGCTAGAAAATAACAACAAAAGATGTTCTAGGAATCCCACCAGATCCTGGAAACTGAACAAAACACTTTTAAACAATAAATGGGTAGTGAATGAAATAAAATATGCAATTGCAAAATTTCTAGAAATGAATGACAATGAGAACACAATATACCAAAACTTATGGGACACAATGAAGGCGGTCCTCAATATCTGACAGGATAGACTTCAACATTAGTTAGGAAAGAAGATCACGTTATATTGATTAAAGGGACAATTCAACAGGAGGACATTACAATTCTAAACATATATGCCCCTAACATGTGTACTCCCAATTTCATCAAACAAACAGTATTATACTTAAGGTCACAGATAATACCATGCGCAATTGTAGTGGCTGACTTCAATATCCCACACTCATCAACTGACAAATCATTCTGGCAAAAAAATAAACAAAGAGACATCTGGATTAACTGATGTCACAGAAAAAAATGGACCTAACAAATATCTATTGAACATTCCATCCAAATGCTGCAGAACATACGTTCTTTTCAGCAGCACATATTCTCTAAAATAGACCATATGTTAGGATACAAAGCAAATCTTAACAAATACAGGAAAACTGAAATAATTCCTTGTATTCTATCTTATCACAATGGGACTAAACTACAAGTCAACAACAAGAAAAACTACAGAGCACACACAAAATCATGGAAACTAAATAATCTAGTACTGAATAATAAATGGGTCATTGAAGAAATCAAAAAGGAAATTAAAAAAACTCATACAGGGCTGGAGAGATGGCTTAGCAGTAAAGACACTTGCCTGTGAAGCCTGAGGACCCATGTTTGATCTCTCTCTATATCCCACATAAGCCAGACACACAAGGGTGACACAAGTGCAAGGTTGCATATGCCTACTAGGTGGCACAAGCATCTGGAATTCGATTGCAGTGGCTGAGACCCTGATGCACCAATTCTCTCTCTCTCTAAAAAAAATCATAGAATCAAATGATAATGATAACATGACATAACAACACCTTTGAGACACAATAAATGTAGTTCTAAAAGGAAATTTTATAGCTTTAACTGTCTACATTAAAAGCATAAGAAAGAAAGAAAGAAAGAGAGAGAGAGAGAGAGAGAGAGAGAGAGAGAAAGGTCGCAAATAAATAACAGAATGCTTAACTTTAAGATTCTGGAAAAAGAAGAACAAGGCAAACCAAAAACAGTAGGTGGGAAGAAATAATAAAGATTAGGGCAGAAATTAATGAAATAGAAAGCAAAAAAACCAAAAAACTATACAAAGAATCAATGAAACAAAGAGTTGGTTTTGGGGCTAGAGAGATTGCTTAGGGGTTAAGGTGCTTGACTGAGAAGCCTAAAGACTCATGTTCGAGTCTCCAGATCCCATGTAAGCCAGATGCACAAGGTGATGCAAGCATGCAAGGTCATACATGTGCACAAAAGGACACACACCTCTGGAGTTTGATTGCAGTGGCCAGAGGTCCTGATTTGCCATTCTCTCTCTCTCTCTCTCTCTCTCTCTCTCACACACACACACACACACACACACACACACACACACTTGCTCTCTGTCAGTTTCTCTCACTTTAGCTCTCCCACATTTAAAAAAAGGGGGGGGGGCTAGTATGTTGGGTTTGCCTCACAGAAGTTTTTTTGAAAAGGAGTTGGTTCTTTGAAAGGATAAACAAGACTTATAAACCCTTAGCAAATCTGACCAAAAGAAATAGAAAAGAAACACAAATTGATAAAATTAGATATGAAAAAGACATCATTACAACCAATACCAGTGAAATTTAGAAAATTATAAAGACATACTTTAAGAAAATATATTCCATTAAGTTTGAAAATCTGAAAGAAATGGATGATTTTTGAGTTATATGATCTACCATATTAAATCAAGATGAGATAAAACCATTTAAACAGACCTATAACAAGCACAGAGATCAAAACAGTTATAAAAAGTCTCCCAACTTAAAAAAAAAAAATGTAGGCCCAGATGGATTCACAGGTATATTTTACCTAGCTACAAATGTTTAGACTTTAGTGTGAGTCGATAGCAGAGGCCAGTAAGCTAGAAAGGAGGAGAGGGAAGGATTTAAGGGTATGATATTATATATATGTAAGTGATGAGCAGATTACTAGGGGTAGAATGGCCTAAGTGAGGTCAGGGGAAGATATTGAGTAAAGGAAGGGTGGGGAGAGGGTTAATCAAAAATTAAAAAGATATTAATAAGCCATATAGAAACCTACTTTTTTGGATAATGGTGTATCCATAAGCCATAGATTGTTATTAGAAAAATTTCAGTGCCAGGTATGGGATACCTTCCAGTGAGTTGTTGGCCAGGAAGGTCACTGATGTCCTCAAAACATTACAGGTCATTGCCATGGCTCTTGGATTCCCACCAGGAATAGATGGTAAGAGCCTATTGCTGAAGACTCCATATGATTGGGCTTCAAGGTCACTGAGAAATCAAGCTGGAGTTGAGCTGAAAACCTCTTCCCTGTAGACCAGCTGACAGAAAGCTGGAAAAAGCTACACTGCATACAGCTCCATGGGAGAGAGAGAAGTCATCAGTAGAGATAAACAACAGTGAACACTGCAAGCCTTAAGTTTGGCCAGCCAGGCCAAATGAGCCAATGGGTATAATAGTGGCATATCTGTTAAGGGGGAAACCAAACTCTCTTTAACTGGACTGGAGGCCCGCTCCATGGGAGGGAATATATGCCTGGTATTAAAAACCTATGATGGGGCTGGAGAGATGGCTTAGCGGTTAAGGCATCTGCTTCTTAAACCTAAGAACCCAGTTCCAATCTCCAGGTCCCACGTTTAGCCAGATGCAAAGTGAAGCAAGGGTGCAATGCCACACTTGACCACAAGGGGGCACACACATCTGGATTTCATTCACAGCAGCTGAGAGACTGCTGGCGCGCCCATCTCTATCTGTCTCCCTCTCCCTCTCTGTCTGTCTCTCTCTGTGTCTCTCTCCAAAAATAAATAAAATAATAATAATAATAAAAATTTTAAAAAAACCTATGATGGGGGAGGTCATAAGCCTTAGGGGTGTAATGCCTGCTGGCATCTGGCTAAATGCATATATTATGCTCACCAAATTGCCCAGTAAGCACTTCTCTTAATGTTCATACCCATATGTTAATGCTACTCTCACTTTTGATTAGAGAAGCTTCTCTTTTCTGGTGGCAGTGACCTCTGGGTGACTTAAAAGGCACCATAGTGCTAAGAAGTGACAGAGGCGTGCTCAGCACTGAAACATCTCTATCATACCTTCCAAAGCTCAGGGTCCATTGTGGAAGAGGTGGTAGAAAGAGCCAAAGGAAGGGTAGGATTTCTTACAATGCACTCTTCCAGACATTTCGGCCCCAGTATCTATGACCTTGCAGTGCCTGGTATTACCTATGCATGACCCTCATAATGGGAGGAAAAGGTGATGACATCAAAATAAAAGAGAGCCAGGCATGGTGGTGCACACCTTTAATCCCAGCATTTAGGAGGCAGAGATAGGAGGATCACTGTAAGTTCAAGGCCACCCTGAGACTACATAGTGAGTTCCAGGTCAGTCTGGGCTAGAGTGAGACCCTGCCTTGAAAAACCAAAAATAAAAAAATAAATAAAATAAAATAATAAAATAAAATAAAATAAAATAAAGACTAATTGAAAGGGGAAGAGGATATGATGGAGAGTGAAATTTTGAAGGGGAAAGTGGGGGAGGGGAGGAAATTATCATGGTTTATTGTCTATAATTATAGAAGCTGTCAATAAAAAAATGTCTTAAACTAGGTTTAGCCAAGCATGGTGGTGCACACCTTTAATCCCAGGATCCAAGAGACAGAGGTAAAAAGATTACTGTGAGTTTATGGCTAGCTTGGGACTACATAGTGAATTTGAGGTCAGCCTGGGCAAGATGCTACCTGAAAAAAAAATAGGTCCTAATAAGATGTGTGTGTGTGTCTGTGTGTGTGGTATTCATGTATGCATATTTAAATGTGAGGGCATGCATCTGAAGGCCAGAAGTTGACATCAAGTATCTTTCTCAATCACTTTCCACCTTATTTATTGAGACAGGGTCTCTCACTTGAACCCAGGGCTCACTGATTCAGCTATTCCAACTAACCAGCTCACCCTAGGGATCGCTTGGATCACTTGGATCTCTGTCTCTCAAGAGCTAGGATACAGGTGGGATGCCACAGTCAATCAGCATTTATGTGGGTGCTAGGGATCCAAACTCAGGTCCTCACAGTTGCACAGCAAGCATTTTATCAGATACTAAGCCAACTCCCCAGACCAGGCATTTTTACAAATAGAAATTGCTAAGTGATGATTAAAACAAATTTTGCTATAAACTATTAATCTCAACAAGATAATGTGATGTACAGAAGTTATTGATTTCCCAAAGTTTCATTTATAAACCTTCTAGAAATAGTTGTTAAGGTAAAACATTCTTTCTCTCCATTCTTTCTCTATGCTCACAGAAATATGAGTTCCTCAAATGTACACACATCAGCAGTCACATGAAATGGTCTGGGTAGCTGTAGGAGAGAGCCATGTCATCACATCAATGATGGTGAAGCACAGGCTGAGTGTCCACACTGTTGACAACATGTAATGTGCTTCAGAGCCAGCTGCTTCCTATGTTCTACAGACTGTCCCTCGTTGTTGGAGACCGCTGAGCCAAACTGCAACCATTTGGAGGAAGAAGCCTCCACTCTTTGTATTAAGATTTCAGCTTCCTGAGTTCCTGTGAAATTTACCAAGCCTTCCCAAAAAGCCTGCTTTGATAAGAACAAGAATGTAACCTAAAGATGTGTATCTTAAACAAACAGGACTGATGTAAATCTGCCCTGCCTGTAATCTCAACAGACATTCTTGAGGCCTATCACTCAAGAGACCCCCCGACCCTCTGGTAGCCATAAAATCCATTAGGCAGTCATAAATCCCATTTGCCTTCTTCCCGCCTCCCCTATAGCCATAAAATCCCATTTGCCCTCTTCCTGCCTCCCCTATATATACCTCTGTATGAATAATAATAATAAAGCCTTGACTGGTGTGGAAGCAAGGCTTTCTTCTTTGTGTCTGCTTGTCTCTCTCATCCAGGAGCAGCCTCCCCTTGAGCCCCTGTTGAACCCCGCCGGCCGGGGCAAGTGGCGCCCAGACGTGGGGCTTGAGGTACGAGGACTGACTTGGACGTCGCAAGGAAGGACGGCCGTCTCTTCAGCATTGGATCGCCACCTCGTTGGTGAGTGAAGATCCACAGTGGGTCACTGCAGGAAAGCCCGCCTGTAATACAGACCTGGGTAAGGTAAGAATAGCGACGAATGTCTCGGGACAAGCCATATTTGTTCATAGTTTATGAACCTCAAGGCACAAAGAAAATCGGGTGATCCTTTGGGGACATCCTCCCCTTGGGATTTACAGGCCCAGAGTGGGCTGCCTCCCCAATGAAGAAATTGTCTCTTTATTGACGGACTTAGGCGAAGTTTCATATGGTTGTCTCGCCATTAAAAAACTAGGCAGAGTTTGTTTCCCCAGTTAGCGAAAGACAAACTCCCTTTCTCCATCAGAGAAAGACTAATTACTACAAGCCCAGGGGCTGCCCCCCCAGTGAGAAGGTAATATTTGCCACTGACGGGTCAGGCGAGAGATAATGTAAAGGAAAAATAAACTGTCCGTTTCTCCATCAGAGAAACGTACTTTAACAAGCCCGCGGAGGCTAGCCTCCCCACTGAGGAATTAGGAGAGGTGTAATGTAAAGAAAAACAGACTTTTTCCATCTCAAAGATAAAGACAGATCTCCCCTCTCAGACGCTGTCTTCTTATTTCCTTCTTTGTTTTCGGTTTAAAGCCTTCGCGTGGAATTGAATCAAGGCGACAGGGCAACTGAAGTCTCTCGGCCAGGGCTACTCTCTGGCATTGACTGAAGGCCCCGAGCTCATTGTTCAAATCCTGACAGCACGACGGGTGCTGGCAATAAACCTTCTATCTATTCCTCTTTACAATTTGCAAACTGATCATGCATAGGCCAATAAAAGCCTTTAGGGCAGCTACCGGATTCTTAAACTTGTGGTCAGGCTTGCGTTTGGGACCACTGGGAAATCCCCGGGCTATTTATGGCCCAGGAATATTGCCCTTTGGTCTTAACGTTTCTAAACTTTTCTATCGTGAGGAACACTAGCCTTCATCAAAATGTGGCTGTTAGCTCGAGCTGTGACAAGCTGGCAGATCTGGCAGAGCTGCTCAAAAACCACAGGCAACAACAAAGACAAAAGCTCACACCTGGAGGCAAGGCTCAGGCCTCCTGCAGGCTTTTCTTTTCAGCAAACCGCAATTGTTTATTCTAGGGCTTAAAGTGCTTAAGATGCAGGGAACCCAAGTTAAATTTCTTGTTCTAAAAAAAAAAAAAAAAAAAAAAGGGGTTCTTTCTTAGCTTCGCTGGCTTGCAGAGTTTAGGAACTTCTAACAAAAAAGAAAAAAAAAAAAAAAAAACAGTCTCAAATAGATATGGACTTCTTTACAACTGTTTTAAGCTTATTTTGTCTGTCTATGCTTTTCTGGGACTACTAACAAAATTTCAAAATATGGATAAATGCCAAACTATTATAAGTAGATATAAACTTCTTATAAGTATTACAACTGTTCTAAGCTCACTTTTGCCTCTCTATACTTTTCTGGGACTACTAACAAAATTTCTAAATATGGATAAATGCCAAACTATTATAAGTAGATATAGACTTCTTATAAGTATTACAACTGTTCTAAGCTCACTTTTGCCTCTCTATACTTTTCTGGGACTACTAACAAAATTTCAAAATATGGGTAAATGCCAAATTATTATAAGTAGATATAAACTTCTTATAAGTATTACAACTGTTCTAAGCTCACTTTTGCCTCTCTATACTTTTCTGGGACTACTAACAAAATTTCTAAATATGGATAAATGCCAAACTATTATAAGTAGATATAGTTTATAAGTATTACAACTGTTCTAAGCTCACTTTTGCCTCTCTATACTTTTCTGGGACTACTAACAAAATTTCAAAATATGGGTAAATGCCAAATTATTATAAGTAGATATAAACTTCTTATAAGTATTACAACTGTTCTAAGCTCACTTTTGCCTCTCTATACTTTTCTGGGACTACTAACAAAATTTCAAAATATGGATAAATGCCAAATTATTATAAGTAGATATAGACTTCTTATAAGTATTACAACTGTTCTAAGCTCACTTTTGCCTCTCTATACTTTTCTGGGACTACTAACAAAATTTCAAAATATGGGTAAATGCCAAATTATTATTATAAGACTTCTTAGATATAAACTGTTATAAGTACTTTTTACAACTTTTCTGTTAACAAAATTTCAAAATATGGATAAATCAAACTAGATATGACTTCTTATAAGTATTTACAACTCACTTTACTCTTTTTTTTTCTGGGACTACTAACAAAATTTCAAAATATGGATAAATGCCAAATTATTATAAATAGATATAGACTTCTTATAAGTATTTACAACTGTTTTAAGTTCACTTTGTCTCTCTATACTTTTCTGGGACTACTAACAAAATTTCAAAATATGGATAAATACCAAATTATTATAAGTACATATGGACTTCTTAAAAGTATTACAACTGTTTTAAGCTCACTTTTGCCTCTCTATGTTTTTCTGGTACTACTAACAAAATTTCTAAATATGGGTAAATGCCAAATTATTATAAGTAGATATAGACTTCTTATAAGTATTACAACTGTTTTAAGCTTATTTTGTCTGTCTATGCTTTTTCTGGGACTACTAACAAACAAACAAACAAAAAAAACAGTTTCAAGAATTTTATTTAAATTTAAATATGTGCTTAATACTAAATCAAAAAAAAAAAAAAATTTTTTATAATGTTCAAATCTACTTTCATAATTTAAATGTATATCAAAAGTCAAGTCTGATCTACTCTTTAAAGATATTTCATAAGGCCTTTTTTTTTTATAGCCTAATTGTAAAAACAATAAAAGTTTTCATTGGTAATAATAAAATAAACTGATTAAAAATAAACTGGAAAAAAAACTTTAAATGTTGGTAACTAATGAAAAAGATTATTACAAAGTGGTTACATAATTTGTAAAATAAAAATATGTAACTGTAGATATTAAGTAAACTTAAACAAAAGTTAAAGATAAAACACTTAACTAGATTACAGATCTTTTTAGATACAATAAAGTGATTATTAACCTAGGGCTTACATCAAACTAATAAAAACATGGCTCTAGCTGATAGCAAGTTACTATGGTATTCAATCTGTAAACTTAAAACTTTAGCTTGTTGATATTAATCTGGTCATGATGATGGTTAAAAAAGACTAAATTTAGAGTACCCAATAAAGTTAATTAAGTTCCTATTTGTCAACATTTTAACTATATCTTAAGGTTAAAATTGACTCATTAATATTTAATTCTCTCACATGGTTAATATAACTAATATACAAAAAATGCCTAACATCTCCCTCCATTGCCTGTAATAATTGTTTCCTATCCAACTATGTGCTCCTGATAACATAACTGCCTTTGTTATGATTCTGGTAAATGTCACACAACCCTGGGGGTCCCCAAACACTCGTGTGGGGGACTTGACACTTCCTTTGATTCCCTGACTGAGAAACCCAAGCAAACCCAAGACTGAGACTCGAAAAATTCTTCTCAGACCGGTCTGGTAAGTATCTGAGCGCTCTCTCTCTCTCTCTCTTTCTGGTTTTTTAAAGCTTTTCTTGGGCCCTATGTTTCTGTCATATTCGTGTGTCTGTGTTATTGGGCCCCCTATGTTTCTGTCATATTCGTGTGTCTGTGTTATTGGGCCCTATATGTTTCTGTCATATTTGTGTGTCTGTATGTTGTTTCCCTATGGACGGACGCTTCTCCCTTGACTTAATAACATGGGACAGTTCCTTCCCCCTCTTTAGGACAAAAATCAAGGACATCGCTCAGAAAAATGGAGTATCTATTTCTGTTCCTCAATGGCTATCAGAGGACACCCTTTCATTCAAATATTAAAAAGAATGTTTTCTGTCCTAGGAACAGACATCCAGACCAGATCCCATACATCGTGACCTGAAAAAAATTTAATTAACACCCCACCCTTTTTTCACTCCTTTCTTCACAGGTGTTGGCAGCCCACCGCTGAAGCCTCGGTCCCAATTCTTGTGTGGGGGAGGGAATGGGAACTGGGAATTACATCTCAGGTCAATTAATGAGTTACATCTCAGGTCAATAAATGGTTTACAAAATTTGTCTGTTATAAAAACCAGAGGCCCCCATGGCTGAGTATCTCTAAAAGGTCCTACAGGTATAAAACTCCCCAAAAGCTATGTTATTGGACTGATTAAAATTTTTCTCAAACTTTTTCTTCACAGATAGATATTGATTAAAAGCTGTCAGTCAGGATAGATGCTCTAAAAAATGCTGTTATGTATTAAAAAGGCAGGTTGTCAATCTGGTGGTTCAAAAGCAATTGTTCTGTCATGAGCATTACTCCTTTATCCTACAATGGGACTGCTACTATATGGTAAAAGGTTAAAATCATATTTGGGGTATTTAAAATCTTAATAATCTTAACATAAATTTACAAGGTTTACAAAAGAAAATATCTGTTATTTCATATAGTCATTTGTCTTTTGGTGATCCTGTTAAGGCTGCAAAAAGATTTTTTTGATGCCTTAAGTATCTCCCAAGCAGTTTCTTTCTCAGATTCTCATTCAGCTTAAGCAGGGGGAAATTTACTGCTGGGCAAACATAGATTACAGAGTTAGAGGTCAACACATTCCTTAGCTAGTTAGGCCTGGGTTGAATAAATGTCTGATTCTATAATGACAGTACTGTCATCTGGCTAATAAATGATGTCTTCTAAGTAAAAAAGAAAAAACTTTAACTTGGTTTACAACAGTAATTAAGTGAAATAATAAACTCAAAAATTTCCAGGAGGCTTATTTCAGCAATGCAATTGCAACTTGTTTCAACATACAGAGGTGGCTGTGCCTGAGTCAGGCAAGCAAACAGTGTTGCAGAGACTGAATGTAACAGGTTAATTGATTTCTTTTTTTTGGTTCTTCAGTATATACCAAAATAAATAATCAGAGATACAGCCCATCTTGGGTCCCAAAGGTGGCCTCAAACAAAATTATAAAAAGTACGCTAAAAGAAAATTATTTTAAGTTTTGTACGTGTCTGCCCCTCCCTTATCCTTTTGTACTTGGGCCCAGGTGGGTCAATCACCTAATGAAATTTACTCTTAGTTGTACCTGGTATATTATCATCAATTGTATTAATTCTAAAAAGGACACAGCTACAGATTACTCCTCCAATGTAGTCTTTATTGTCATGTGTTCTCCTGACTTAATTATGCCAATCAGAAGGACTGAGTCCTGGTACTCCAGCTTCCAGAGCTCAAGTGTTCCAGCAACCTCTGCAGGTCCACTATCACAGACTGGAGCTGGCAAGCCGAGGAATCGCAACTGAGGACTTGCCTCCAGCTGAGACCTTCCCTAACAATGAATGTAAACCCTATAGCTGTTATAGCCACTGTAAGCCCTGTAAGCCTTTGTTTACCTTTTAAAACCTATAGTTTCTGTAATACCTAATGTCTGTAAAACTTATAGTTTCTGTAAACCCTATAGCCACTGTAAGCCCTGTAAGCCTTTGTTTACCTTTTAAAACCTATAGTTTCTGTAATACCTAATGTCTGTAAAACTTATAGTTTCTGTAAACCCTATAGCCACTGTAAGCCCTGTAAATTTGTTTACTTTTTAAAACCTATAGTTTTTTCTTAAACCTAATGTCTGTAAAACTTATAGTTTCTGTAAACCCTATAGCCACTGTAAACCCTGTAGATTTGTTTACCTTTTATAATCATTCTAGGCATGTTGGCCAAGGTTTAATACTCCAAGCCTCCGGGAACCGCGTAAGCATTCAGACTTATGCACCCCCTAGGGGGATGGGTACCAATGTGGGTGTGGAAAACACAAGGGAAGGTCTTACTGACCATATCTGAATTCCCTGAGAGAAAACCTGACTTGCATGGAGGTTGGTACCATACATAATAATTATATAGGCCCTGCCTCCCCTCCCCAAAAGGTACCAAGGGCCAAATCTGTGGGCGATAAAAATGACCCACGGGAGGAGCCGTCACTTCTCCCCACTTGGTTAAAGCCCACCGCTTGACTGCGGGCCTCCCCCTGTCTTGTATAAAAGAAGGGAGGAGATGTTGGAGACCGCTGAGCCAAACTGCAACCATTTGGAGGAAGAAGCCTCCACTCTTTGTATTAAGATTTCAGCTTCCTGAGTTCCTGTGAAATTTACCAAGCCTTCCAAAAAGCCTGCTTTGATAAGAACAAGAATGTAACCTAAAGATGTGTATCTTAAACAAACAGGACTGATGTAAATCTGCCCTGCCTGTAATCTCAACAGACATTCTTGAGGCCTATCACTCAAGAGACCCCCCGACCCTCTGGTAGCCATAAAATCCATTAGGCAGTCATAAATCCCATTTGCCTTCTTCCCGCCTCCCCTATAGCCATAAAATCCCATTTGCCCTCTTCCTGCCTCCCCTATATATACCTCTGTATGAATAATAATAATAAAGCCTTGACTGGTGTGGAAGCAAGGCTTTCTTCTTTGTGTCTGCTTGTCTCTCTCATCCAGGAGCAGCCTCCCCTTGAGCCCCTGTTGAACCCCGCCGGAACTCCTAGTTGCCTAATAATGTGCAGTATAATCTTATCATCATGGAAGATGTCTGCCATTGGCCAACATGAGCTTAACTCTTACAGGCATTCATAGTGACAGGGTTTAGCAAGGTTGGTCCTTCTCTAGCATGAGAAATCAAGTGTATTAGAGTGCTCCAATTCCCCCTGCCACCACAGCGCTGAGGACAAAGAGGGAAACACAATTCTTACCAATGAGCTTCAAGTGGGTAAAGCACTAGAGGATCTAACTGAATAGTCTTGTTCTTAACAAGGCACATCAAGAAAAGGCATGTAGACTGCTTCATGCTTCTGCCTCTGGCCAGGGAAGAGGGAAATGGGTGTCAACCTAGTATCATTGACAGCCTGAGAAATAAAGGGTTTTTGTTCAACATGGAGTCTCCTCAGACACTTAAGCATTAACTGATTTCATGGAAAATAAAAGAACTAGAATTTTCCTTGCTCCCCTCACTGCCACTCAGCCATAGCTCATCTTTAAAGCTGTATGTTTATCTCCCACACTCTGTGGCCAAGATTCGTGTCATCTCCAGAAAGGCCATTGAATTGGTGGAGGGAGGGGAAGTGTGCAAGGCTGAGGTTCACTCCTTTACTCAGAAGGAACATTAATAATATGACATTGTTTAGTTGCCACAGGCCACTATTTTGATGCTTTCTGAGCCTCAGAATCTCCTGACATTCACATTAGCATTCAAATACCCAACATTTTTTTTTTTTGGGGGGATTGCTTTCAATCGCTAAAACACACCTTGTTTCAAATTAGTTCCCCTTGACACGATCCCAGGACTACTCCTTTCCCCAACAGCTACAGAAATAAAACCAGTACCACAATAGTTGGAGAAACCACAATTCTTTAGACTGAGTAGTCACTAGAGAAAAAGAGAACATAAATCAGGACAGAAGCTCTCCATTTTGGTCCACATGAGAATCACTTGGGATCCTCTCCTTTTGAAAAATTGCCTTTGCCTGGTCCTTATGTCAAACAATGGAGTCCGAGCCTCTGGAAATAGGGCCCAGGCAGCAGTATTGTCAAAGAGTCCCCAGATGATTTTAATGCATACCGAAAGTTCATTAATTAAGAATTGGATTTGGTTGTACGTACCAGAAAACAAACACCCATGTCTTAAGATAAAAGGTTTTTCTTTTGTGCTTTTGTACAAAAAATGTTAAGTGTATACATTATTACCCATATACTCCAAACACATGAGTCATTCAGGACCTGAGCTTATTCTGTCTTTCTGCTCTACAATCCTCATAGCAGGTTTCATGTGAACCTTCTATTTTCAAGATCACCTCATGATCCAAGATGCCTGCTAAAACTCCAACCATCACATCTCATAAGGAGAAAAAGAGACAAAAGAATGTATACATACCCTTCTAGAAGGAACCACTTCAATTGCCTTACTTGGATTTCCCACTAATATTTACATCCAACTGGTAGACACATTTGGTTGTAAAGGAAGTTGAAAGTATGACCTTTAGCTGGTATGATATTAGTTGTTTTTCTCATCATTTTGATGAAATTCCATACAAATAAGCCAATTAAGGGAGGAAGAATTTCTCTTGGCTCATGGTTAAAGGGTACAGCCCATCATGGTAGGGAAGTCATGGCAGTGAGACTGGTTCACAGCTGTGGCAGCAGGAGCATGAGTTTGCTTGCCCACATCTCAGTGGACCAAGAAGCAAGACTGGGCTACACTATCAACTTAAAGGCCTGTCCCCCAGGGACCCACTTCCTACGACTTGGTCCCCACCTCTTAAATGTTCCATAACCTCCCTAAATACCAGCAACAGCTGGAGACCAAATGTTCAAACACACGAAGCTTTGGAGATCATTTTACATCCAAACTATCACATTTTTGGTCTAAAGTTCTGTTACTTAAAGAAAAGCTAAAGGAAGAAGGAGAAAAGACAACTAGTCTCTGACATGAGTGAAGAAATCCTTAAATCTTTTGATTTAATCAACCTATATATGTATAGATACACATACTTAGTAATACATATTAATTACACACATTCATGGGGTCCAGCATGATATTTAAACTCTCACATAATAGCATGAGTGGATCAAACCAGAGGAATTAGATTTCCCTTTTCTTATCATTTTTGTGTGTTTGAAGCCTTCACACTCTTCCATTTCATCATAAGCTATATAGTGATGCCTGTGCTATGGAACAGAACTTACTTCTTCCTAATGGTGGTTTTGAACCTGTAATCTATCTTTGCTTTATCCACCCTTCCCAAACTGTAGTAGTCATTATATCTACTCAGGCCATTTCCTTAGGTTGTTACTAGAAAAGACACTTGTAGGCACATAGCATAATGTACTAAAATATCCCCTTGTGTCATGATTGAATGTGTGAATGCACAGAACTACATCCCCCACAGCATCTTCTGTGTATGAGGTCACAATAAACTCAGGGAACTTCAAAGAGTGGGCTAAGGATCAAGGAGTACATGTTTATCACACAATACCCATAGCCATTCTAGGCAAAGTACAAATCAAGTCAGGAGGAGGTCTTTCATAGTATGGCCCTAAGCTAAGAAGAGAGACAGAGATCCTCCTTTGTCATGCTGAATGGCAGATGAACAAAGAAGTAGTCACCATTGAAATATAAATCAAACAGTTTAAAGTGGGGATGAGACTCAGCAATGGAGCACTTGCCTAGCACGTTCGAGGCCCTGACCTCTCAGTTCCTCCACACCTCTATGGGCTCCTATGGTCTCATAGTAGCCACAGTGAAAGGTCCTCAGTCATAGTATTTCCACTGTGAAGTAGTTAATTTCCAAATCCCCACCCAAGCTTTCTGTGCCTTAAACATCCCTATTGCCTCCTGGCAGTGATGGTACTATTGATAAGGGAAGCTGCAGAGCATAGCCAATGAGAGCCTCTTATAGTTAATCCTTGGAAAAGTTTAGGATCTATTCAATGCATCTTTAAGCAGTGTTATTAGTCAAATGGTGTTCCTCCAAAATTCAGGATTCCAGAATTTGCCTGTAGGTGAAGACAGGTAATTAAGTTAAAATTAGGTCACTGGAAATGGGCTCTAACCCAATTCCATTGGTGTCCTTGCTGGAAGAGGAGATTAAGACACAGGTACACATAGAGGGAAGAGTAGTGAAGACACAGAAATAGGACTGCCATCGGCAAGCCAAGAGAAAAGGCTTCAGTCTACAGCTTCTAGATGTGCCATTATTCAAAAAAGTAATTTTACATAAGTCTTATTCACAATATCTTGAATTTTTTTTATGCATTCTCTTCTCAAGGCCTCACTTAGGCCATTCCCCTCCCTGTAATCTGTTCTTCTACTTACATATGTGCAATACCATACACTTAAGTCCTTCTCTCCCCTCCCTCCCTTATAGCCTTTTACCAGTTTACTTGTTTCTGGTACCAATTTTTGGTTCCAGTTCACACACTAGTCTATACATTTGTAGCTAGGATCCATATATGAGAGAGAACATGTGATGTTTGGCTTTCTGAGCCTGGGTTACCTCACTTAGTATAATCCTAGAAAATTTTCAGTGCCTGGGATAGGATACCTTCCAGTGAGTTATTGGCCAAGGAGGTCCTGGAAGCCTCCAAAACATTAAAGGCTATTGTCAAAGCCCTTGGTTTCCCTTGAGAAACAGATACTAAGACCCTATTACTAAAGACATCTCTTGCCTGAGAGGCAAGGTCACTGAGAAAGCAAGCTGGTGCTGAGCAGAAAACCTTCTTCCGTAGACCAGCTAACAGAAAGCTGGAAAAAGCTACACTGCATGCAGCCATATGGGAGAGAGAAGTCATCAGCAGTGAAAACAGTGGACACTGGAAAACTCAAGTTTGGCCAGACAAGCCCAATGACTGAATGGGTACAATAGTGGTATATCTGCTCTTGGGGAAACCAACTGCTCCATAATTGGACTAAAGGCCCTCTCTATGGGAGGGAATACGTGTCAGGTACTGAAAAAACTAAACAAAAGTCTATGGCAGGTGAGGTCATGAGCCTTAGGGGTATAAAGCCTGCTCTTGTCTGGCTAAATGTATATATTATTCCCACCAAGCTGCCTTGAAAGAACTACACTTAATGTTCATATTCACATATTAATGCTACTCTCACTTCTGGTTAGAGAAGCTTCTCTTTTCACATGGCAATGACCACTGGGATGACCCAAAAGGCAACATAGTGCTGAGAAGAAGGATGGAGGAGTGCCCAGCACTGAAACACCTCTGTCACAACCTCCAAGGCTCAGGGACCATTGTGGAAGAGGGGGCGGATAGAATGGAAGAGCCAAAGGAAGGGTATGACTCCTTACAATGCAACTGTCCAGACAGAAATTGGCCTCGATATCCATGACCTTGCAGTGCCTAGCAATCAATACCTTCACAAGACCCTCATGATAGAAGAAAAAGCTGAGGACATCAAATTAAAAGAGAGACTAATGGAGAGAGGGAGGGAATATGATGGAGATTGGAGTTCTAAAGGGGTATGGGGGCAGGGGAGGGAAATATCATGCATTTTTTGTATGTAAGTATAGAAATTGTCAATAATAATAATAATAAAATGAAAACTTACAAAAATTATAAAAAAAAAAAAAAAAAAAAAAAGGCTTCAAAAGAAACCAACCCTACTGATACTTTGAGCTTGGACTTGTGGCCATCAGAACTGTGAGAAAATAAATTTCTGTTATTGGAGCTGCCTAGTCTGTGGTACTTTCTTAGTTATTCAAGCTTCCTGGTCTCTGGTACTCGGTTAGTTATTCACATTATCTAGTCTGTATTACTTTGTTAGCTATTCATGCCAGCTAATCTATAGAACTTTGTTAGTTATTCATGCTACCTAGTCTATGGTACCTTGTTATGTCAGTCCTAGAAAACTGACATGAAGAATCCCTAGTTTACAAACAGCATGACTTTTAGAATTGGCAGTCAAGCTCGTTTACCTTCAGGCAGGCCTGGACTCACTCAAAAGCAAATGTCTTCATATTTCTAACTGATACAAAGTTGGGAGGAAACACTATAATTTGGGCATCAAAATAAAGTAGCATTAAATTATAATTCAAAGCACAAAATATTCATATATCTATGATGATATAAAAAAGATGGAATAAACAGATAGTAGAGAACAGATCAACCTCTCATATAGAAAAATTCCAAATACTTGATGCATGCTGATACTCTACCCTCAAGGACCTGGGGCATAACACTCCACTCCTGAAATGTTCATGACACGTAGTGACTTCATTCTAATGGTACTGTTGAGTGAAAGGGGAAAAGAGTAGCTTTTCCAGTGGAAAAACCAAACAAAGACAACCTCAGCCAAGTGAGGCTAGTGTAAATCATGTTTATTGTCCATAACCCTGATGTGATGTGATGAGAAAGGCATTCTACTCCTGTGGTCTTCCTCCTAAGAACCTATAATCCCAGTTTTATCATGCCCCAAAACATCAGATAAATCCCCAAGCCTCACTGGAGGACAATCTAAAAATACTACCCAAAACTGCCAAGGTCATCACAAACAAATACATCTGCAAGACCTAGCCAAGAGCAGCCTAAGGAGAGTTGATGACTAAATGTAATGCAGTGACCTGGACAGGGTCCTGGAACAGGAAAAGGAAATCAGGTAGAAACTAGGGAAGTCTTAATAAAATATGGACATCAGTTAACTTAAAAGTAGGTGAGTGCACACTCTAATGTGGGATGCTGGTAATAGGGAGGCTGGGATGTGCAGTTATAGAGATACAGAGGACATATCTGCATATCAACTTAAAACTCTCTAAATAAATAGACCTTTAATGAAAATGTGAATAATAAAAATTACAGACAGAGGTCAGATGTACCCCCCAAAGAACTTGTGTGTGCATGTGTGTGTGCATGTGTGCACATGCATGTATATTTTGAGATGGTGTCATACAGCCCAGGTTGGCCACAAACTCACTATATAGTTAAGCATGACCTTGAACTCCTGATCCTTCTGCCTCCACCTCCTAAGTCCTGGGATTACAGGCATGTGCCACCATGTCCAACTACTCCATAGAATTTCAAAAAGACTTTTCTTTTACCATCTGCAAAGATCCTCAGAAGCTGGCTGTCAAACAGCACAAACAAGCCAGAATGCAATGACCCCTGGAGTTATCTACAGCAATGAGTGGTAGGCTCTCAGGGTGGAAATTTAAGGGGGCCCACAGCAAGAAGAAAGTCACCTGAGCTTCTGGAGAGATTGCTTAGTGGTTAAGGCACTTGCCTGTGAAGCCTAAGAACCCAGGTTCAATTCCCCAGTACCCACATAAGCCAGATGCACATGGTAGCATGTGGGTCTGGAGTTCGTTTGTAGTGGCTAGAGGCCCTGGTGTGCCCATTCTCTCTCGCGCGCGCACTCTAATAAATAAATAAATGAATAAATAAATAAATAAAATATTTTTTAAAAAAAGAAAGTCACCTGAGGAAAGCCACCTTTCTGGCAGGCACATTCTCCTAAGAACTCACCTGTGCTCGGTCAGCCCTCAGCCTCACAGGCTCAGAGTTACTTCCTCAGGATCTTCACCTTAGTCACACTCATGGATGCTGACTCATACTAACAGAAACCAGCAGGCACAGTAGAGCAAGACAGGACACCAAGCTGGCAGGCAAACCCAACAGGCTGGGCTCAGTAGGGTGGGGCCTGAGAAGATACCTTTCTAACAAGCTTCCAGGAGTTACCAGTGCTGCAGTCCATGGACCACACTTTAAATAGCAAGCCACGGGGAAATAGGAGTATTAGAGTCTACCGGTACACTACATCCAAATCTGATCGCAGGTGGACCATTTGACTGTTAACATGTCTGGCTATAGCTGCCTCATGCATCCACCTGCAGAATAGAAATAAGCCCATTGCTGGCACTGGTGGCTTCAGAGCCTAAGTTTAACAGGCTTACAACACAGACACCTTGCACTGAACTGCAACCTGCTCAGCCAGTCCATTGTGTTCCCCAGCATGTTCACCTTATTTAATCATCTGACCTGTCACATGCATGTGTTGTACAAAAATCCAAAAGGGCAAATCAAAGCATATTAAAAATGAGATAAGTGTGCTCACCTTGGCAACACATATACTAAAATTAGAATGATACAGAGAAGATTAACATGACCCCTGTACAAGGATGACACACAAATTCATGAAGCGTTCCATATTATTTTTTTTAAATGAAATAACTATCTAGAAACAAAACCCTATATAGGTGAAAGGAAAGTAAGTACTAAACTTACATATAAGACATAAATAAACACAATTCTAACAGAAGGGCTTATAAGGAAATAATGATCTGGTGTCATTTACTCAGCAATTTTCACATGACTATTAAGGAGAACTGTTTGGTAGTGCCCAAAATCATCATGCAGAAGAATTACATGGAAAGTCTATTTTGAATGAAAAGTCTGACCACTCCCTTATAACCAGAGAGTCTGATTTAGCAGGTTGGGGCCAGGCTTATAAGTCAGTATTACTATGCCCTGCAACTGATTCTGAAAAAAAAAATACTGAACCTTATTTCTACTTCAATAGTTTCCCATCCTAGTCCACATTAGAAATATCTGAGAGCTGCATTTAAAGGGAAAAAAAAGAAATATCTGAGAGAAGGAGGAAGAGGAGGGAGTCCTTATACATATATGCCAAAACCCCAAACCACTTGAATCTGAACACTAGTGAGTAAGACTTAGACAAAAGCGTTTCTTGGGCTAGAGAGATGGGTTAGCAGTTAAGGTGCTTGTGTGTGAAGTCTAAGGACCCAGGTTCAATTCCCCAGAACCCACATAAGCCAGATGCACAAGGTGGCACATGTATCTGGAGTTCCTTTGCATGGCTGAAGGCCCTGGTACACCCATTCTCTTTATCTGCTTCTTTCTCTGTCTCTTTCTCAAATAAATAAAAAAAATAAAAATATTTTTAAAAGTGTTTCTTGAAGCTTCCTCAGTATTTTGACATTTAATACCAAGTTGTATTATTTGTCTGGATTGTTAGAAATTAAGACTCCAAGGCCCCTCCCAAAATATTTTGATTCAATGGGGTAAGGCCCTAGTGTGTGCTGAGCCAGTGCCCTGAGCTTCATGATAGATTTGAGAAATGCTCCTATGTTACTTAGCTGACTCACAAAGCAATCCTCAGCAAGGCTGCTGGGGTTGTTCTTACTCAGATTTGTAGCCCCCAAGCTCTAGTTTGAACTTTAAGAAAGGGGGCACAAGTTACTTAATACTGTACATCAACAAAAGCCTGGTGCTTCACGGCTGAGACCACTGCAACCCCACAAGTCACAAAATAACAAGATCGTTGTCCTAGATTTAAGAACTAGAAGTAGGGCTAGAGAGGTGGCTCAGTGAATTAGCACTCACCACTCAAGCTAGAGAACCTGAGTTCAAATCCCCCAAATTCACATAAAAGCCAGAGGTCCTGGAGGACTTCTGGGATCCCAGCTCTCTGCAATGGAAGAAGAGACTTGCCCAGAAGCCAGCCGGGACGAGCACAGCAAAGACCAGCAGAGCAAGAACCCACAGAGAGAAAATACCCCGTATGAGGGAGGCAGGTGAAGATTGACCTGAGAGCATACACACACACACACACACACACACACACACACACACACACAGACATATGTATGTATGTATTTTTGTATGTATGTATGTACATGTGCATATATGTATCATTAAGTATAAAAAAAAAGAACTGGAAGTAGTTAACACTTAGCACTGTGTACCAGGCATACAGTCTTATAAACACTTACTATAGTTTAACAAAGTTAGCATTTACAACAATGAGATGAGATGAATAGGAACTATTTGAAATTCTAATTCTAAAAAAAGAAAACTGACTTAGGCCTTTCCCCTCCCTGTAATCTGTTCTTCTACTTACATATGTACAATACCATCCACTTAAGTCTTTCCCTCTCCTCCCTCCTTTATAGCCTTATACCAGCTTACTGGCTTCTGGTACCGATTTTTGGTTCCAGTGCATAAAAGAAGGGCAGGGGGAGGGTCAATCAAAATTCAAGATAGTCTGAATAAGACTTATGTAAACCTACTTTTTTGGATAATGGCACATCCAGAAGCTATAGACTGTTACTAGAAAATTTTCAGTGCCTGGGATGGGATACCTTCCAGTGAGTTGTTAGCCAAGGAGGTCCTGGTAGCCTCCAAAACATTAAAGGCTATTGCCAAGGCCCTTGTTTTCCCTTGAGAAACAGATACTAAGACCCTATTGCTGAAGACATCTCTTGCCTGAGAGGCAAGGTCACTGAGAAAGCAAGCTGGTGCTGAGCAAAAAACCTTCTCCCTGTAGACCAGCCAACTGAAAGCTGGAAAAAGCTGCACTGCATGCAGCTGTATGGGAAACAGAAGTCATCAGCAGTGAAAACAGTGGACACTGGAAAACTCAAGTGTGGCCAGACAGGCCCAATGACTGAACGGGTGCAATAGTGGTATATCTGCTCTTGGGGAAACCAACTGCTCCATAATTGGACTGAAGGCCCTCTCTATGGGAGGGAATACGTGTCTGGTACTGAAAAAAACTAAGCAAAAGTCTATGGCAGGTGAGGTCATGAGCCTTAGGGGTATAAAGCCTGCTCTTGTCTGGCTAAATGTACATATTATTCCCACCAAGCTGCCTTGAAAGAACTACACTTAATGTTCATATTCACATATTAATGCTACTCTCACTTCTGGTTAGAGAAGCTTCTCTTTTCACATGGCGATGACCACTGGGATGACCCAAAAGGCAACATAGTGCTGAGAAGAAGGGATGGAGGAGTGCCCAGCACTGAAACATCTCTGTCACACCCTCCAAGGCTCAGGGCCCAATGTGGAAGAGGGGCCGGAAAGAATGTAGGAGCCAAAGGAAGGGTACGACTCCTTACAATGCAACTGTCCAGACAGAAATTGGCCTAGATATCCATAACCTTGCAATGCCTAGCAATATCTTCATAATACCCTCATAATAGGAGAAAAATCTGAGGACATCAAATTAAAAGAGAGACTAATGGAGAGAGGGAGGGGATATGAGGGAGAATAGAGTTCTGAAGGGGGGCAGGGAGGGAAATATCATGCATTTTTTGTATGTAAGTATAGAAGTTGTCAATAAAAAAATTTAAAAATTAAAATTAAAAAAATTTTTTAAAAGAAAAGAAAACTGAGGCACAAAGGTGATGCAAATTGCCCAATACCCAAGTAATGAAGGAATAAGGTCCCTATCTTATGCATGACACTATAGCCCTATTCAATGAGCAAAGTTAGAAAGTCTCCCACACATTACTTTCTACCTGAAAAGGAAGCACAGAAAGGATCAAGCAAGCTAATGTTGACTGCATCCCGACCCAGGGGACCAAGGGCTGGGCTTCAGCCTGTGTGTACGTTCACACTTTATCAGAGAGCCAGTCATAATCCCTGTCGTCATGGACACATGATGCCCCTTTACCCAGAGGCAGAAAGGACCAAATCCTTGGCCAGCACTGTGTTAAATGTAAATAAAGCAGCCAAAGAAGGCTTCCAAGTGGACTTGGCAAGCTAGAAGACAGAAGAAAGAGCCAGTTGTGTGGGGAGCTTGTTGCAGCAACAGGAGACTTGGCAGTGACTGAGCTGCCTGGGGAAGGAGTCTTGCAGGAAGGCAACCTGTGGAGATCTTGGACTCAGAGAAAAGGACAGGGTTTCCTGACAAACTGTCTCAAGGCATACTGTTTCTCAGAGTAAACTGTAACAAGTCAGGAACAATGGCTGAGGTACACCCACTTTTAGAAATGACAAGACACGATGCTGTCAGTAGAGAAAATCTGGGTTGCCAACTCTTGCAGAGAAACTGCAACCCTTGGTCCTTCCATAGGCTTCTTTCTGAGTAGGAATACAGGAAATTATAGACAGGTTGCAAATCCCATGTCTTAAGTCCAAGGACTTTAAACATTTACCTTGAAGACAGTGCCTATGGTTTTTGGGAAGTACAGGTAATTTGCCGCTGAAGACATCCTTTTCCCTGCCTCTATCTGCTTAGGGGCATCACACACCATTAGTCTCTCACATCTGTTTAAGAGAAGCCACACTACAGATGTGCCTCAAGGACATTTGCCCAGTTTCCAGAATTCCTGAAGTCCAGTGCTATTTGTCAGGACCGCTTAGCAATCTGTGGGAATATGGAAATTATAGGCTCAATAGCTCAACAGAAGGCTGTGAAACACCCTGTTGTAAGATGCACAGACACAAATTTCAGAGAACTTGAGAAAAGGAGGATCTTAGTCCACTTGGGCTGCTTTAACACACTATCATGAACTGGGGAGCTTGTTAACAGTAGAAATTCATTTCTCACAGTTCTGGAGGCTGTGAGTCCAAGACAAAGGCCAGTTCAATGTCTCATAATACCCTACTTCCTAGTGGACAGAACATCTCTTACTGCAATCTCATATAGCAAAGGAGTGAGGGATTCTCTCTGACCTCCTTGATAATGCCATCCATGAGGGCTCTGCCTCCACTACTAAATTGCCTCCTGAAAGCTTCATTTCCTCATACCATCACCTCCAGGGTTATGATTGGTGAGGGTTTGAATGTGAGATATACCCTATAGACTCAATTACTTAAACACTTTTTCCCCAACAGGTAGTGGTATTTTTGGAGGTTGTGAATGGAGGTGGGACCTAGCTGGAAGAAGTAAATTATTGAGGGTGGTCATTGAGGGAGGGCAGCCTACTTTCTGACCTCTGTTTCCTGGCCCACTGAATTGAGCAAGCAGTAGAGTTCAGCTGCCACATATGCAAGCCATCCCCACCTCCATGCTTTCCCTGCCATAGTGGATATATCAAACCATGAGCTAAAATAAATTCTTCCCCCATTAAGCAATGAGAGAAGTACTAATGATTTTAACAAGACGAATGTTAGGGACACAGAAACAGAATCCGAAGCAAGAAGAACTAGACAGACTCGTGAAGAACCTGCAGCTGCTGCAGCAGTGGAGGCATTCAGAGTGTCGCAGTTCTGATCCCAGAATATCAGACCCTCTGTTTGTTCCTGTGGGCTGCGGACAGCTCTGAGCCCTCAGGCATGAACTGACACTGAAATTTGCAGAAATTTCTGCAAATTAAAGCAAAGATTGAGCTACTAGAGTTTCTATGAAACATGCATTATCTTACAAGGTCAAGGGCAAGTAAGTGTGAGTGACAGCATAGCAGGAGTAAGGAAGCAGATGAACAGACCATGAAGAACCATGTCTAAAGAAAGCCCAGTAACAATGAAAACATACCTATATATTTTCAGTGATGGAAATAGAGAAGAAATATTTTAAATCATTTTTACTTCAACTTTTTATTGAGCTCCTACCATGATTTATCTGCAAATTTGTAGATATGACACAGAAAAACTAATTGAAGCTGCTTGAAGAGTATATTCTTTTTTCCAAAACCAGTACTATGTGTTTTATTTCCCCTGGGTATGTAGGGCTAAGTAGACCATGTACACTAGACAAATCAGAATTAGTAGTTCAGCCAGTACCCAGATAGTTAGCCCATACAGTGCTGGAAAACATTACATAAGCTGCTGGGGGAAAGGGGCTGACAACATTGTGAGCAAGCAGGAGACACTGCTATTCAAAAGCAACCAGCCTGACAAGACATACACACCTGTACAATGGTGGCACACAGCCTTGGAGGGTAACCAGTGATTGGCCAAGAGATCTACTCAGTAGAAAGGAGCCCATAGCTGGAACCGAAAACCAGGTCAGAAGCCTATGGAGATTGTGGTAGTTTGAATATATGTCCCCCAATATATTCAGTGTTTTACTAGCTATAGTTTGCATCTGCAATCACCTTGCTAGAGGCAATGTCACTGGGGGCTGGTCTTAAGGTGTTAATGGTGTGGGTTTGAGATTCCATTGTAAAGATATGCAAATGTGCCTAGCAGGAGTTCCTGAAGTGTGCTGTGTGACCTTTTGGCTGTAGTTTTGCTCAGTGAGCTGTGGTGGCTGGTTGGCTTTTGGCTCTCTTGCCTGGTCCTGTGGAGAGCAGGCCGCTTCTTCTGCCATTATGGAACTTCCCCTGGATCTGTGAGCTTCATTAAATAATATCCCTTCCTCCATAACTGTGCCTGGTCTGGAAGTTCATCTCAGCGAACCTGAAGCTGTCTGCAACAGAGATCAAGATTATGGCCCCCAACAACAAACTCCCACTGGTCTGTGGCCAAGAGAAGGGCCATCAGAATCTCTCTAAATTAACAATGCTTATCCCATTTAACCTATGCTGACCTCATTCTCCCTTCAAGAATCTGTTTTTCTTTTTAAAAAGGTAGTGAGAGCCATAAACCACCCCTCACACATCAGCCAAGGCCCAGGTGAAAATACAGAGGAATTGTGAGATGAGCAAGAGTGCTGCTTCTGTGACAAGCCTGACAACCTGCACCTGGGTGAAGGAGACAGCCCCCGAGGATACACAACACCTACCAAAGCAGAGATCCAGAAGCTCCTGAGAGCTCTGAAGGAGACTTAAAACACACCCACCATGGCTTAAGGAATTTTATGGAAAAGGAGGCAGAAAGTTTGTAAGAGCCACAGGTTGGAGGGGATAACCAGAGGCATTGTGCCCCCACCCCTCAATGACTGACTGCTGTTGTCACAACTAACCCACAACCCCAAGGGGAATACCTGCAATCCCATTGAGGAGGTCCCTCAGCGGAATGGAAGCAGGGAGAAGGGAAATGATGGTACCAACACATGATGTGTCCATACATGGTATATACGTAATAAAAATAAAAATTGAAAAAATTGAAAAAGAACTAATAGTTCAAGATATATTGCTTATTTTGTTCTTACTTCTTCCAATAAATAACAGCCAACAGCATTTATAATTTACTATTGCTTCAGGACAGACTGCACTCACACTTTGCATACTTAGTGCAATTTGCTTAGAATCCATGCCCATTGTTAGCCCTTTGTGAATCATAAAGTTATAATCTCCTTTGTATGCTGCACTGATAATGATTTCTCAGTTGGCAAACAGTATGATACCTGCTTGCAAGCCAGTGAACCTTCAAAGTAAGCAACAGCACCAAATGTTTAGTACATTCTTAGGCATAGCAAATGCAAAACAAGCCTATTGTTCCCAAGAAATATTTGATGTACGTCCATGAACAATAAACTTGAATTCTCAAAAAAAAAAAAAAAATGTCTTAGGGAAAAAAACAAACCTACTGGTTTAAGGAAACTAACTATTCTTTCCACAACTGAGACAAGTTCTATGAAAGCAAACACTATAGAATATTTCAAATATCTCCTTGGTTGCATCTCTCACTTAACTGTAATCATCATAGAAGGAAGGCATTGGTCTAGTTTTTCTCACTATTGTGACTATACTGCATGGAACATAAGAAATGTTGGAGACTGGAGTTCTAAAGTGGAATGGGGGGAGGGGAGGGAAATATCAGGTGGGTTTTTTGTATGTAAGTATAAAAGTTGTCAATAAAAAAATAATAATAATAAAAAAGACAGAAAATTACCTAAGGTGAAAACAAACCTTACATGTATTTGTAAAATGTCCTTGACTAAAGTCATACAAGAAAAAGAAAAAAAATTAAAAGAAAGGAATTTGATTAGCCTCTTAAGCAAACATCTACATGTCTTTTGTATCTATATTCATCTGACATTTATACACCTCACTTAGTTGAAAGAAAGGCACATGAGAAAGCTATGTCATTAACATTCATTTGAGAAACCCAGGAGTGTGGCACTGGAGTCACTTAAGCTTCACTGTGCCATCACCTGTGGGCCAGTTTCCTATTAAACTTCTTGATCTTTTCTTTCTACCTTTCTCTTTCTTTTTTTTCTTTCTTCCTTTCTTTCCTTCACTTCTTTCTTTCTCTTTTTTGTTTTTTTATTTTCTGATGTGTGTGTGTGTGTGTGTGTGTGTGTGTGTGTGTGTGTGTGTGTGTGTGTGTGTGTCTGCCTGTCTATCTATCTATCTGTCTGCCATAAAACACACAGAACACAAAGGACAACTTCAGACATACACCCTCACCTTCCACCTTGTTTGAGGCAAGGTCTCAAGTTATTTACCAGGCTAGCTGACCTGTGAGATTTCAGGTAATTCTCCTATCTCCTCCTACCACCTCACCCTAAGCATGCTGGGATTACAGATGCTAGCAGTATAGCATTCAGCCCTACATGGGTTCTGGGGCTCTGAACTCAAGTATTCACATTATGTAGCAAGTGCTTAATTCACTAAGCCACCTCCCCAGACATCTTTCTTTCCTTTTCCTTCTTTTAAAACAGAGTCTCACTATATGGTCTAGACTGGCCTATAAGTTCACTAAATAGCCTGAGCTGGCCTTGAATTTATAGCAATCCTCTAGCCTTGGCCTCCTGAGTTTTGAGATTACAGATTAAGCCACTATACCTGACTTCCTCTTGACCTTTCTAAGACTCATTTTCCTTCTCTGTATAGTGGAATTACCATAAATGCTAAAAACTAAGAATGCTTATGATAGCTAAAATGCTTTTTCAAAGGAAGAAATTCAAAATACTCAATCTGGATAGATTCCACAGGGTACCATAATTTCATATTAACATAATCTTATTCAGTTCTCATAACAACCCAGTGATTACTTTCTCTTCTACAGATGAGGAAATGGAGGCATTTAAACACATGGCTATTTGTCTGAGGTCATACAGTTTGAGCACCAAACCCAAGACAGAAAAGCAGATAGTCTGGCTCTTAAACTGGTGTCTCCAACCTTTGTGCTGTGTGTGTATCTGGGTGCCTAGACTGTCTGCAGACACAGAAGAAAGGGCTGGTAGCCTCGCCTCCAGGAGCTAAACTGGACTACTAAACAGATAGCTCAAATTTACACACTCTTATGTATTCTGGATGCCTGTTCAGAAAAATAATACATTCAAAAAAGGTTTGTAGCCAGGCGTGGTGGCGCACGCCTTTAATCCTAGCACTCGGGGAGGCAGAGGTAGAAGGATTGCCATGAGTTTGAGGCCACCCTGAGACTACATAGTTAATTCCAGGTCAGCCTGTGCCAGAGTGAGACCCTACCTCAAAAAAAAAAAAAAAAAGAGTAATTCCCCTTATGTAAAGGAGGGGATGAGATCACTTGCTCCATTGTGTGATTTTGGAATCACACACAAAGGCCTATCCAGGTGCCTGCACAACATGCCCTGGGGGTTCTAATATAACTGCTGCCTTGGTCCTTTGGCCTCATCTTCAACTCATAAGGCTTCACTAGCACAGGGTTCACCTCTGGGCTTCTTCTCTGCATAAAAGTCATGTTCACAATCACACTCCTCCAAACTGCAATCTGCTGTTCTTTATAGCATGCACCTCCATCAGATGATGCACTATTTACTGTACACAGTCAGGTCTTCCCCACCCCAGGCCCTTGGAAGACCAGCATCATAATAGCCTAAATTTTCACCCCTTCCATTCACTGCTGCTAATTGTTGAGTGAAACAACTGTGATCTCTGGAATTTTCTCAAATTGAACATTTTAAATTTCTTCCTTTAAAAAATAGTTTGTATTCATTTTTCAGAGTCAACTTCACAAAATATAAGAAATGGTATATGTAGAATTTTAAGAAACAAAGAAAGTCTGCATGCCCAGCGTGTCACAAGTAAATGTCTATTGCTACAAATTCATTTTTGGGAACTCTTCTCCTACATCAAACTACAAAGAAGGGCAGGTTCCAAGTATGCCTGATAATTTAACTTGAGCTCATAACTTTAAAAAATCATGGTGTTAAATCCAGGCCAAGGGTTTTCATGCTAATATGCCAGCAATTTATCCTCCCTCCACTTCAGCCTCCAAATCTAAACAAGGACGATATTACAACAATTCTTAACTGTATACTCATAATGTGAGGCTTCAGTGGGCTTAGGTGAGAATTCACTGAGCTTAGTATGAATAAAGTACTTGGAAACTGTCAGAGTGTGACATATGTGCAGACTTAATATATGTAAACCCTTGGGAGGGGTAACATGTTTTTCTCAAAGTTACCACCAAAATGCTAGTAAATGCTAAGTGGAATTTAAAGTGAGGAAGATAAAGTTAGATTTGTTCAAAGGTCTGAACTGAGATGTTGCTTAATGCTAAGTTCCTGAGCTTTGTGTATGCGCAAGCTTTCTGAACAAATTTGCAAACAAAACCTTCAGTGAGTGGTGTGGTGCTGTGAGAAGAAGGAGGACGAAGGGGAAGGACTGACAAGCACATCTGAAGAAACCCCTAGGACGGCTCCGCACAGGCAGTGCTGGAAGGTCCACAAAGAAACGGTGACTGGTTGGGTTTCTTCTTTTTTGTTTTGTTTTGTTTTGTTTTTTTTTTTTTTTAAAGAAAAAGTGCTTGCTGCTTTCTGCTCCTTTTTTAGCCCCCATTTACAAAAAGTTTAATGACTTTTCCCTTCGGTCTTCTAGAGCCCAGACAACCTTCATTGGAAGGACTGGAGTGATTGCCAGATGTTCAACAATCATTCAGTCTTGTCATTTTCCATTAAAATCAAAGACTGTGAGGGCAGAAAGTCTGACCACCTGTTTGGCCTCCTTGTTTTGTACAGAAAACCACTGACAAACTTCACTACATTCCCAACTTGCTAGGTTAGTCATTAGAAACAGACACCAGAGCCCATTTTATTTAATAGTCCAAAGAAATGAAATATACTGGACTGATAGGTCAAATGAAGATCCAAGGTCTGCTTCTCAGGATCTTTATCAGAGGCTTCCAGAGCTTCTTAATATTTCGACTAGGCCTTTTTAGGTATAGGAAAGCAACAGCCTTTTGATCCCCTCCACGTGAAAACACCAGAGACTCATTATCTTCAGACCTATTCTTGTAAAAACTGTGTCTCCTGAGGAACTCACTAGACCCCTGTCTATGTAAAGGACCCAAAATATTTCTTTACCTTTCTGGTGATCACACATATAAAAACACTATTATATTTAAGAGGTAAACTTTGACTCTCCAGAAACGTTCCCAATCCCAACTGAATACACATTCCTTTAACCTCCCATTGCTCCCATATAGTAGAAGAAACACCAATAAACCAAAGAGAGATGTTTAAGAACAATAAAACTGCCTATATGAAGCAAACAATGAAGCCAGACTAGCAATCTGCAAGAAGTGCTGCAGTACTATTCCCAACTGACAAAGGCTTCCTGTGAACTCCAAGGAAAACCAGTGTTCTAAGTACTGCAATCACCCCTACCAGCCAATAGAGCCTACAACACGCTCTGCATTCCACTGTCTACTATTACACTTAATCCAAATGGCCCTGGCAACTACAGTTCTCATGTCCATTTATGAGGTGGGGAAACTGAGGCTCAAAGATGTCAGGCATTTGCCTAAAATCACTCAGCTATTAAATTAAAAGAGCCAGGATTTACATCTTGGTCTTCTTAATCTCAAAGCCATAATTTTTTTTTTTTTTTTTTTTTTTTTTTTTGGTTTTGCAAGGTAGGGTCTCACTCTGGTCCAGGCTGACCTGGAATTCACTAAGTAGTCTCAGGGTGGCCTCGAACTCTCGGCGATCCTCCTACCTCTGCCTCCCAAGTGCTGGGATTAAAGGCGTGCGCCACCACGCCCAGCATCAAAGCCACAATTTTTTCTCCAGAAACAGCTTGTGCTTTTCCTCCACTAACTAGTGTAAAATGTATACCATTAACTGTTCTCTTTAAATGGCTTTGTTTAAGCTGGGCATTGTGGCATATGCCTTTCATCCCAGCACTTGGGAGGCAGAGATAGGAGGATCACTGTGAGTTCAAGGCTGCCCTGAGGCTACATAGTGAATTCCAGGTCAGCAGCTAGAGCAAGACCCTACCTAAAAAAAAAAATTGGCTTTTTTAATGTGGCCCACAGATACTCTTTGGCTAATGCATTTGCTCAGGTGAGCCTGTCAGATGATTTCTTATCACCACTCAGTACAAAAGGACTCCTAGAAGAAGCTAAAGGCCAGGGATGTTTACTTTGTGCCCCAAAAATGTAAAGAAAAGGAAAAGAAAGGAAGACAGGTATCTGGCCAATCTTTGACAATATGACACTGGTATCCAGATGGTGATCCACCCCACAACAGGTATCTTTTTCATATTCTGAAATAATAGGATCAATTACAGATAAATTCTGCCCAAAATATTCAATTAAAATAGCTTTTGTAAGCCAGGAGTGGTGGCACACGCCTTTAATCCAAGCACTTGGGAGGCAGAGGTAGGAGGATGGCTATGATTTTCAGGCCACCATGAGACTACATAGTGAATCCCAGGTCTGCCTAGGCTAGAGTGAGACCCTGCCTCAAAAAAAAAGAGCTGTTTTGAACATACATTTGAGAAAATTCACAAGTGAATGCAATAAATTTATCCCAGCCTGTGGATGTAAAAAAGATTCCATGAACTTGATGTTGCACCCTGAGAAAGTTTTCTCTTTTGTTTCTAGCTGGATAGAAGCTGACGTGGGACTTGGTTGCAATGCTGTCTCATATCCTCTAAAAGCATCTTTGGGACAGAGAGGATCCATGGGGTTGGAACACAGTCATTTCAGTACTAAGAAGAACTATGCCACTTATAGCAAAGAACATGGAGGAAGCATCTAACATTCCTTGCTAAGAACACAGAAGACCCCTTTGTGAGGGCTTTCTCTTTTCTCCTGAGAAAGGATAAAAGGGATCAAAAGAAGTGGAAAGAAAAGAAAATAAATATATAAGCTCAAAAGAATGTTTTAAATCTAATTTCCAAAGATTCTGGCTATACACAATTTTTCCAGGAACATGGAAGAGTTTACAATTAAAAAAAAAGGAGAATCGGGGTGTGCTTACTGGACCAACTGCAGGAGAACAAGGAAAGTCAGCAGGCTGGCACAGCTTATGCAGAAAGCCATCTCTAAGCAGTAGCATACCCAGAAAATCAGACTAGGAGGCAAAAATCTTTTAACCTTCTTTCTATGACAAAATTAATTTTATCTGTAATTGTAAAAATAATAATAGTAATGCCCAGGAAACCAGAGAAAGGAGTATCTTTATTTGACTGAACTCAATATAAATGATCATGCCAACCAAAAAATAGTGGGGCTAAGGAATAGCCCAGCAGGTAAGAATGCTTGCCGTGCAAGCATGAGAGCCTGAGAAGGCCCAAGACAGCATGAGTTTGAACCCCAGCACCCACATACAATGATAGATAGGGTCACACCCACCTGTAACCCCCATTTTGTGGGGCAAGAGATGAGGAAGTCTCTGGAGTTCACTGATCACCCAGCCTGACCTAAAACAGCAGCTCCATCTCAGTGAGAGACTCCTTCTCAAGTTCAGTGAGAGACTCCTTCTCAAGGAAGCAAGGGGAAAACAATAGCAGAGCACATTCACCATTCTCCTCTGGCCTCCACACGTGTGCACACTAGCAGCACACATCTACACACACATGCATGCATCACACCATCACACATAAGCAAAACAAATAACTAAATAAAATACAATAAAAAGAAAATAAATATTGCTATTTGTAAATGAAAAAGTAATGGCTCAATACCACTAATTGATGCATTTTTAGAAGAGAGGACATCATAGCTTTATTTGTTCCTATATGGGTTGTACACATGAACTTGGCTTGCTCTCTGATCACTTGGGAACTTCCAGCTGTAGAATTATGGACTTCCGGGTAAGATGGCGGCATAGGAGCCATGCCAAACCAGATCAGGGAGAGATTTAAGCAAAACTACACTCTTCTTTGGAAAAGAGAAGAATATTTTTTCCAGGAAACAGCAGAAAAGTGGGAGACACCCAGAATACCACTTTGGAGATTTTGGCCAGACCCACAGCAGCCCGCTCCACAGCGGCTCCAAGCTGCCGCCCAGATCAGCTGAGCCTCCACTGCAGCCACCACCGCCACCCAAACAACAACAACAAAAAAAAAAAAAAAAAAAAAAAAACGGGGGACTTTCCAACCTCATCAGTCTCCTCACAGAGCCCAGAAATCGAAGAAAAGTCTGCTGAGCTACTGAAAGAGATACAGGGGAACAGTGTGAGCTATGACAAGCTTCTGAACTCGCCCATCCCCCAACCATCAGATCCCCAGTGAATTGGCAGAATTTAGCAACTAGCAGCAGCCTGTACCACATCACCAACACCGGATCCAGCACAGCTGAGCCAAGCTCCACAGCTCAGGGAAAAAGGTGGGCACTCAGCATTGGTGAGTTTGGAAGCCACACCAAAAGGTAACAAAGGCCTGCATTGGAAGTGCTAACCTCTCTTTCCAGGTCAGGGCAGGTTATGGGTTACATATTTGTGATAGGCCTTACCATTTTCAAATGAGCTGAATATGAGGTATTGAATATTGCTGCCTGTAATACATTTGGATTTAAAGGGCCTTTATCTTTTGCTTCTGTCATTATTGGGGGCAGGGTCTGATTCCTAGCTGATGGGATTAAGGGTATGGGGCAACACACACCCTTAGGGATTTTGACCTTATAAGACTGTTTGTTTCAATTCCCACACTTGTATACTCTGTGCTCATGTTAATTGAATGTGTATTTTGCTCAGTTGAAGTTTGGAACTTGCTACTAAATTGTTCCACCAGTCCACTACAATACTTGTTAACAAGAAAATTCAACAGCTAGGATTACTTCTGAGGTTGGACTTGGGTACAAGTTCTACACTTGGCACCTTAAATCCATATCCTGAAAGTATATAAAGGTGGATCACCACACCTAAGAACACTGCAGATAAATAGAAAACCTAAGCATTAAATCAATCAAGGATGCAAAAGTCACTACATTATAATACAAGAAACACAAAGAATCAAGACAATGCAATCCCACCAAAAATTACAAATCCATCAGAATTACTCACCAATGAGACTGTTTTAGATTAAATTCCTGACAAAGATTTCAAAAGAATGATGATATCTATACTCAAAGAAATGAAAGAAAAATAAAAGAAGAAATGAAAGGAATCCGAGAAGAAAACAAAGGAATTAAAGAAGAAAACGAACTTTTGAAAGAGATTACAGAAAAACAGTTTAATGAAATAAAAAGGTCATTACAGGACACGAATAAGAAAATAGAAATACTGAAGAAAAACCATGCTGAAATCCTAGCTCTGAAGAACACAGTCAGTGAAATAAAAAACTCTGTGGAAAGTCTCACCAGTAGAATGGATGGAGGAGAGGACAGAATATCTAAACTAGAAGACCAGATGGCAGACCTATCACAGTCCAACAAAGAGAAAGACAAGCTAATAGAAAGGTATGAATGGGAACTCCAAGACATGTGGAACACTATGAAAAGATCCAGCACTTAGGAGGTAGAGGCAGAAGGATCAGAAGTTCAATGTCATCCTTGGCTACCCAGCAAGTTCTAGGCCAGCCTTGGCTATATGAGACCTTGCCTTAAAAAAAAAAAAAAAGTTTGAGAACAGCCTGGGCAACACAGTGAGTTGGAGGCCACATTGAAATAGATTCCATCTCAATAACAATAAAATAAAAACATAGATAGTTATAGACAGACAGATAGAAGAAATCTAGCAGAGGAGTTGGAGGAATGGCTTAGTGGTTAAAGTGTTTGCCTACAAAGCCAAAGGACCCAGATTCAATTCCCCAGGTCCCATGTAAGCACAAGGTGCTTACACAAGGTGGCACATGCATCTGGAGTTCGTTTGAAATAGCTGGAGGCTCTGGGACACCCATTCTCCCTCCCTCTCTCTCTCTCTCTCTCCCTCTCTCTCTTTCAAATAAATAAAACTTAAAAGATAAAAAAAATAAAAAGAAGTCTGTCAGAAAGTAAACTGAGATGATGGTGATCTTTGACTGCATTTTTGTTTAATCATCTGGAACCTTGTCTGTCAGAGCATCTTCTGCCTGCATAGCTAGAAGGAAGTAGTACTTGTACATTTAACAGTAAACTTCTTGGGCTTGGAATAGATCAGAGGTATAGTGCTCACCTAACACATGTGAACCCTAAGTTCAATTCCCAGCACTAGCAGAAATAATAAATAAATAAATAAATTTGCTTTAAAAACCACCAAAATAGGTAGCCTCTGAATTAGCTTCTACATTAAAATAACATTTATTAAATGAATAAGTAATATAGGGGCTGGCAAATAGCCAGTGGATAAGGTGCTTGCCATGAATGCATGAAGCTTGGTTCCCATCACCCACTTAAATGCCAGTTGGGTGTGGCAGCCCTTCTTATGTAAGCCCTCAGGATGAACAGAAAGGGGATCTTCATGGCAAGCTGGTTAGTCTGGCTACATCAATGAGCCCAAGCTCAAGTGAGAGACCTTTCCTCAGTAAATAAGGTGCGAAGTGATCAGTAAGACACTCATTGTCAACCTCTAGCCTGCACAAGCACATATAGCCACATGCTGTACACCCACACATAGGCAAACACACATATACACACAAAAAAGTAAGCAACATAAATGTACCCATTTGCAGATTACATGTATATTATTAAAACTCAGCAGTAACCACAGCACTTACTTATAACTTAGGCCAATAAGAGTTTATTTCAAGGAAAAGAATCTCATCCAGAACATTTGACTAGGATAACCAACGCAGGCTGAAATTAATAAGCAGACTGACTTCAGTTGATTTTATTTTTGTTTTAAAATTATCTAATCATTGTCCACCTTAGGCAATCACCACTACCATCCCATATAAGAGCCCATATATTGAAATTATACCTCGCTATCAAGAATAGCAAAGTGCTACAAAGAAGTCTCCTCTTTAAATGTGATTGATGTTACAGATATGGCAACTACATAAAAATTGTAAACATAAACGCAGTGCATAGAGCTGGGCATCATGGTGCACACCTACAGTCTCAACACTTGGGAGGTGCAGACTTGAGGAAGACCAGAAGTCCAAGGTCATCCTTGGGTACACAGCCAGGCTATGTGAACTCCTGACTCAAAAATAAGCAAAAGTGGGCTGGGGAAATGGCTTAGTGGTTAAGACATTTCCTACGAAGCCTAAGGACTTTGGTTCGATTCACCAGGACCCATGTAAGCCAGATGCACAAGAGGGCACATGTGTCTAGAGTTTGTTTGCAGTGGCTGGAGGCCCTATTGTGCCCATTCTCTCTCTCTGTCTCTCTCAAATAAATAAGTATATATATCTTTTAAAAAGATTTAATTCTTTTAAAAAAACAAAAGTAAAACAAAAAGTGCATAATTTTGTTTCATATTTATAGTACCACTTTGGCATATTAATGGAATAATTTATTCCTGTTTTATTCAAAGGGATACAGAAGGATATGGAAGTAGACCTGCTCATCAGCCAGAGCTACAAAAATCCCCCTATTGGCAGGTTAATGTCAAAGAATTCAAACTAGTCAAACACTCTCACCAGGAAACTCAGGATAAATAAGCACAGTTTTTGGGCTCATACCTGCCTTATCCCTATTGTCACATTGGCCCTCTCTTCCTAACTCCAGAAACTAAGCTGCACAGCCATGTATGTCCCAGAAAACAGCAGACCAGCGATATGGTCATGGGAAACTTGCCATCTTCTGGCAGGTAAGAAGCAACATGTTAGGTGCCTGCAATGGCAATCAGAGTCCAGCTGATATACAAAGTGATGCTGTCTGTTATTCAACTAAGTCTGGGAGCTTGCATCAAAAACAAGGTCATGAAGGCTTAGTGGTTAAGGCACTTGCCTGTGAAGCCTAAGGTCCCATGTTCTACTCTACAGGTCCCAAATAAGCCAGGCATACAAGGTGCAAGGTCACACATGTGCACAAGGTGGCACACATGCCTGGAGTTGGACTGCAGTGGCTGGAGGACCTGGTGTGCCAATTCTCTCTCTCTCTCTCTCTCTCTCTCTCTCTCTCTCTCTCTCTCTCTCTCTCTCCGCGCGCATGCACGTGCTCTTGCTCCCACTCAATAAAAAAAAAAAAAAAGGCCATGAAATGAGATGACAGTTTTGTGAGTCCCTAATATTTTACATGGCTCTGTTTTCTATGCAGGTATTTGATTAAGTTAAATTAAATCCATTTCAGTCCAATGAATGGCTACATGTGCTGGAAGGTCAGGAGAAAGGAAAGGGAATGTGAGCAATAAGTAACTGCTGTCTCCAGTGCTCCCAGGTCCAGTGGAAGGCTGCACCAACAGAGCAGTGACCAGAGAACCAAGAGAACCCACAGGAGCAGAGGCTGGTCAGTATCTGGAAGATCAGAGAAGGAAGCAAGAACAGGGTTTAAAGGACAAAAAGATCACCAGGCAGGAGACATGGGGAATTGCCCGCCGTATAATCAGTACTACTGAAAATCATATCACCTAACCTTATCCATGAGGACTTTTAATATTGAAAACAATCTGGATCATTCTTTTTTACTTTTTAATTAGCACACAGTGCATTAAGAATTATTATGGCATTTAAAACACAATTTGTCTTAATTATATATCATTCTTAATTTTAACTAGACAGCTGCAAAATATATACACACTTCTCTATACACACAAAATAGTTATAAATAAATACATTTGTGAGTAAACAACAGAGAACTTACTTTCCCTAGACATGTGTCTATGTGTGTTGTTATTGTTGCTGTCTTTTGGATATTTTTTTATTAATTATTTTTTTATTTTTGAGTGACACAGAGAGATAAATGGGCACGCCAGGGCTTTTCAGCCACTGAGAACGAACTCCAGAATCGTGTGCCCCCTTGTGGCGCATGTGCAACACTGCACACTTGCATCACTGCATCTAGCTACATGGGACCTGGAGATCCAAACTCATGTTCTTAGGCTTCACAGGCAAGTCCCTTAACTGCTAAGCCATCTCTCCAGCCCTGGATATTTTTAATGACAGATTCCCATTATATAGCCCACACTGACTTAGAACTCACCATGTAGTACATGCTGACCTTGAACTCACAGCAATCCTCCTGCCTCGGCCTTTCCAGTGCTGGGATTACACTACCACCTGTTTTACATCTTGTCTTTTACAGATAAAAACCACTTAGCTAGATCAAGGCTGCCTGGCTAGCCAGTTTCTACACTAGGTTTAGTTAATGCCAATAGTTCTAGTCTTAATTTCCACCATTAATTTCTTTTTCATAAATCACCTACCTAAACCACTCCCTTGTTTGTCCATTTATTTATTTTATTTTATTTTTTATCTTTTTATTTATTTATTTTATTTTATTTTTCTTTGAAAGAGGTTGGCCCCAGCTGGCCTAGGACTTGCTATGTAGCTCAGACTGGTTTTCAACTCCTGATCCTCCATCCCATTCTGAACCAAGTTCTTGGATTACAGGTATGTGTCACTAGGTCTAGCTCTTGTTTTTCTGTTTAATCTTTACACTGACATAGTTATTTCTCTCTCAGCTATGCTGTGGAACTTGAGTTAAGTTTTCTCCTCACAACTGCTTAAGCCAGAGTCATCCATTCCCACTTCACCTTTTGCAAATCCTAAAATAAATGCTGAAGACATGGAGAAGAAAGATGTTTGGGGGCTGGAGAGATTACTCAGTGGTTAAGCCCCTTGCCTGCAAAGCCTAAGGACCTGGGTTTGATTCCCCAGTACCCATATAAAGTCAGATGCATAAGGTGGCACATGTGTCTAGAGTTCATTTTCAGTGGCTAGAAGCCCTGGTGTGCCCATTTTCTCTTTCACTCTGTCTCTCTCTTAAATAAATAAATAAAATATTTAAAAAAAAGAAGGAGGAGGAAGAGGAGGAGGAGGAGGAGGAGAAGGGGCTGGAGAGATGGCTTAGTGGTTAAGCACTTGCCTGTGAAGCCCCAGGACCTTGGTTCAAGGCTCAATTCCCCAGTACCCATGTAAGCCATATGCACAAGGTGGTGCATGCATCTGGAGTTCATTGGCAGTGGTTGGAGGCCCTGGTGTGCCTATTCGCTTTCTCTCTCTCTCTCTCTCTCTCTCTCTCTGCCTCTTTCTCTCTCTGTCTGTTGCTCTCAAACAAATAACAATAAACAAAAACATTTTAAAAAAAAAGAAATGCAAACTCTTTAAAAAAAGAAGAAAGAAAGATGTTTGGTTTGCAGGACTCAGATCTTTAGCAGAGCTTCCATGAGATTTGGGGATTCCCTACTTCCATGGGCCTTGGTTTTCTACTTAGCCAAAGATAGAAAAACTGTACAGCTGAAATGAGTTAAGAAAGAATGGAAGATAATTCAGTTTTGCTGCATTCCACTCCAGGACTTTCTGGTGAATGCAAGGCAGAATTCAATATGCTCAGTGAATTGAACCCAAAGAAAATGCCTTTCCTACACTCAGAGGGCATCCAAGTATTAATACATTTTTTTAAATGTGTGTATGAAACAAAAAATGGGAAGGAAATGGGGAGAGGAAAAAGTCTACCAAAAACAAAGACCTACTGAGCTGATTAAGACTCAGCCTGTTTTCCCAGCCCTGGTTTCTCTTCCTGACTCAAAAAGAGAGAGAGAAAAAAAATACTCCACTCCATGGTGGTCCACCAAACTGTTCCTCCTCATCAGAAAAGTTCCCTAAAGACCAACTCTGCAGTTCTGGAACAAACACTAAGAAACTGCTTTCACTGTGAAGTTTCAATTCCACACCGCCATCAGACTGTTTTTTTATTCACTGGCAAAGTTAGTGCCAAAGTCTGGATCTGGAAGCTGACCTCCAAAGAAGAGACAAAAGATACTCCACCTATCAAAGTAAGGCTCACCTGTAATCCCAAGCACTCAGCAGGCAGAGGCAGGAGGGTCAGGATTGTCAGAAATTTAAGCCTGGGACAACCAGGGCTAAACTGTAAGACCTTGTCTTAAATTTTAAAAAGGAAAGAGAAAAGGGAAAAAGGAAAGGCAAAGGGAAAAAAGAAAGTTAAAAAGGGAAAGGAAAGCAGCCAGTCTAGTATGGTAGCTGACATCTGTAATTCTAGCACTTAGGATGTAGGGGGAGAAGAATCTGGAGTTCAAGGTTATTCTAGGCTACACTGCAAATTTGAGGCCAACCTGGCCTACATGAGACCGTGTCTCAATAAAAAAGTAAATTAAATAAATATAAAAGGATCTTTCATGCCTCATTTTCCTCTGCCTAGACCTGAATTTTTTTGTCTGCAAACAACCTGGGGCCCAGGACCGATTCCCTCCAGTAAAGGACTATCTAGGTTTTCTCTCATAATTAAATTCATTTTGGTCTTATCTTTTGCCCTGTGGTTCTCTATCAACTATAAAAGATGATTACAGGTACAGTGGGGAGCAAATTAACTTCTTTCTTGGTTTTGGCCAAACTATAAATAAATCCATTTTCCTTTATCAATTTGCTTTGTAATTTCTTCTAAAATACAGGGAAATTATGTGACAGGCTTAATAAACCCAATTATCCAGTAACAATCTCTGATTGTGGCACAATTTTCTTGCTTTTTAAGGAAATTATATAAAATTATAGTTGGAGAAAAGGTGGCTAAGCAGTCATTTAAAACTTCAGAACAGTCTAAATGATGGGTTTGAACATACAAAAAGAACCTTTTGTTTTAAACTAATTTTAACATAGATTAGTTGAGGCCGCTCAAAAAATAAACTATGTACTTAGAGAAATCTACTTAGTTAATACAGATACAGGAAAATATAGTTATGAACAGCTAGCCATTTCCATTAAAGTTATTTTTCTTTTAAGTAAAAGTAAAGGGATGCAGAAATACTACATTTGCATATTTAATGTGCAAAGAATGAAATTAAATTTAAAATTATATTTCTTAAAAATATTCATTGTATTACCTCTTATAGGAGAAAAATCATCAGGAAGGAGGGATAATAGTTTCTTAAAGAAATAATAAGTAGGGTTGGGGAGATGGCTTAGTCAGAAAAGTGCTCACAATGCCAGCATGAGTTCTGATCCCCAGAACCTATGTAAATGTTGGGCCTTGGGAGGTGGGCACAAGAGATCCCTGAGCAAGAGGCAACTGGTGAGCCCTGGATTCAAATGAGAGACCCTGTCTCAATAAATGAGGTGGAAATCAATGAAGGAAGACACCCCACATACACATGTACTCACACATATAAGAACATGCATACTCATGCATGCATACACACACACACACACACACACACACACACACACACACACAATAAATGCACCTGCTTACTTTTTAAAGAAATATTTTATTTAATTATTTATTTGAAAGAGAGAGGCAGATAATGAGAAAGAGAATGGGCATGCCAGGGCCTCTAGCTGCTGCAGACAAACTCCAGATGCATGTGCCACCTTGTGTATCTGGCTTATGTGGGTACTGGTGAATTAAACCTGGATCCTTTGGCTTTGCCAGCAAGTGTCTTAACCTTTAAGCTATCTCTCCAGCCCATGTACCTGCTTACATTTAATAATTTCACACAAAGAAGCAAACCAGTGACACCCACAATTCTTATAACAAGGAGGGCTGACTGAAATGGCATTCTCTTCAAAATGTATCAATTGTTTCAAAGTAATTTCAAGCAACGGTGCCTTGCTTAATATATTTTAAAGCCACCTTAACCTAATGACTATTTACACTTAATTTCTAAGGACTGAAAAAAATAATCTCAAAAATATTGAAAAGCAGGGAGGTGATACAAAATCAAACTTCCACCCAAGGGTCTTTTGATGTCATACAAGCAGAAGTCAGGCAGACTTAGCCTGGTTTTAGAAACAACCATGAAGCCTGTGAGCATGAACTTGGAACATCTCTCAAAGCTCAAGCAATGAGAAGACAACAGGACTATCCCAGTTTCAAAACATAAAGAGAATACAGATTTTTAAACAATTGTCTTAAATTTTTCACTGAAGTTCACAAACACACATTTAAAACAACAGTTCCTAATCCCAGCACATGCTGAGTGTCACTTTAGGAAATGAGGAACTTAGTTGTTTAACAAGCAAGTTGTTTTCATGGCTGATGAAAGAGGACTGGGTCTAGTGACATTGATCTGATCACCCAAGAAAGGTAACTAAAGTAAAAGATTCCACTGGTATAGTGAACACAGAAATGCAAGTATTAACCTACTACCATAAATCTTATGTAGACCCAAATGTTTACACCAGCAACAATGCCACTTGTTCAAGTAATAAGCAGTTTTGTTCCTCCTAGGTTAAAAAAAAATTTTTTTTTAAGCTTAAGGAGTTTTCAAGTGCATGTAAAAATGTGTGACAAACTGGAAGTTGGGACATGGAAAGACTGAAAGTAGAGAAGGTAATTCACTTACCAGAAAAGGATGTAAAAATAATCAACTCACTCAATGAAAACAAAGCAGAATTAGGTCAGCAATACGGAAAACACAACCCAGAATTAGGTCAACCACCCAGACCAAAACCCTGTTGAATCCACACAGAACTCAAGCCAGGCTCGCTACTTTCTCACCAACCAAATGGTTGTTAAAAACCTGGGGAAGAGCAACATTCAGGAGAACAAGGCCGCTCTTCTATTAATGTGAAATGACAGATTTTTTCCAGAGAGTCCTAACCGTAGTAAATTTACAGCTGAAAAGTGCATAAGCTGTCTGCACATACAAGTTGTATTTTACAGTGCATGATCCAAAGTCAGCTTTGGAAACACTTCCAGGTCTCCAGAGAGTCTACAGACAGAAGATGTGCAAAACCTAGTAGTACCCATAGCTTTCAAAACTCCAGGTCAGGCTAAGGACCCTACATGTATTAAGTGACAGCTTATGGGTGGTCCCACCTGATCCTGGGTAAGACTGGCAAGAACCCTGCTCCCCAGTCCTTCTCTCTCTTAGGTCCAGCATCTCTTCCCTTTCTCCACAGATGCCTGAGGCTATTGTGATGTCCATGCAAGTCTGTCTGCTGGGGATGTGTTCCAAATATCATCCTTTTTCCATTTTTTTCCTTTATTTTATTGATAGTACTGGATATTGAAACAGCCTAGAACATGCTGGGCAAAAGCTCTACCACTGAGCTGTCTGCCCAGACCATTTTTTCCCTACTTTCCACTCCAGCTCCGTAATCCCAACTTCCTTAGTTCAGCCAGTGCTGGAAAATGATCTGAATGTTCTAACTCCCAAAGCAGTGGAGAAGGTTCACAGCATCTCTCCACTTTGCCACCCCACATGCTTAAATGACACCAATCCCCATGCTCCATATTTTAGGAACTTTATAGAAGGAATTTAAGGGTAGATTTGGGGTGGTAGGCTGTCTTTCTGTTAGCAGTCAGTCACAACACTTTCTAGCCTTGTAAGAAAGCAGAAAATTAAACAGGGAACTTTTGTCCCACAAAAGTAGGGAAATGGGGTACAAGAAGGAAACCGGCCTCTCTACTTAAGTCTAATATTCTGTCATCATTTCTACTACAGCAAACTGAGTTAGGGGTTAAAGAAAGAGAAAGTACCAGGCTGGAGAGATGGCTTAGTGGTTAAGGCACTTGCCTGTGAAGCCTAAGGATGTATAAGCCAGATGCACAAAGCGGCACATGTGTCTGGAGTTCATCTGCAGTGGCTATAGCCCCTGATACACCACACCCCTTCTCTCTCTCTCTCTCTCTTTCTTTCTCTGCTTCTCTCTCTGTCTCAAATAAAAATAAATAAAATATTATTGTAAACAATAGTAATATTAGAAATAATATTATTCTACTTATTTGAGCACCCTACCTTCCCTGTTTTGCCTACTGATAGTCTGCCTTTTGGGGCTCCCATGGTCATCCTCTTAGTATTTATGGCTTTTATAATGGTTCTACACATATGCTTTACTGACGAGCCTTAAAAATGACTGAGAGAGCTGGGTGTGGTGGAGCACGCCTTTAATCCCAGTACTCAGGAGGCAGAGGTAGGAGGATCACCATGAGTTTGAGACCAGACTGAGACTACATAGTGAATTCCAGGTCAGCCTGGGCCAGGGTGAGACCTAGTACCTGGGCTATTGGTGTGGTCTTATAATTTCCCCTTCTACTCTGCCCTTCCCTACTTCACTCAAGATTCAGTTCTGACATTGTGAACCATGAAGAAATGGTCCAAAGATAGAAGCTCCCCCCGCCTTTGTGCTTAATTCTGATTTCCCTTCATAGGTGAAAAACTGTAGTGTGGGGAAACTTTCAAGTCAAATGAGTTATCACCTAGGAGTTACTAATGTAGGTGATTATAAACGTTAGGCATGTGCATGCAGACATACCCACAAATACAAGACACATAAACACATGAATACCTATGCACACACACACAAAACCCTGCAAGGAATTATTAAAATTGTTTTAAATTTGGAAACATACAATCACTTCTTTATGTCTGTATAAGACAAGAGGGTTTTTTTATTATTATTATCTTTCTAGGTTACCATACAAAGCAATGGGTTTCATCATGGCAGGTGTGTGTGTGTGTGTGTGTGTGTGTGTGTGTGTGTGTTTACACTTTGTTCTCATTAGTTTCCTCCCCCACTGTCCACCCTTCTATCCCCTCCCCCTCCAACTGAATCCGTTAGTCTCTTTGTCTGCTCTCTTATCCCATGTATTCCATTACTCTATTTCCCACCTCCTCTAAAATCTCTTCCTCACAATCTTCATTATACCTTTATTACCTACACACACATACATGCACACACACATATATAATTTTAAATTAGGTTCTATATATAAAAATTGTGGTATTTAAGGCAGAAGTTGTGCAATTTCATTGATCAAAAGGGATTAATGTTTGTTAACGTTTTCCTTTTTTCCATGTAAAGGATTCATCATTCAACAGAACATTTATTTCAGAAGTAGAAGTCAATGAAGAACATCATCAGCTCACACTTCAGGAATTAGAAAGCTGAATAGCAACAATATTCTGCCAAACATCAGACCACAGAAGCCTAACCTCAGTTATATGAGGCACATGATGCTTAAATCTATCTGGAAAAAGCTTTCTTGGATGTTTTATTATCATAAAGATTTACTAAAGAGACTTAATTTCAAATATGAAATGACTGGCCTCTTACCTTTAATCTCGACTGAAGGGCATATCCCAATAACAGAGTGCTTGGATAGCATGTAAAAAGCCCCAGAGGCCATCCCCACACCTACCCCCACCCCACCCCTGTACACACACACAATGTCAATGAAACAAACAATGGCCATTATTTTTGTTCCAAGAAAAGTTTGAAATTGGGCAGCAGTATTACATGAGTGTTTTGTAGCACTTACCAAAGAGCTGTCTGTTTTTAATATAAAATAACAAATAGATCAGGACCCCCCACTGGAACCATCTCCATGCCCACTGTTGCAGTCAGGTTCACATGGCTGGCAGAAATCACCCAACCAAGGGCAGCTTTTGGGGGGAAAAAAGGTTTATTTTGGCTTACAGACTTGATGACAGGGGGAAATGATGGCATAAGCAGAGGGTGGACATTACCTCCTTACCAACATCAGGTGGACAACATCAGCAGGAGAGTGTGCCAAACACTGGCAAGGGGAAGCTGGCTATAATACCCATAAGCCCACCCCCAACAATACACTGCTTCCAGGAGGCATTAATTCCCAAATCATCAGCTGGGAACCTAGCATTCAGAACACTTAAGTTTATAGGGACACCTGGATCAAACCGCCACATTCTGCCCCTGACCCCCATAAACTGATAACCATATATGGTAGAAAAATACAATGAATTCAGTCCAACTTTAAAAGTCCTCACAGTTTTTATCAATCCCAATGATGTTCAAACATCCTCATAGTCCAAGATCTTTTAACTGAGCCATAATACAAAAAAAAAAAAAAAAAAAAAAAAAAAAAAATCACCCAAAAGGAAGCCTGGCACAGTGGTACACACCTTTAGTCCCAGCACTTGGGAGGCAGAGGTAGGAGGATTGCCGTGTGTTCAAGGCCACCCTGAGACTACATAGCAAATTCCAGGTCAGCCTGAACTAGAATGAGACCTTACCTCAAAAAGCAAAACCAAAACAAAACAAACAAAAATAAAAGTGAAGGAAACTGAGAAGATCTTTAATCCTCAATGGGAAGTAGGTTTACATTAGTAAATGTATAGGTAACATGTGCTGGGAAGAAGCTTTTACAAGCAGACTATTAGAAAATTTCATTGGGTTTCAGAGCACAACTTAGCCAGTTCATTGTGTTTTGGGATTGGTACATGGGAGATACTGTCCTGTGGCTTTGATACCTTAACTGATAGTGAAGTTAATTATAAAATCAAGTAAGGCTGAGTGTAGTAATTCACACTTTTAATCCCAATGCCCAGGAGGCTGACGTAGAAGGATCATCATCAGCTCTAGGCCAGCCAGGCTAGAGTGAGACCCTACCTGCCCAAAAACAATAACAACAACAACAAAAAAAAAAAAAGAGTAAGCACGGCTGAAGGAGTAGCTCAGTGGTAGTAAGCTTGTCTAGCAGAGGCATGATTCCTAGGCTAAGAGCTGGTTCTGAGGACACAGGGCAGCACTCTTCAGTGCTCAGCTAGATAGAGGGTGTGGGGAGAGATGCTGAGCTTTCTGCAGCCTGGGCTGAGCCTCTGGAGGGACCCACACTAGAAGCATTCCTGTTTGGGTTCCACAGTTGGTATGTAACTTGGTTCTCTCCATGACAATTGCCTGGAGGAAGATGATGGAGTAAGGTATTTCAGTCTGCATGGTAAAAGTTCTATATCTTAACTATAAAACAATAAAATGGTTGGTTTATTATGAAAAAAACCAAAATCCCATAATGGCACAGAATAAACACTCACACTACAAAAGATGGCACTGGGCAGAGCAAAGAAATATTCAACCAATACAAGATTTAAAACAACCAGGGCAAACATCAAACTCTGTAGCTCCAAGTCCAACAACTCTAGCCAGTGACAGATCTCCAAGTCCAATAATTCTAACCACTGACAAGACTCTGGAGTTTCAATTCCACCCTTCCAGGGCTGGCAGATCTCCTTAGCAGCCATCTTGTCATCCCAATATCTCCACTGGGTCTCTGGGTCTCCACTGCAACCCATGGTCCATCCATATGGCTCCACTGCATCTCCATGCAGGCATCCAGCAAGCCTGCTTCACACTGCCAATGGCCATTTTCAAAACACAAGACCTTGTTACAAAGTTAATGACCTTCTTTCCTGCATTTCTATACTCCATAATACCAGGTGGGGTGCCAATTTGTTAATTCAGGAGGGAATAAAGCAGACTTTGAAAAATAGAACACTCCTTCAGCATTCAGTCCCCTTCAAAAGACTGCATTCTTTCTGTTGTCCCAATGCAGGTCAGCTGGCCCAATCTCAATGGTTGTAATCTCTCATACAATTGCACCTGAACAGGTAGAAGTTTTGGCCCAAAGATTTCATTTTTTTCTGCGCCATATCCCTCTGCTCACACCAGTCCATTTCTACACAATGCAACCCTGTACAAATTCTCAGGACACGGGCATAACAGCAAGCCTCTCACAGAAACTGCTTCTAGCCCAGTCCAGGCAAAGCTCTTTCTCACGCTCATAAGCCAAACCTCAGAGTCCATAGTTCTTACTGCATTCGGGTTCTTCAACTCTAACCAGAATAGTCCATCAAGCTGTATTTACAGTACTGCAAGGCATCTCTTAGGCAAGGTTTCAAATCCTTCCACATTCCTCTTGAAAATCAGCTCCCAAAGGCCAAAGCCACACAGTCAGGTGTCTAGCAGCAGTGACAACACTTGGTACCAACTTTACTATTCAGTAAAGTTCACACTGCTGGCAGAAATCAACCCAACCAAGGGCAGCTTGTGGGGGAAAAAAGGGGTTTATTTTTGCTTATAGGCTTGAGGGGAAACTCCATGATGGCAGGGGAAAATGATGGTATGAGCAGAGGGTGGACATTACCTCCTTGCCAACATCAGTTGGACAACATCAGCAGGAGAGTGTGCCAAACACTGGCAAGGGGAAGCTGGCTATAATACCCATAAGCCCACCCCCAACAATACACTGCTTCCAGGAGGCATTAATTCCCAAATCATCAGCTGGGAACCTAGCATTCAGAACACTTAAGTTTATAGGGACACCTGAATCAAACCACCACATTCTGCCCCTGCCCCCCATAAACTGATAACCATATATGGTAGAAAAATACAATGAATTCAGTCCAACTTTAAAAGTCCTCACAGTTTTTATCAATCCCAATGATGTTCAAACATCCTCATAGTCCAAGATCTTTTAACTGAGCCATAATACAAAAAAAAAAAAAAAAAAAAAAATCACCCCAAAAGGAAGCCTGGCACAGTGGTACACACCTTTAGTCCCAGCACTTGGGAGGCAGAGGTAGGAGGATTGCCGTGTGTTCAAGGCCACCCTGAGACTACATAGCAAATTCCAGGTCAGCCTGAAGTAGAATGAGATCTTACCTCAAAAAGCAAAACCAAAACAAAACAAACAAAAATAAAAGTGAAGGAAACTGAGAAGATCTTTAATCCTCAATGGGAAGTAGGTTTACATTAGTAAATGTATAGGTAACATGTGCTGGGAAGAAGCTTTACAAGCAGACTATTAGAAAATTTCATTGGGTTTCAGAGCACAACTTAGCCAGTTCATTGTGTTTTGGGATTGGTACATGGGAGATACTGTCCTGTGGCTTTGATACCTTAACTGATAGTGAAGTTAATTATAAAATCAAGTAAGGCTGAGTGTAGTAATTCACACTTTTAATCCCAGTGCCCAGGAGGCTGACGTAGAAGGATCATCATCAGCTCTAGGCCAGCCAGGCTAGAGTGAGACCCTACCTGCCCAAAAACAATAACAACAACAACAACAAAAAAAAGAGAAGCACGGCTGAAGGAGTAGCTCAGTGGTAGCACCTTTGTCTAGCAGAGGCATGATTCCTAGGCTAAGAGCTGGTTCTGAGGACACAGGGCAGCACTCTTCAGTGCTCAGCTAGATAGAGGGTGTGGGGAGAGATGCTGAGCTTTCTGCAGCCTGGGCTGAGCCTCTGGAGGGACCCACACTAGAAGCATTCCTGTTTGGGTTCCACAGTTGGTATGTAACTTGGTTCTCTCCATGACAATTGCCTGGAGGAAGATGATGGAGTAAGGTATTTCAGTCTGCATGGCAAAAGTTCTATATCTTAACTATAAAACAATAAAATGGTTGGTTTATTATGAAAAAAAAAAAAATCCCATAATGGCACAGAATAAACACTCACACTACAAAAGATGGCACTGGGCAGAGCAAAGAAATATTCAACCAATACAAGATTTAAAACAACCAGGGCAAACATCAAACTCTGTAGCTCCAAGTCCAACAACTCTAGCCAGTGACAGATCTCCAAGTCCAATAATTCTAACCACTGACAAGACTCTGGAGTTTCAATTCCACCCTTCCAGGGCTGGCAGATCTCCTTAGCAGCCATCTTGTCATCCCAATATCTCCACTGGGTCTCTGGGTCTCCACTGCAACCCATGGTCCATCCATATGGCTCCACTGCATCTCCATGCAGGCATCCAGCAAGCCTGCTTCACACTGCCAATGGCCATTTTCAAAACACAAGACCTTGTTACAAAGTTAATGACCTTCTTTCCTGCATTTCTATACTCCATAATACCAGGTGGGGTGCCAATTTGTTAATTCAGGAGGGAATAAAGCAGACTTTGAAAAATAGAACACTCCTTCAGCATTCAGTCCCCTTCAAAAGACTGCATTCTTTCTGTTGTCCCAATGCAGGTCAGCTGGCCCAATCTCAATGGTTGTAATCTCTCATACAATTGCATGAACAGGCAGAAGTTTTGGCCCAAAGATTTCATTTTTTTCTGCGCCATATCCCTCTGCTCACACCAGTCCATTTCTACACAATGCAACCCTGTACAAATTCTCAGGACACGGGCATAACAGCAAGCCTCTCACAGAAACTGCTTCTAGCCCAGTCCAGGCAAAGCTCTTTCTCACGCTCATAAGCCAAACCTCAGAGTCCATAGTTCTTACTGCATTCAGGTTCTTCAACTCTAACCAGAATAGTCCATCAAGCTGTATTTACAGTACTGCAAGGCATCTCTTAGGCAAGGTTTCAAATCCTTCCACATTCCTCTTGAAAATCAGCTCCCAAAGGCCAAAGCCACACAGTCAGGTGTCTAGCAGCAGTGACAACACTCGGTACCAACTTTACTATTCAGTAAAGTTCACACTGCTGGCAGAAATCACCCAACCAAGGGCAGCTTGTGGGGGGGAAGGGGGTTCTTTTTGCTTATAGGCTTGAGGGGAAACTCCATGATGGCAGGGGAAAATGATGGTATGAGCAGAGGGTGGACATTACCTCCTTGCCAACATGTTGGACAACATCAGCAGGAGAATGTGCCAAACACTGGCAAGAGGAAGCTGGCTATAACAACCATAAACTTGCCCCCAACAATACACTGCTTCCAGGAAAGCATTAATTCCCAAATCTCCATCTGCTAGGAACCTCGCATTCAGAACACCTGTTTATGGGGGACACCTGAATGAAACCACCACACCCATCTTCTCCTGAATCGTGTTTTCAGTGTGGCACACCACTTCATAAGTTGAGGTAATGGCAATTTCTAGATATGACACCTATATGAAAAAGTAAATTGTAGACTACTAAAGTATGAGTCAAAATAAAGAATTTCTAGCCGGGTGTGGTGGCGCACACCTGTAATCCCAGCACTCGGGAGGCAGAGGTAGGAGGATCGCCATGAGTTCGAGGCCACCCTGAGACTACATAGTGAATTCCAGGTCAGCCTGAGCTAGGGTGAGACCCTACCTCAGAAAACCAAAAAAAAAAAAAAAGAGAGAGAGAGAGAGAATTTCTGACTAGAAGATGACGAAGTAATCCATAAGTGAAACTTCATCACTTTACTACAAAACAGGCCCAGGACGGTGAAAAGGTCTGCCCAAAGTCACTGAGCTGGGACAGAACTACAGGCTTCAGACCAGATGTTCACTCAAACAACATTTTCCTCCTAAAGACTTGTGAATTTACCTTAATAATGAGGCAGACTTATTAGCACAATAAGAAAAAATGGGTTCTGTGTGTGCCTAATTACTAAAAGACGATGCCAGTTATTTTAACTGGTTGTATTAAACATACCCAAACACAGCCAACACCTCAATTAATGAGGCCCGATTAGCCCTGCCTTCACTTACCTTCAGGCACTTCTGAAGCTAAAACAAGCATCCAAAGTAACACAAAAACAGAATTACAACCTCCATCCAGCATGGGAAGCAGGAGAGAGACTACACATAATACTCCTCCTTTGAATTTTTCCGTTGCTAAAGAGTAAAAATGACTTGATTTGGACTTAATAAGCTTCTACAAACAAGGCTGAAACGTATCAATCTGGTACACTTCGCATTTCAAAACAGATTCTTATAGTCTAAAGCGCCCTCTAGTGTTTCTATGAAAAAATGTCTTCTTTAATGACATTCCTCTAATTTGGGTCTCCTTTTGCCCTTTCTAAGGTCTACTGTCCTGTCTTCCTGTCTGATTGAACATCTCTTGAAATTATTATTAATTTAAATGGAAAAGTGCCACTAAGAGTTGCAATAAAAATAAGCTAGTATTTGTTTACTAGAACTCCATTTTATATTTCCAGTTTTTACCCTGGTTTTGTCTAGAATTACATGACAAATGAACAGAGCGAAGATGTTTAAGTACATACAGATAAGCCTGGAAAAGGAATAATAATGGCATGTCTATTCTCCCAATCCTTCAGAAACAAACACACACACACACACACACACACACACACACTGTGGAAGTGGCATATCTCCCTTTTAAGGACCACAAGGCACTTTCTTAAAAAAGACAGAGAATAGAGAGGGTGAGGAAGTGAGGAAGGGAAGGAGGGAGAAATGGAGGGAAAAGAGGAAAAAAAGCCCTTATATAAGGGATTCCAGGGACAATTCTAATGTCTAAGGACAGCTCTGAGAGTAGAGAGAAGTGTTTCATAGCTACCAACCATCTTTTCATTTATGAAAAAAGGTGTGCCATTCCCTACAAAATGTACAGGAAGGCCAAGATACAGTTTGGGGCAGGGAAAGTCAGCAAGACATGCAAGAAAATATGAGTTAGGGAAATACTCACGGGGAAAAGGCTGAGATGACTTCCTTCAAAAGTGGAGATACACATTTAGATACCTGGTATATTTTAGATCTGGAATGTCCCCCAAAGGCCCATGTGTTAAAGGTATGGTGGCCATCCTGGGGTACAACTGGAAGATTGTAGAGCCTTCAATAGGTGAGGCCTGGTGGAAGGAAACTAGATCATTGGGGTATGCCTTTGAAGGGGATATTGAGACCCCAGCCCCTCCTCCCTCTGACACTGCTTCCTGCAGTCCATGAAATAAATAGTTTCCTCTGCCAAACACTCCCAACAGGAGGTCCTGTCCTAGTACAGACCCAAAGATAAAAAGACTAAGCCATCATAGACTGAAATTTCTGAGATCATCAGCCAAAATAAGCTTTAGCTATGTAGATTGGTCTCAGGTATTCATTACAATAATGGGGAGCTTACTAAAACAGTACTCTTACCATAAAGACCCAGCCCTTTCCTCCGTGATAGGCACATCCAGACTGTTATGTTGTTGTTTGGTGAGTGTGTGTGTGTGTGTGTGTGTGTGTGAGAGAGAGAGAGAGAGGGAGGGAGAGGGAGAGAGAGGCATGCATCTGTGTATGTGTGTTCACATATGTTGTAGTTACCTTCATGTTGCTGAGATTAAAACAGCTAACCAAAAGCAGCTGATGGGAGGAAAGGGTTAATTTTGGCTTATAGTCTAGAAGGGAAGCTTCATGATGGCAGGAAAAGAATGGTAGAGTTGAGGCTGGATAGTACTTCTGCCATAGCAGGTGGCAAACAGAAAAAGAGTAAGCTAGGCTTTGGCAAGGGGGAAATGGCTACAACACCCCCCAAGCCCAACTCTAGCAACACGCCTCCTCCCTGAAGGTCCACCTCCCAAATTGCCACTAGCTGGGAACCAAGCATTCAGAACACATGAGTTATGGGGGACATCTGATTCAAACAGCACAGCATGTGTGTAATCTTAGATGGAGGCCAGTAGTTAATATAAATCCTCCTTGATTACTCTCCACTTTCTTTACAGAGGCAGGGACTCTCATGTGAACCCTGAGTTCAACTATTCAGCAAGTCTGGCTTGCCAGCTTGCCCCAGGAATTCCCTGTCTCTGTCCCGTGAGCTCTGGTATCATAGGTAGGCCACCGCTTTTATATGTGCTAGGAATCCAAACTCACGTCCTCACTCTTGAGAAGCAAGCACTTTACTCACTGAGTCTTAATCCCATCCCCCTGGTGATGACTTTTCATTAAGCAATAAATCTTTCAATAGCAATGAGCTGAAAAGTGAAAGTATATGCATGCTTAGAAAAGTAATAAATGCTGAATTTCTGATTCATAAAGTTGATGCTGAATGGGAAACTGAACAAAGTGTCATCATTTGCCACCCTTCCCAGCTCCACAGCCCCAGGAGAGCAGACAAGTATTATCAGCAACTAAGTGAAAGCTCAAAAGCACAAGTCTGCTGAGGAAACATTATAAATCATATCCAAAATTTTATCACTATTTTGAAACCCTGTCCTTGTAGTTTATGACTGATCACAAGTGGACTTTATATGACATACATAACTTAGCTCTGCCAGTTCTTCATTTCCAGGTTTTGTGCATATGTACAAAAAGTGAAGCAAGAGCTGACCTGGTGGCTCTTGCCTATAATTCCAGACATGGAGGGGCTGAAGTAAGAAGATCAGTGTGAGTTCAATGCTAACCTGAGTATACAGAGTAAGTTTTAAGTCAGCCTGGGCTAGAATGAGACCCCGCATTTTAAAAAAAGAACCAGAATAAAACAAAATGTAAAGCAAAAGCTATAATATGTTGGTACTAAGAGGAGCAGAAACTGTTTTTTTTTAACTTTAAAAAATATATTTATTTATTTGCAAGCAGAGAGAGAAAGAGGGACAGAGAGAGAATGGGCATGCCAGGGCCTCTAGCCATTGCATACGAACTCCAGGCACATGTGCCCCTTGTGCATCTGGCTTACATAGGTACTGGGGAATCGAGCCTGGATTCTTTGGCTTCGCAGGCAAACACCTTAACCGCTAAGCCATCTCTCTGGCCCTTTTAAAAAACTTTTTATGGACAATCTCCATACATATTGTGGTAGTTTGAATGGGTGTCCACCAATATATTCAGGACTTTATTAAAGTTTGTAATTTAGATCTGCAGCCACCTGGCTGGAGAAGGTGTCACTGGGTGGATCCTAGGATCCAGCCCTAAGGCATGGGGGTGGATCTGGAATTCCAGTCTAAAGATATGCAGAGTGCTTGAGTTCTGCCTGGAGTTCCTGAAGTATGCTTGCTTTGGTGGCTCTTCTATCTCTCTGCTTGGGCCTGTGAAAACTGGTCATTATGGAACTTCTGCCACTATGGAACTTCCCCCTTTATCTTCAATAAATCCCTTCTGTGCCTGACTTGGAAGTTGATCTCAGCAACCTGAAACTGTCTGCTACAGAATTGGTACCAAGAAGTGGGCTGAGATGACTCTGACTATGTGGATTTTGGTCTTTTGGAACTTTTTTTTGGAGGAACAGGCATGGACTTGATACTTGCAACTAAAGATGCCTTCTGGAGCAGAAAGCCAAGTATTATGGACTATTATGATGACAGTTTGAAAATGCTAAGTGTGGAGAGAACTGAACTTGGAGGCTTGGCTTATGAACTTTCTAAGGGGAAGGAAAAACTGCAGAGAACTTTGTTGGAACTGGGCTACTGGCATAAGGGTGGCTGTGTTCTGCTGCCAATGCCCAGAGAGTTTGGTCAAGGTTAAATGTATGATGGACTGATGTGCTTGACTAAAGATATTGACTAAGAGAATTAAGATTTTAAGTTGGAAAAACTCAAGCAAGTTAAAATTACTAGCACTTAGACTGGTTTTAGGTTACTGAAGCTGCTAATGTCAACTCTTGAGGAAGATGGTCCAAATGCTTTACATTGAAACAATGGAGAGGATGCCTGAGGAAAGACTATGATAGACCTGCAAACTCTTTTGGAAAAGACTTGACTGGAGAAGGAACGGGCTCTTCAAGGTTACAATTTATTTCGTCCCTGAATTAAGAATATGGCTGTGTCCTGCAGATCTGGTATTGGTTTCAGAAGCATGAAAATTGTGTGGAGTGGGTCATGAAATGCACATGGTTCCAGGAACCACTGCTGAGATGTGGCATGAGACAGAGCATGATGACCCTCATGAATAGGCTGGAAGAGCCACTGAAAGATGGACCATGGTTTGTACGGAGACCCAAAGATGTTTTGGATATACCAGGACTGTGCAAGGGCTACCATGGAGGCTGTTGGCTAGGGATGGAAGCTTTTCCTGGCTACTCAGCCCAGTAGGAGGGGTGGAATTGAAAAATCTGGAGACTGTCAGCCCTGGTTATATCAGACTTGAATTGCAAAAGTTTGATGTTTGCATGATGATTGTTTAGTTTTCATTGCTCCTGTCTTTCCCTGCTATCCATATAACAGTTGAAAATATTTACCTTGTGCCTTTTCATGTTGAAAGTATACAATTTGTTTTGATTTTTACAGGACTCACATCTAGCTGACAATCTTAAATCTCAGACGAGACTTGAGACTTTGGAACTATCTTAAGTTGATAAAGATTGTGGGGACCTTTCAATTTGACAATATACAATGTGAGATGGTTGTGAATCTATTGGGACCAGGGGTAGAATGTGGTAGTTTGAATGGATGGCCCCCAGTATATTAAGGACTTTATCAAAGATTGTAATTTAGATTTGCAGCCACCTGCCTGGAGGAGGTGTCACTGGGCAGATCCTAGGATCCAGCCCCTAAGGTGTGGTGGTGGATTTCAAATTCCAGTCTAAAGATATGCAGAATGCTTGAGCTTTGCCTGTAGTTCCTGAAGTGTGCTTGCTTTTTTACTCTATCTCTCTCTCTCTGCTTAGAAGCTTCTTCTGCCATTATGGAACTTCCCCTCTATCTTCAATAAATCCCTTCCTCCATAACTGTGGCTGACTTGGAATTCCATCTCAGTGATCTGAAGCTGTCTGCTACACATACAGACAATAGACAATAGCAAGTTGGCACCCAGCCTGAGCTATATGAGCCCTTGTCTCATAAAAAATTACAAATTTTGAATATGCCAAGTATGGTGGTTTGATTCAGGTGTCCCCCATAAACTTAGGTGTTCTGAATGATAGGTTCCCAGCTGATGGAAATTTGGGAATTAATGCTTCCTGGAGGCATTGTATTGTTCAGGGTGGGTTTATGGATATTATAGCCAATTTCCCCTTGCCAGTGTTTGGCATGTTCTCCTGTTGCTATTATCCACCTTAGGTAGGCCAGGGGGTCATGTCCACCCTCTGCTCATGCCATTGTTTTCCCCTGACATCTTGGAGCTTCGCCTCGAGTCTATAAGCCAAAATAAACCCTTTTTTCCCAAAAGCTGCTCTTGGTCGGGTGATTTCTGCCAGCAATGTGAACCTGACTACAACATGAAGTAAACTACAAATTTTAGCAATAAAGCTATGTTGACCTTAAACTCAACCTTGGCCAGGCATGGTGGTGCACCCCTTTAATCCCAGCAGTGAAGGCAGAGGTAAGAGGATCACTGGGAGCTCAAGGCCAGCCTAGAACTACAGAGTGGTTTCCAGGTCAGCCTAGAGTGAGAACCTACCTCAAAAAAGAAAGAGAAGGGCTGGAGAAATGGCTCAGCAGTTAAGGTACCTGCTTGCAAAGCCTAAGAATGCCCATTTGATTCTCCAGGTCCCATGTTTAGCCAGACACAAAAGTGACGCAAGTATGCAATGTCGCACATGCGCACAGGGGGTGCACACATCTGGAGTTCATTCACAGTGGCTGAGAGGCTGCTGGTGTGCCCAGTCAATCTCTGTCTCTCTCCCTCCCTCCCTCTCTCTCTCTCTCTCTCCAAAAAAAGAGAGAGAGAAGAAAAAAAGAAAGAGGGAGGGAGGGAGGGAGAAAGGAGGGAACTCGACCCTCAACCTTGTAATTCCAGACTTCTCACTGTGCTATCCTACTTGGTATTGCCTAGTAAAGCAATCTGTGTCCTACCAGTGGTACCAAAGTTTTTCACAAATAAGTCCTCAAGATTTGGGGTACATTGTGTTCAATGTCAATTAGAAATCTTAAAGGATTTAAAGAGCATGAAAAATATCTGCATTTCAAGTTTTGGAGAATTGTAACTACTAACAACAAAATTTGCAAAGAGGAATACATTGAGACACCCCAACAATAGCAAGGAAGATGTGAATAACTTGAATGATAAGTGCTCGAATTCTGTACAGATTAAATGTAGAAATTCCACAGTAGCACTTTAGAATACACCCAGTGAGAAAGAGAGACTTTCTTGTTGTCCACTGCTGTGGAACACAACTAAGAAGGCCCAGGGTGCTGAAGCACCTCACCTTTGGGGGAAAGAAAAGAATCAGAAATAGAGATATTTATCTGGTGTGTTTTATCATCCAGAACTATTTGTCAAGGAGAAAATATACTATGAAAAAGAAGAAAAATATTAAATCAGGATATTTCAGACTAGTATCTATATATTTTTATATGCAAAATAGAACTGGGCTGGAGATGGCTCAGCAGTTAAAGGCACTTGCATTTTTGCCTGCCTGAAAAACAGAACTGAGAATATCCTGCATTGATCAGAATTTATTCTGATCATATAACTCAGTCCTTATGGAGATATTACATTTATGGCTCATAGAGAAGAGTCTATTTCAATTTTATTTATATAGAAAGAGTCTAGGCATTTTGAAAGATTAAAAATGTGTCCTTCAGAAAAACAAGCTCATAGAGACAGATATGAGCAAACCCCTGACTAAGCAAGTGACTCCATAACCAAAGTTATGACTCTATGTATGGGATTCTTATGGGTCATATAAGATAATCTAAGGAGTTTGATTTTATATTAATGGACATTTGCTATTTTTATTTTGAGGGAATAATTTCATTTTCAAAAGTTTTCAAATAGAACTATTTCTTAGGCTCAACTGTATATCAAAATGAATTCATCCATCAAAATATAAGTTAGAGGTACTGGAGATGATGCTCAGTTGGTAGAGTGCTTGCTTAACATGAACAAAGCCTTGGGCTTGAAACCCAGCACTGAATAAACCAAGCATGGTGGTTCATGTCTGTAATACGAACACGTGGCAAGAAGAGGGAGGTAGGAATATCAAAAGTTCAAGGTCATCCTTAGCTACAAAGCAAGCTCAAGAACAGCTAAGGTACATGACACCCTATCTCAAAATAACACTAATAGTAATAATTTTAGAAATTGTATTAAAATATGTAAATTATAAGAGGACTTTGGGATTTTGAAATGTTAGTAATTGAACCCAGGGCCTCTCACAAGATAAGCATGTGCTCTATGACTGAGCTACACTTTCAGCCACCATAGATATCATTTCTGAAAGTGAACTAGGTTGAAAAATACATCACCCTAATAACAGCTACATATACAGTGAGCTTACTCATATGGATTAGGAACAAGGTAACTTTTTTCCAGATAAGCCAGCTAGGGACTGGCCCACAGAAACATTGACAGCACCTTACCGACTCTGGCAGGATTAGAACCAGCATCTGATCCAGTCTCACCCAAGATGGCTGAAGAGAACAATTCCTCAGCATCAGCTCAACTTTTCATGCTCAGCACTTATGGATGGGCCCTTCCTGAGTTAGTCTCCTGGACCCACCATCCAATCAGGTTCCTTCCTACACACCTGAGTCTGGTGATGAGATGCATTCTAATTGGATGCCTGATTCATATAAGTGGACCTGAGCCACATATGTTTCTTCCTCAGAAGCTTCTTTCCCAGAGACAGACCTTTCTCTGTGTGAGGGAGATTGTCACATTCTTCCCTTTCCCTTCCCAACCAGTTTGGAAAAGTGAAGAATTTCTTTTGGCTTGGACATTTTCCTGCTTTGTTTTCCCTCTTATCTTAACTCTCCCTATATTTCACAATTTAACTATCTCTTGAGTCTGCATTCTCAGTTCTTTGCTAATATAGACAAAAACCCAAGACTTGAGAGCTGCTGGCATGAGAGTTCTAATCCCACAGAGCTCTCATCATTTTGGCAACCACGAAGGGACTTTAGGAGCAGGATTTTAGTGGTGATTTTCAGCTATAATCATATGTATGTTCATTTAGGCTCAGGGCATTGAGAATACAGGCTGCCCTGGAGGCTAATTCACAGACATCCTGCAATAAGCCTCTGGCAATTGAAATGCTAATCCACCCCCACCCCCTGGATATTTGAGCCAGTTGGGAGGAAAATGAAACTGTTTGATAAATATAGCTTGGTGAGTTGGATGGACCCTATATTAAATTCATCTTAAGAAAAAAATGTTATTTTTAAGATGCTATAGTGTTATTGCCCCTGGGATCTATCTGGTTCTTTTCTAAGTTGTTGAGGTTTGATCTTTCTTTCCATGGCCACTAAGCTTGGAAGGAGCAAGCCAGCCAATACTCATGATACTTGTTTTCATGCTCTCTGCTGGCTGTCCCTGCCTACAGCCACCCATTTCAAACCTGGGCAGTCTAGCCACCCTGGCCAGATAAGACAACCCTTGAGGCAAAGCATCATCCATGGCTGTAGCTCTGGAGAGATGCTGATTTAAACTCGGACTGTTAGTTCAATAAAACTTTCTATGCCATCCTAAGTACAAGTCTTATATTGACAGTTGCTTCATACATCTGCCAGAGAGTTCTGAAATTCTCATGATGCTCTAGGTTTTAATATATGTTTATGCATATGATTTGTTCTGTTTTCATGTTCTTCCAGATAAGTACTATAAAAATTATAGAAAAGAGTTAGCAGATAATAGAATCTATAAACATTATAATCAAATTTGGTTGCCATTTCTTTTTGGTATTACTAAATACATTTGGTTCTTGAAGAGGTTCTTGGTGACATTAAGATAATAAAAAAGAGAACTTTAAGTACTTATGCTAAACTGACTACGATTTTATAAAAACAGGATATTTTTGAGCGCTGAATATTAGATTAAATCATTGTTATTTAATAAAGGATGATTTGTAAAATGGTTCTAGTAGAAAGAACGTTAAAGAAATGTGTCTGAGCATGGAGAGACCAGGCTGGAATCCAGAAGAAAGCCAGTTACCAGACAGCCTGTCTAGTGTTGGAAAGCACTACATGAGCTACTGGGGCCAAGCAGCCAACAACTGTCTGAGCAAACAGAAGTCTAAGCTACTCAGAAGCAAACACCCTGACAGGATGGATGCACATGCCAGTGCAATAGTGGCACACATCCTTGGTGAGTAACCAATAGCTTTCTGAGATCTACTAAGAGAGCTGCTCAGTGGAAAGGAACCCATATGTGGAATTGGGAACCAGGTCAGACTCCTATGCTCCTATGAGTATGCTCTCAGGTGTCAAGTTCTCACTAGTCCTTGGTTAAAAGAGGGCTTACATCCAACAAATTCTCCCTAAAGTAATAATGCTTATCCCATTTGAACTATGCTGACTTCACTCTCTATTGGAGAATTTGTTCTTCTTTTTCAGAAGATAGCAAGGCCAGAGGAGATAAATTACCTACCCCTTGCACTTCAGCCAAGCCACAGATGAAACCACAGAGGAATTGGGGAAACAAGCAAGAGTGCTGCTTCCATGGTAAACCTGATAATCAGCACCAGAGTGTAGGAGACAGACCCTGAGGATACCCAGAACCTATCAAAGCAGAGATCCAAAGGCTCCTAAGAGTTCATCACTGAAGTACACTTAAAATTCACCCACCACGGCTCAGGGAATTTTGTGGGAGAGGGGGCAGAAAGATAGTAAGAACCACAGGTTGAGAAATCATGCCCAGAGGCATTCCCTCCTCCCCAAAATAACTGACTGCTTTTCCCACAATGAATAAACCACAACTCCATGGGGAATACCTGCAACCCCACTAAGGAGCATCCCCAACAGAATGGAGGCAGGGATGATGGAAAAGAGGATACCAACACATGATGTATCCATACAAAATATGTTGTTAATAATAATAATAATAATAATAATTTTTCAAAAAGAAGTGTCTGATAAAGAATGTTTCTGTTGGCCGGGCGTGGTGGCACACGCCTTTAATCCCAGCACTTGGGAGGCAGAGGTAGGAGGATTGCCATGAGTTCACGGCCACCCTGAGACTACATAGTTAATTCCAGGTCAGCCTGGGCCAGAGTGAGACCTTACCTCAAAAAAAAAAAAAAAAAAAAAAAAAAAAAAAGAAAGAATGTTTCTGTTGACAATCTTCTAAGCCGGGCGTGGTGGTGCACGCCTTTAATCCCAGCACTCGGGAGGCAGAGGTAGGAGGATCACTGTGAGTTCAAGGCCACCCTGAGACTACACAGTTACTTCCAGGTCAGCCTGAGCCAGAGTGACACCCTACCTCGAAAAACCAAAAAAAAAAGCATGTTTCTTCTATAATAAGATAGAATGGTTAAATGGTAAACTGGAAAGGACATTTTAAACACTAGATACTAAGTTTTTTGTAAAATGGTATGTTTGATAAAGGAAGATATTTTTATAGTTATTAATAGATTGTAAGATATAAGCATGTGTAGAAAGTCTGAGTGAGCTTGAACAAAAAGTTTAGAGATATAACTATAATATATAATATATAATATATTTTTTATATATATATATAAATATATATATATATATATATATATATATATGAAGGAAAAAAGTCAAACAGTGACAGGACTTTCAAAAGTATGTGAATCCAAAACTGTAAAAGCCGAAGCAGTCTAGATTAACTTTATTTCTAGAGGGAGATAAAAGAAAATTATTTTCAGGTTAGGCACAAACAGGTAAGATCTTGTCACACATGAACTCAAAGTCTGATTGTGACCATTTCTAGATAGTGATTCCATGTAGTGGCACAGACCTAAAGATAAACAAAGAAAGTCTCATAGCAGGGTAGAAAATGGCAAGGAATCAGTATCCTGAATCATCTGATTTCAGTTTTTCTTCCCTTGGTCTCTGACAATGACCAGAAACATGTCCCAGCCCTGTGGACGCCTTGGGAAGAGCAGAGGTTAGGAATGATGGAGGACATTCCTCATCTCCCTTCCTCTTTTAAAAAGTAGGTATCAAGCTCACATACATTCCAGGCCCACAGTGCAGGTCACAAGCCCACTGAAAAACTGAGATTAATTTGATCCTGAAAGCCTAAAGAAAATTTTTAACTTATCTAGGCTTTATTGCTTGACTGACCTACAAATTATAAGAGACTAACCATTTGCCACGTCTCCTGGTTCTCTAGAAAAACAAATACTTTTATGTTTAAGAATGAAGTTACAAGGTTAACATGCTAAGATGCTTGATTCTGTGGGTTTGGGGGTTTTGGTTTGTTAGTTAGTTAGTTAGTTAGTTAGTTAGTTAGTTTGTTTGTTTGTTTGTTTGTTTGTTTTTGCTCTTTGGGTTTTTTGTTTTGGTTTGGTTTTGGGGTTTTGGTTTTTGAGTTTTTGTTGTTGTTGTTGTTGTTGAGGTAGGGTCTCAATCTATCACAGACTGACTTGGAACTCACTCTGTAGTCTCAGGCTGTCCTTGAATTCATGCCAATCCTCCTACTTCTGCCTCCCAAGTGCTGGGATTAAAGGCATGTGCCACCACACCTAGCTTCTTGATTCTGTGTTCTTTAGCTATCATAAAATTGCTCTTGTTAATGTAAGTTACATTAATAGACAATCAAGTGCTATTTAAAGATGTTACAAACTGGCTATGAGCTCAGGATCAAGCACTCCCTTTTCTCAAACCCAAGCTGATTTATATTTCTTCATATGTTCCCTGATACTTCCTTATCTTGAAACAGACTGGCCCTCTGACTCAAGGACAAGAAAAAAGGAGAGCAAGCAGCTCAATATAATATACTTAAAGACTCAGGTCACTTAAGCTCCATTATCCCTTGCTAGAATCTAATTCCTATAGTTTATTAGATAGAAGAATAAAATGAGTACAAGCCTTTTAAAGTACAAAAGACAACTACCAGGCTTGCTGTGGTGAATTATGTCCCCCAATTGAGTCAGGTATGAAAGAAAGAAGAATAAAGAAGGAAAGAAAGAAAGAAAGAAAGAAAGAAAGAAAGAAAGAAAGAAAGAAAGAAAGAAAGAAAGAAAGAAAGAGGAGGGAAGAAGAAAGGGAGAGAGGAAGAAAGAGAGAGAGAGAAAGGAAGGGAGGGAGGGAGGAAGGAAGGAAGGAAGGAAGGAAGGAAGGAAGGAAGGAAGGAAGGAAGGAAGGAAGGAAGGAAGGAAGGAAGAGAGAGAGAGAGAAAGGGCTTGTCTTTAGTCACAAGACTAGAGGAGGTGTCATTGGGGGCAGATCTGATTTCTAGCCTAAAGGTAGGTAGAGTGTTTTGCCTGGGGTTCCCTGCTGCTTGTGGCCCAAATGTGTTTGCTTATGCTGGTGTTGTTGTTGTTGTTGTTGTTGTTGTTTTGTTTTGTTTTGTTTTGTTTTGTTTTGTTTTGTTTTGTTTTGTTTTGTTTTGTTTTGTTTCCCTCTCTACTTGGATTTGTGAAAGGGAGCCAGCCTGGTTTACCATTATGAAACTTCCCCTGGATATATATAACCTTAAAATAAATCTCTTTCTCCCATAAACTGTGTCTGGTTTGGAGGTTCATCCCAGCAGCATAGAGTTGACACTTGCTTAGGGCTTATACTAGGCTAAAATGGGTACTCCTAACTTGTTACAAGATGTTATATCATACAGGTTAGAAATTTGTCACCAAGCATCATGATGTCAAGGTTCAAACTTCAGTTCATGGGTTTACTTTGCTCATGATAACAATTATAGAAACTGGCTTTAACATGTTTAATCAAGCTACCTACGTTACTCTATCTGGCAAGCTTTTAATGATGGGAAAACTGTCTTAAGATCCAGGTTTATTTATTAGATGCCGATTTTTCCTTTATAAGACTATGTTAAGCCAAGCATGGTGGCTCACACCTTTAGTTTCAGCACTTGGGAGGCAGAGGTAGGAGGACTGCCATGAATTCAAGGCCACCCTGAGACTACATAATGAGTTCCAGGTAGGCCTGGGCTACAGTGAGAACCTACCTCAAAAAATAAAAATAAAAATAAAAATAAAAAAGGAGGTAGGAGGATCGCCTTGAATTCAAGGCCACCTTGAGAGCTACCCTTAGACTACGTGGTGAATTCCAGGACGGCCTGGGCTCAAGCGAGTTCCTACCTCAGCAAACCAAATAAGACTAGGTTTTTAGTTAGTTTTGTGCCTTATTCATACTAATTCTGACAAATGGTCATTACTGGGTATATCACTTAGGTATTGTAAAAGAAATAATCTGGTTTTAGTCATTGTGCCTTTTGTTCTTAAGAATATTCCACATATGCCAGGTGTGGTGGTGCACACCTTTAATCCCAGCACTTGGGAAGCAGAGGTAGGAGGATTGCCATGAGTTCGAGGCCACCCTGAGACTACCAAGTGAATTCCAGATCAGACTGGGCTAGAGTAAGACCCTACCTCAAAAAGCCAAAAACAAAAAAACAAAAAAAAAGAATATTCCATGTATTTTTTCTTTTCAAAGTATCAATGACCAGGTTCTGCTTTACTTTCATTAAGCTCTGTGTGTATGGGGTGTGTGTGTGTGTGTGTGTGTCTGTGTGTCTGTGTGTTAGTTCTGATTTTTCAAGCTCGTTGCTTAAAAGTAAAATAACTGTTGACATATCTCCTTGAACTAGAATTCAGCCTTGCACTGAAACAATGGTCTTCGTCTGAGATAAGTGACCTTGAAATCCAAAGACTAAATTGTCTCTCTTCCAGCCTTCTGTGCATAATTGGTTCCTACAAAGGTATTCATATTAATCAAAAATGTTTTCAAACACAGATCCCAAGATTCTAGGCTGTTTTAATTGCCTTTTTTCTGACAATTTCTACATGCTTGCTAGAGCTTTATCAAATCAATTGATTTAGATTTGTTGGTAAGAAAATTGTTTCCAGGGCTATTAACATGTTTTGCCTGTACTTACAGCTGTTAGATATTTTTAAAGATAAGACATGCTCGCCTTCTATGTTCTAGATACAGCCTACAATGTCACCAGGCAACTAAACCCAAATGTTAGATAGAATGACTTTAAGCTTTTATATCATTCTTTTGCTAGATGATCAGATGTGCTGTGTATCCACACTTTTCTTCAAGACTGGTTTAACTATTCTACTGAGTGCTTAAAAACCATAGGTAGAAGCCAAAGCCAATTGGGGACAACAGAGTTACAAGGACAACCAATATTTGGGTTCCTGCTTCCAGGTTAAAAAAAGTCACAAGACATGATGAGATACTCCTAGCATGTCCTACAAACCTCCTGTCTTCTTGGTCAGGGAGGACATGGAGATACAGAGATTGGACAAATCAGTGTACAGACTCCAGGAGGGGAGGCACAACAGGTGAATGCTTCCAAGAGAAACCACATCATACTCACAGCCTTGACTTATCCTAGCAGATGACACAATGCTGAGAGAGCCATAGAGGTCCTCCCAGGTTCCTAAGTGTGACTTCTAAAAAGCAAAACAACTCACCTTCAAAAATACAACATATAGTTAAATTATTGGCTTCCTACATAGCCTTAAACACCCAGCAAGACAGGATAATAAAAACATTATTATAATATAAACAAAGAGTTAGGCTAACAGGCTTCCCTGATGTAGATGTTCACTTCTCTTGGCCATATGCTTAAGGCTCACAATACTAAGCTCTTACATTGACTTATGCCTCCTTACAACAGAACAAGATCCTCTAATGTCTTGATAACAACCATGATGTTCTTAACCATTTATCTTTTATGTTACCCCAGGTTTAAAAGAACAAACCAAAGAAAAGACTTACACACAGGTGACGATGAAACATCATCTTTAGGTAATGATTTTAGGTCTTTAAACTTTCCCCTGGAGATCTCTGTCTACTACCCTGCTCAGCTTAACCACATTAGAGCAGCTGTCACCTCGTTTCCCTAACAGAAATTAGAGTTTCCTCTCAGGAATGGGAAATAATACGGATTAGGAGAAAAGATAGCTTTTTCCTCATAGATAGTGAGCTGCTGGAGACTGGCCCACAGAAATACAGATGCCACATTGCCTGCCCTGGCAGAACTGGAACCTGTCTCTGGTCCAGTCTCATCCAAAATGGCTAAAGGGAAAAACTCCTTAGCATCAGCTTCCTGTTTCTTTCTCAACTTTTCCCAGGCTCAGTACTTGTGCACTTGTCCTATCTGGATCAGCCTCCTAAGCCCACCAACCAATCAGGTTCCTTCCTATATACTTGAGCCTGGTGATGGATGCCTGGTTCATATAAATAGACCTGAGCCACATTCTAAGCCCTTTCCCCAGAATCCCCAGAGGAGTCTTTCTGAAAAAACAGACCTTTCTCTATGTGAGGGATGTTTTCATGGAGGGGACAATTTTTTTTGACTTGGGCATTTTCCTGTTTTGCTTTCCCTCTAACTTCATTCTCCCAAAAATATATATCTCATAATTTACCCTGAGTCTGTGTTCTTATTTCTTTGCTACCATGGATAAGAACCCAGAACTTGAAAGCTGATAGTTCTAATCCCACAGAGTTCTCTCCCACATCACTAGCCCACCACAAAAGAAGTATTTCTAGTTCATGACCATGAATTTGATTCCATTCTGATTCATTAGCCATGTTGCCAAGCTGTGTGTTTGTAGAAGGCCAGTCTACAGCTACAAGCAATTAATGGATTGCTGGGAGAATCACAGTTATTCCCATGTTTTTCAAGGTCCATATGACTTTCACATGAATACTCTCCAGTTCTGAAATTTTTTTTCTTTTCTTTTCTTTTCTTTTCTTTTCTTTTCTTTTTTCTTTTCTTTCTTTCTTTCTTTCTTTCTTTCTTTCTCTCTTTCTCCCCCCCACCCCCACAAATAGCATCTCATTCTCATACAGACTGACCTAGAACTCACTCTGTAACCCAGACTGGCTGGCTTTGAACTCACTGTAATCCTCCTACCTCAGCCTCCTCAGTACTGGGATAAAGTGAGTCAACCACTATATCTAGCTTTTATATTCATTTAAATAGTAATGTAAATTTAAGGATCAAACTGTAATGTGTAACACTTAAATTAACATATAAGTGGTATTTGACTTCAGAGCAAAATGGGACTAAAATCACAAATTCTTTCTGAGGCTTATATAATATAGAAGATAAGAAAAGTAATGATAATAGTAAAAAATGAATCCTAAATTTAGTATTTAGTACTCACTTAAGTAACACTATAGAGACAAAGGACTTCTTTAACATATCATGGTGCACCTAGGTACTCATGTTTCTGATGATTTCACTGTATTTTAATTATCTCACTCAATCATGTTTTATATGTGTGTTTTCCATTGAAAAGAAAAATAGCAATAAACATATTTATCTACTAATTAGCAAATTGTGCTACCTGAGAGTGAAAATATATAAACAGAGGAAATTATTTTGGGTTGCAGATAAGGTCACCTGCTGTCTGGGAACCAGACTGCACAGAAACCATTGCCCCAAACCATGCAGACAGGCCTATTATTAAGAATTACTCAAGCCAAAGCCGGGCGTGGTGGCGCACACCCTTAATCCTAGCACTCGGGAGGCAGAGGTAGGAGGATTGCCGAGAGTTCAAGGCCACCCTGAGACTACATAGTGAATTCCAGGTCAGCCTGGGCCAGAGTGAGACCCTACCTTGCAAAACCAAAAAAAAAAAAAAAAAAGAATTAGTCAAGCCAGACCTAAGAGTCATATCTGGCCACGTGGGACAACAGCCTGCCATGTACACAAAGTAAAGTTTGGCAGATGCAGAAGCAAAAGCTGAGGCTCCCAAAAGCCACCCTTGTGACTAGAACTTCAAGGATGTACTGCAGCCATTGTGCAGAAAATGTTACCAGTCCAGAGCCAAAATAATTTGGAGCCTTTTAAAACAGCCAGCTTAGGGCTGGAGAAATGGCTTAGTGGTTAAGGCATTTGCCTGTGAAGCCAAAGGACCCAAGTTCGATCCCCCAGGACCCACGTAAGCCAGATGCACAAGGGGCACATGCATCTGGAGTTCGTTTGCAGTGGCTAGAAGCCCTGGCGTGCCCATTCTTTCTCTGTCTGTCTCTCCTCTATCTCTCTATCTCTGCTTGCAAATAAATAAATAAAAATTTTTAAAAGCCAGCTTATTATCTTTTTCTGTATATTACTTGACATCTCTATGAACAGCAGAGACACCTGTTGTCCTGGGTAATAGTCCTCATAAACACATTCCTATTGAGCCAGACCTATGCAGACCTTGATTATTTCCTCTGAGGTAAAAATCCTTTTCCTGTCTTCTAGACCTCCCTCATGTGTACTGAGTTTTTTCTTTTTTTCTTTTTCCATTGTCATGAGTCAATCCCCACCCCCGCCCGCCCGAGGTAGGGTTTCACTCTAGTCCACTGACCTGGCATTTACTGTGTGGTCTCAGGGTGGCCTCGAACTCATGATGATCCTTCTACCTCTACCTCCCAAGTGCTTGGATTAAAGGCATGTACCACCACACCCGGCTTTGAGTCAATCTTTTATTGGCCTACTTATACAGTTTGTTTCAGTAGCTCCAGTTCCAAATGGCTTCAGAAACACCTGTTGCTACTTGGAATTCTGAGACTGCCTCCCAGTATATTTTTACTTCCAGAGCCACCTTTTGGGATAAGATTGAATCCATGCTCCTACTACAGTCTTAGCAGGCCACACATCTACCTCAACTCCCACAATCACAACCATGACTGGAACCAGATCCTGTAACATCCCTACCCTGGCTTGCTATATAATGACAGAGTTGGGAATGTTAGAACCAGAATGATTCCATTTTTGGACGCTGACTGACATTTCATTGTAACTGTTTTCCAAGAGTGACCCAGCCATCCCTCCCAATTATCCACATCACCCATTCCCATTATCAGTTTCTTATAGTAGTCCAAGCTCTGAGGCAAGATGAACTACTCTGCAACCAAGGAATTCTAATGACCCCACAACCCCATATCCCTACAAGCAATAAAACTCTTCCACCACAGCTCCATCTTGGGGGACCACTATGTCCCAAAGCTTCTGGGTAGCTCTTCTCTGCTATTTTCTCCTTTTATGTATGACCAAAAATGCTTAAACATCACTAGAGCCCCTCCTCCAAAACTGGGAGGAATAGATTAAGGTTTCTTTCCTGTGCTGGAGGGCTGCTTAACATTATACACCCCAAACTGGCCAAGGACTGCTGGCCCCACCTCAAGCCCAAACCTTACTATGTGGGTCTGATTTATCAGACAGCAAATTAATTCTGTAAAAATAATGTATCTCAACCCTCCCTAGCCCCCTGCACTCACAATAAATCAGTCCTAATCATCTGCCTCTCACCTCCTGTCCTTTTGACAGGGCCAGAACTTCCCAAACTCAAATAGAGACCACACCAGATCTGACTCAAATGAGACTCTGTCCTGATCCAGACCCTAGAGAGACAAGACCACCCCCCACCAACTTTGCCCCACTGGTCAGCAGGAAGCAGTCCAGACACTCAATGACCCTCTTCCTTTTACTTGTCCTCAGGGTCTGGAAGGTAAGTGTAAATAAATCTGGGGTCCCAATGAGCATTAAATGAGTCACAAAAGTTACTGATATGCTGGCCCTGGAACAGGCTTTAACACAGAGGAAATTCTATTGGGTTGTAAATAACTTTCCAAACCACAGCCTGATAAGGTCACAGGAACCATTGTCCCAAACCATGTATTAAGAACTGGCCAAGCCAGAACTAAAAGTCATATCTGGGTAACAAGTCAACAAAAGAAATAGCCCTGTTCCAATTTCATTTTTCCCTTTCTTCCCCCATTCTCTGCCCTGCCTGGCCCTTCCCTTTAAATATCCTGCTCAGCTGCATTCTAAGCATGGCAGCCTCAAACCCACAGAAGGGGCTCACTATCCTTCACTGTTCACCAACCTGCTCTCCAATAAAGAATAGCTTGCTGTTGAGGTCATATGTTCTCTCTCTTTATTTCTGTGTCACCCTAGTGGGTCCCAGCCCAGACTCTGGTCCAACAGGCAGGGCATGGAGAGTATCTGCTACATTCTTCCAAGCCTAAAATATATTCTCATAGCATGTAATTACACAAATACTGAATGCATGCCTCTGCCACCCACTGAAACAAACCATCAAAGTCTACCAGTGATAAGGTTTTAAGCAGTGATAGCCACAAAAAAATAGTGTTAATTTTAAACATCATTTCCCAAACAATAAAAAACTCCTACAATAGCTGGGTGTGGTGGCGCACACCTTTAATCCCAGCACTTGGGAGGTAGAAGTAGGAGGATTACAGTGAGTTTGAGGCCACCCTGAGACTACATAGTAAATTCCAGGTCTGCCTGGGCTAAAGCAAGACCCTACCTCAAACCCCACCCCCAAAAAACTCCTAGAATATAAAATAATTTATCATTGTTATATAAAAGTAATTAAATAGGCTGGGTAAGGAAATGCCTAATTGGCGTGTTCAGGGGCCAAATGGTGGAGGACACTGGGAAGAACCAGGACACAAAACACTGGGGAGAACCAGGACACAACCAGGATATCAAAAATAGCTGACTGGGCTGAAGAGATGGCTGAGTGGGTAAAGCACTTGCCTGGGGAGCCTAAGAACTCATGTTCAAATGTCAAGGTCCCATGTAGCCAGATGCACAGTGACACAAGTATTCAATGTCACACATGCACACAAGGGGACACACACATCTAGAGTTCATTCTCAGCAGGCTAAAGGTCCTGGCGCACCCATTCTCTCTCTCTCTCTCCCTTTACCTCTTTCTCTCTCTCTTCCTCTTTAAAAAAAATAAAAGAAATAGCCAACTATTTCTTACCTCCACCTCATCTGCCGGAACCCTGAAGTCATTGCAGAAGAAGCAGTGACATGAATACTGCTCTCACACTGGCCTGTAAACCAGTTCCAGGGAGATGGTGACAGACATTGCAGTCACTCAGATCTCATCAAAACAAAGATCCAGAGACTACAGAGAAAGTACCACTAAATCATATCTCTATCTTGCCAGCCTCCCTCAGAGAACATAGCAAAAGAGGCCTCAGAGTGAATGGGAATAGCCTGAGGCAACATGTGTCCTTCCCCTCACCCCTCAAAGGGGCCAACACTGTTTGGTCCCCTTGGTGAACAGCAATAACCCCACCAAGGAAGACCCTCAGCAGAACTGGGGTGGGGGAGAGAAGATATAAGAGTACATTTTTTTTTTTGAGACAAGCCCAACAGACTGGCCTTTTTTTGAGAGAGAGAGAGAGAGAAAGAGAGTAAGAATTGGCATTCCAGGGCCTCTAACCACTGCAATCAAAATCCAGATGCATGCACCCCCTTGTGCGCATGTGTGACCTTGTGCACTTGCATCACTGTGCATCTGGCTTACATAGGACCCAGAGAGGCGAACATGAATCCTTGGGCTTTGCAGGCAAGTGCCTTAATGGCTAAGCCATCTGTCCAGCCCCATACATTTTATTTTGAAAAATCAATTTATAAAAGAATGAAATGAAGCCTTCATTACTATTAGGCTTTGAGCTGAAAATTCTTTTGAGAAAGTCCACAAAATTGGCCTTATTAACCTGTAACAAGTATTCCTAAGCCTTATTGGATCATCAACAGTTTGGAATACAGTTATGCTGTGTATTTCAGCCTTACAAGAAAGTCATGAATTTGCCCATTGCTGCCTGAATGACTTAAATGTTTTCCTTTTTAACAGAAAAACTGAGTGTTTTTTTCACTTAGATTTTTCTTAGTTGCTTAGCTAGTAATTTGCAGGACATGCATCAGTGCAGTGTGTGTATATATATATATATATATATATATATATATACATACATACATACATACATATGGAAGAATGTATGCATAACACATGCACATGTGTGTACATACATATGTGCTTGTTTATTTGGGAATGTGCTGATACTACTTGAATGTCCAAATCACTGACTTGTCCCAGGTTCCAGCAGGTGAGCTGCTCAAAAGAATGAAGCTTCTCTAGATATCACATGCCAAGTTTACAATCTGGGGAAGAATTTCTCACCTAGTTTTCACTTCTGCATCTCACTCATCAATTTTACTGCTCTCCCTTCTCCTCAGAGGGGAAAAAAGAAATGATAAGCATTCCCACATCCTGAGTGTATCTTTAAAAGTCTTAGAAATAGCACATGCAGCTGTTAGCTTCTCCAAATACACAGTCCGGGGATTTAAATGCCCAGTCTGCAATGCTGTCAGTGAAAGACAAGAATAACAGTTACTTTTTATACCAGAGGTGAATGTGGGACAGCCTGGAAGGTCAACCAAACTGAAAGGCAGGAAGGATGCACAGACTCCACAAGTCAAACGCCCTTTGAGGGACAAACCATTTGGTTTTGTTAAGCTTTGGAAAGAAAACTGCTTTTTAAAGTGAAGAATCCAGGGCTGGAGAGATTGCTCAGTGATTAAGGTACTTCCCTGCGAAGCCTAAAACCCAAATTGGATTCCCCAGGACCCACAAAAGCCAGATGCACAAGGTAGCACATGCATCTGGAATTTGTTTATAGGGGCTGGAGGCCTTGGCATGCCCATTCTCTCTCTCTCTCATTCATAAATAAATAAAATATTTTTAAAAAACAAAAAAATATATTTTAAAGCTCTTCAATGAATGCAGTTTCATGCTATGAACTGTTGTGGAAGTGTAATGAAAGAAAGAAGAGGGCTGGAGGGATGGCTTAGCGGTTAAGGTGTCTGCCTGCAAAGCCAAAGGACCCAAGTTCAATTCCCCAGGACCCACATTAGCCAGGTTTACAAGGGGGCACATGCATCTGCAGTTCCTTTCCAGTGACTGGAGGTCCTGGAATGCCCATTATCTCCCCCCCCTTTCTCTGTCAAATAAATAATTAAATTTAAAAAAATTTTAAAAATAAAGAAGAAATCAAGATTCAGACATGGGGGCTGGGGAAATGGCCTAGTGGTTAAGGCGTTTGCCTGTGACACCTAATGACCCTGGTTTGATTCTTCAGGTCCCACATAAGCCAGATGCGCAAGGAGGCGCATGCATCTAGAGTTCATTTGCAGTGGCTGGAAGCCCTGGTGTGCCCATTCTCTGTATCTGCCTCTTCCTCTCTCTTGCAAACAAATAAAAATAAAATACTTTTTTTAAAAAAATCCAAACGTGTTTTTAGATGGGGAAAGAAGATGGAAAGGTGCGTGTAGATCACAATTTAGCATTTATCTTTGGCATAAACCTTGCATGGTTGTATGTTTTTCATTTTCACTGAAAAATTTCAGCACAGAATAAATGTTCATGGATGGTAAGTAATGGGTGTGAGGAGCTCCGGTGTGGCGCTGCACAGTACAGTGACTACAGATGACTCTTCTGTACTGTTTGCTTCACACAGCTAAAGAAAGCATGTTGATGTGTAAGATGACAGATGACTGAGGATACAGACATGTTTAACCTGATTTAAACACTACACAACATATATAGTTAGTTATTAAGCCATTACATGATACACATTATCATACACAATTTTTATAATGTTATGTGTCAGTTAAAATAACGTAAGAGAATTGATGGAGACAGAAGAGAACAACAGAGAAAGGAGTGTGGAGGTGACAGGATTGCATCTGAATTGAACATGGACACTTTCCTCATCATTTCCTAAGTACTAAACTTACAGAGTATTTACATAGAGTCATATTACATATTATTAAAAAACAAAGAAAAATGTTAGTTCTTGTTTCTCTGGGTTATGAAATTTTACTGATCTTCATTTTCTTTCTTATACACTTAAGCATTTCTCACTTTTTGGCATAGATGTGGTGTGTGTGTGTACATGTGTGTGCTCATATTTGTGAGGACAGGCACACACATGCCACAGTGCATGTATGAAGGTCAGAGAGTAACTTTGAATGTCAGTCCTTCCTTGCACTGTGTGTGAGGCAGTCTCTCATTATTCACAACTGCATTCTCCAGGATAGCTGACCCCCCAAGCTTCTGGGAGAGTCTCCTGTCTCTACCTCCCTCTTGCTGTAGGAGATTACAGATGCCCATTATAGTGTCTGACTTTTTTACGTGTGTGCTGGGGATCCAAACTCAGGTACTGGTCTTGCACAGCAAGTATTTTATCCAGAGTCATCTTCCCAACCCAAATTTACCACTTTTAAGCTGGACTGACTTTGAATGAATGAAGAAATGAAGAAATAAAAGATATGAGAAGAGAGCAAAAGGAAAAAAATGTCAACTCGTCTATTCATTCATCCATTCTTTGATCAGTCATTGAACAAGACTATAATAATCAGTGTGTAGAAGTGGTTAGGAAAATGAGTAGACAGAACTATGGGAAGGTTGGCCACAGAAGGTCAGCCTCTAGAAATAGTTAAACTAAGCTGTCAAAAATCTAAGCTAGCCCAAGGAAGAATGGGAGAGGGGCAGCATGTGCCCTTAGCACATATATCTTGGTGACTTCAAGCTCCCAGGGTAGCCAGATTTCAGAGAAAGATGTGGAGTGTGACAGAGATGTAAGGGGATTATAAAGGTGAGCAACAGCCAAATCCTTCAAGGACTGGAAAGGGAATGATAAGGAATTTGTAGAAGATTCAATGCATGAAAAGCCAATAAAGAGTTTCATAGGAGAGAGAAGTCACTTGCTGCCCAGTGGATTCAGGAGCGAGACAAAGTAAGCAGGTCCTCTTTGTCTCCATTATGCTTGTCACTTGCCTTTCCTCCTCCTGTGACTGTCACCTCTGACACTGCTGATCCCTAAAGCCCCTAGTGCTCTAGATCCTGGCAATCTTGCACCCAGCTAAAGAAAACATTCTAATAACCCTTGTTCACTTAGTCCCCAAATAACCCTGCAACATGCACCCTGTGAATCAATCAAAAGTAATACCCCCACTTTCAAGGGTTCTGCCACATAGACCCACCCCATTTACTCTTTGTCCTATAGCTCCTATAATCACTGCTGTGGAACAGTCCCCACTCCCCACCCTGCCCCATAATCACCATCTCCTTCATCCCTTGGCTTGCCTCCTAGTTTATACCAGTGCATCTTCTATGTTCTTTGAAAATGATTTTAATTCATGGAATTATAAAATGCCTCATATTTAAAAAGGGATATTTGGTACGTTAAGATCTTTTACTGTATAATAGTAAGTTCTGTTTTGTTTTGTTCGTCAGTAATTTAACGTTCTCTTTCTGAAATATGAACTTCAGGATGCACTAAAATTTTGTTTTAGCAGTGGCTCAAAAATGTTTCAGAAATTAATTTTGTAATAAGTTGCAATTATTTGTTCTTTTCTCTTACATTTGTTCAAGCCTGTGATTGTTCCTCTCCCAATGAAAAATTCTTCAATAAACTTAAGAAATGCCAGGAAAAAAAAAGCGGGGGGGATATTTGGTCCAACCTGCCTGCTTTTTTAAAATTCTTTCTTTAAAAAAAAATTGTTTATTTGTGGGCTGGGAAAATGCCTTAGTGGTTTAGGCACTTGCCTGCAAAACCTAAGGACCCTGGTCAATTCCTCAGGACCCACACAAACCAGATTCACAAGGGGCATATGCGTCTGGAGTTCGTTTGCAGTGGCTAGAGGCCTTGGTGTGACCATTCTCTCTTTCTCGCTATCTGCCTCTTTCTTTCCCTCTCTCTCTCTCAAATAAATAAATAAATAAATTTTAAAAGAATTATTTATTTGCATATGTGTGCACACCAGGGTCTCTTGTCACTGTAAATGAAGATCTGGCTTTACATGGGTAGCTAGAGAATTAACACAGGCCTGTGGGCTTTGTAAGAAAGCACCTTTAACCACTTAGCCATCTCCCCAGCACCCAATCCCCAGGTTTTTATGGTGAAGAAAGAGGCCTGGAATGGTTAGAAGATGTCTTCAGAATTTCAGCCAATTTCAGGATAGCTATAGTTGGATATGTCTCCCAAAACCCAAGGGTCACAGGCCTGGTCTCCAATGTAATGCTATTGGGAGGTTGTGGAACCTTTAAGAGGTGAGCCCTAGTGGGTGGTCTTTGGTCATTGAGGGAATGTCCTGAAAGACCATTGTAAGGACCCTGGCTCTCTCCCCATTCTCTTTGCTTACTGGTCAGGAGGTGGGAAGCTCTGCTTTACCATATGTGCCTACCATGGTATGTGGCCTCACCACATGCCCAAAAGCAATGGAGCCAACTGGTCATAAACTGAAACCACCAAAACTGTGAGCCAAAAGAAACCCTGTTGTATATAAACTGATTATCTCAAGTGTTTGATATAGTGGCAAAAAGCTAACACAAAGACTAAAACACAGAGTTTCAGTCTTTCTATTCAGAAGTTCCTTGACTGGTCTGACAGCAATTTTTTTTAAACGTCTGGTAGAGTTAAAGTACAGCATACTTTATAAAACACTTTTCTATACATGCCATCTCATAGAATCGTAACCCCCAAGTAACAGATACAAACTGAAGCTGAGAAGCATGGAAGGCTGAGAGAATGAGACAGGACTTAGACTCAGTCCCTGTAGCTCCAAGTCCTGTGGAAACTATGGAAAAGGTTGAAGGTTCTTTTTCTGGTCATTACTAGCGATCGGTTAATTAGACATGTGTGTGAATTAGTTTTCCAGTTCTGAAGTTTGTTTTTTTGTTGTTGTTGTTGTTTTTGTTTTTTTGAGGTAGGGTTTCACTACAGGTAGCCCTGGCTGATCTGTAATTCACCATGTAGTCCCAGGCTGGCCTCAAACTCACAGCGATCCTCCTACATCTGCCTCCTGAATTCTAGGATTAAAGGTGTGCACCACCATGCCAGGCTCTGATTTTTTAAGGTAGTTAAGGAAGAACTTTATCCAGTGTAGGAGTTTATTGGGATGATGATGAGAACTTCAGAAGAGGAGAGGAAAAAGCACAAAGAAACTTAAAGCGATGTAAACATTACCAAGTTTGTGATTCAATGGAGGCTTAGATGTGTGTGTGGACCTAATATCATGGCTGAAAGATACTTTCTAAAATTGGTTTTAAGTAATTCCAACTGCTCTGGAGAATGAGGCAGGAGACTTGCAAGCTCAAGAGCTGCCTGGCCACAGAGTGAGCTCTGGGCAACTTAGCAAGGCCTTTCCTCAAAAAATATAAAGTTAAACAAGAAAGTTGGGGATACAGCTCAGTGATATAGTACTTGCCTGCTATGGGTGAGGCCCTTGCCTAACCCCAAATAACAAATAAAATTGTTGGTTAATAAGTTTTAAGTACAAGTTAATACAACAAAATCCCACAATAGTCTCATAGAGTTTATTGTTAAAATATTTGAATTATCTACACATTGGATTGTTTGAACTATATCTTAAAGCATATTTCAGGTTTAGAGTTTCAAATCCAATGTCAAAAATATCCTAAGTGATAAAATTATGTTTTTGTTGGTTGCTGAGCAGGATGTGGAAGAGATTACTGCTTCACAGTAAGCATACTCTGGAATGCATTGCATGCTGGTGCTGCAATTAGTTCTATTCTTACTCTGAAAATGGAAAGGGATCAGGGGCCCCATATAAGTGACACTTAGCTCAGCAGCTGATGCTCAGGCAGAAGTATCTCCCTCCTGCTTCCGGAGCCCAGCACAGAGAAGTTAACCAAACAAAACACTTATGCAAGGATAACTATTTCCTTGCTCTAAAATTGGCTTTTACTTTGATGTGCTCAGTTTTCCCCCAAATGACAGACCTATTATTGTCAATGTTTCCTTAGGACATAGTAGTTACAGTTACTTAAGTGTGTCACAAAGCCCCCCAAGAACGAATGAAAAAGCCTCCACATTTTTCAAATGCCAAGTATGGCCAGACCAGAGCTCAAGCTCTTCGTGAAGAGTTCGTAACTGAAAATCGAATGTAATCATTAGAACTGTCTTAAATGACCTATTAGACTTGGAGAAATGGTTATCATTAAAAAAAAAAAAAAAAGTCAAGGACTGGAGAGATAGTTAAGGTGCTTGCCTGCAAAGCCTAATGATCCAGGTTTGGTTTCCCAGTACCCACACAAGCCAGATGCACAAGGTGGCGTATGTGTCTGGAGTTCATTTGCACTGGCTGGAGGACCTGGCATGCCCATTCTCTCTCTCTCTCTCTCTCTCTCTCTCTCTCTCTTTATCTGCCTCTTCCTCTCTTCCTCCCTCCCCCCTCTCTCAATAAATAAATAACAATAAAAATCAATCAAGAGAATAGTACTTTTGTTTGTTTATTTATTTGTTTGTTTTGTTTTTCAAGGTAGGGTTTCACTCTAGCCCAGGCTGACCTGGAATTCACTATGTAGTCTCAGGGTGGCCTCGAACTCATGGTGATCCTCCTACCTCTGCCTCACCAGTGCTGGGATTAAGGGTATGTGCCACCACACAGGTCAATAGTATTTGTTTTAAACAATAGTACTTAAAAATAATAAATGCTGTCTAGAATAACAAAAATCTCACTGATAGTTATCCAAAATGGGCCTATCTCTCATAACATCAAATGTGAAGATTTTCAACACGTCCTTTACAACTACATTCCATCCCTTTCACACCCCTTGCCAATTAAGCCACCCAAGTAGAAACATGTGGATTCTGGCTCGGCTCAGCTGAGTGCTGTGAGCCTGGTGGCACAGAGGAGTCAGTATCGTATTCATCCCACATACTTCTCATACCTTCCCAGGGACTCCAGGATTGCGGTTCACAAGCAGACAGATGGTGTCCAGTGTATTACCCTGTCCCTGGAGACTAGTGAATTCCTCCGAGTCTAATGAGATCTGGAGACAGTGAATCACCTTGTTAACACTGCTCTACACTACACTAGCCAAGAGTTAAAGTCAGGTAGGGTACTATTCAGAAATGAGAGGATTGTTAGCTCTAAGACCACCCCTTCCAAATTCAGAAGTCACTGAATAGTGTCTTTGTACAGGGAACTTCAAGCTCAATAAGAATTCTTAGCTGGGCGTGGTGGCACACGCCTTTAATCCTGGAAGGCAGAGGTAGGAGGATCACAGTGAGTTCAAGGCCACCCTGAGATTACATAGTGAATTCCAGGTCAGCCTGGGCTAGAGTGAGACCCTACTTAGAAAAACCAAAAAAAAAAAAAAAAAAGAAGAAGAAGAATTCTTATGACTTAGTAATGTTTATATTCATGTTAGATTACATTATTTCTTGGCCAAGTGCAATGAAACTGTCTTTATAGACTGATGAAAGCCAAAAAAAAAGGGGGGGAAATAATATTTTAGGAATACAAAATAAGTAACATCAGTCAAAATGTCATAACTCTGCTTCCTTAAAAAGTATTTTTGGGTTGGAGAGATGGCTTAGCAGTTAAAGCACTTGCCTGAAAAGCCTAGGCACCATGTTGGACTCCCCACATCCCACTTAAGCCAAATGCCTAAGGTGATACATGCACAAGGTGGCACATGCGCATAAGGTGGCACATGTGCATGGGGTTTGATTGCAGTGGCTGGAGGCTGTGGCACACCAATTCTCTCTTTCTCTCTCTCATAAAAAAAAAAAAAAAAAAAAAAAAAGTATTTTGGGGCTGGAGTGATGGCTTAGCAGTTAAGGTCTGCAAAGCTAAAGGACCCAGGTTCAAGTCTCCAGTACTCGTGTAAGCCAGATGTACAAGGTGGCCCATGTGTCTGGCGTTGATTTGCAGTGACTGGAGGCCCTGGCACACCCATTAATTCTCTCTCTCTCTCTCTCTCTCTCTCTCTCTCTCTCTCTCTCTCTCCCCCCTGGCCTCTTTCTCCCTTTCCCATATAAATAAAATATTAATAATTTTTTTAAAATATTTTTTACACCCAGCCATGGTGGTACACATCTTTAATCCCAGCACTCAGGAGGCAGAGGTAGAAGGATTACTGTGGGTTTAAGGCTAGCCTGGGACTACCGATTGAGTTCCAGGTCAGCCTGGGCTACAGTTAGACCCTACCTTAAAAAAAAAAAAAGTATGTTTGCAGGAAATCATTTTGTATCTCATTGAATTAAAACAATGTGAAGAAGCTTAATATAATTGAATAAGTTTATATTTTCCGGCCATTTCTGACAGTGTCAAAGTGTACTTTTACAACCAAAGTGAATGGCAATCAGCAATAGTAATGATCTCCACTATCTAGTATCCCCATGAGATAAATAATATCATGCTGACTGCATTAATGACATGCAGTACAAAAATCAGTAAGTAAAATATGAAGAGCCTAGAGTGTCCACATAAAAGCAAACACCTCGATTGGCCTTTTAATCTTAGCTCCTTTAGTAAGCCATTAGGGTTGCAATGAAATTAATGATTTGGATTAGCATCTCCCAGCAGGCACTATGGATGTGAGGCTCTGTAGCCAGCATATTTTGGCTCCAACAAGACTGGAGTCAAAAGCTCAGAGCAAGAAACCAGTTTCACCATTTCCATCATGAGGGCACATTTGATTTTAACGGCTGTGTCACTTAAACATTCCTTCCAAAGTTAACTGCAAAGAAAGCATTGTAAACAATTTGATGGTTGAACCATGAATAAAGAAAGCTATTGTAGTACTTCTTCCAAAGAGACTAATGCCAACCTGTCAATTTTTCTCCAAGGTCTTAGGAAGCAGGCAGGAAGATTAAAATAAATTTAGATATAGTTGACAAATCTGATGAAAAGTTGGTAATAAATAAATACAAAAGTTTCTTTTTTTATTTAAGCAGAAAGAGAGAAAGAGAATGGGTGTGCCAGGGCCTAGTGTCACCACAAATGAACTACAGATGCCTGTGCCATTTTGTGCTCCTGGCTTTATGTGGGTAGTGGAGAACTGAACCCAGACTGTCAGGCTTTGTAAGCAAATAACTTTAACTGCTGAGCCATCTCTCCAGGACCAAGAGGTTTTTGTTTTTTGGGCATTTTTTTGATTGTTTGTTTTTAAGATATGTAAGCAAAGGGATAGAATACTGGGAATGGAAAGGTCTAAGTAGAGTCAGGGCAGGGGATGGAGGTGAGAAGAGGTAGGAAATTAAAGACAAGACATCATGCATAAGCCACATGGAAACTTTGTTAGCTAACTAAAACTATGATTACAGAGGGGCTGGAGAGATGGTTCAGCAGTTAAGGTGCTTGCTTGCAAAATATAGGGGCCCAGGGTTCGATTCCCTGGTACCTACGTAAAGCCAGATGCACAAAGGGGTGCATGCATCTGGAGTTCACTTACAGAAGCAAGAGACCCTGGGCATGTCCATTCATTCATTCCTATCCTCTCTCTCTTTCTCTCTCTCTCTCCCTCCCTCTCCTTACAAATAAATAAAAATATTTTTAAAATATGATTAAAGAAAGAGAGAGAGAGAGAGAGTGAGTTTGGGCAGAAGCACCCTACCAAGGCAAAGGATGCTAAAGCCACAGGTTGCTTCAGGAAAATCAAGTAGCAGTACAAGAGGTGGGATACTTCCCAGTATGTTAGTAAGCAGGCCCATGAGGCCACCAAAACAATAGAGACTATTGCCAATGCTCTTGTTTACCTATCAGAATTAGATGATAAGACCCTAATCCTGAAGACCCCACATGCTTCAGTTGCAGGACACTGAGAAATCAAGCTATAGCTAAGTTGGAAAGCCTCTTCCCTGCTGCCAAGTGTCTTAGAGCTGGAAGGAGCTATATAGGCTGCTGGGAGGGAAAAGTCATCAACAGTTTTACCCAGCAGTGGACCCTGCTAACTAACTATGCAACTGATCAGTCAAGCAAGATGTACCCACTGGTGGAATAGTGGTATGGCTGTTATGAAGGTTAACCAACTGCTCTCTGATTGGATTTGAGGCCCATTCCAAAAGGGAATTCATGCCTGGTACTAAAAACCTAGCCACAAGCCTATCACTTGTGTAATGGTTTAAATGTAAAATGCACCCCCAGCTTTATGAGTATATTTCCCATGACAGAGAGAATACATGTGTGAAAGAGACAGAGACAGAACTGACATGCCAGGGCCTCCAGGCATGGCAAACTCCAGACACATGCAACACCTTGGGTATCTGGCTTACATGGGATCTGGGGAGTTGAACATGGGTCCTTAGGCTTTGTAGGCAAGCACCTTAACTGCTAAGCCATTTCTCCAGCCTTTCATGAGTTTTTTTTATTAAGTCTCATACTTAATCCTCAGCAGGTAGAGCCTTTGAATGCTAGAGCATGGCTGAAGCAGACATGTCACTGAGGATGGGCCTTCAAGTTTTCTAGCCCAGCCCCCACTGGATGTTCATAGCTCATTTTCTCTACTTTCCTCCTGCTGCTGTAGAGAAGTGATGCACAGCTGTCTAATCCTGCTGTGCTTTCCCCACCATGATGAAATTTACCCTCAACCTGAAAGACAAGCCAGGCATGCTGGTGCACGCCTTTAATCTCAGCACTTGGGAGGCAGAGGCAGGAGGATCGCGGTGAGTTCGAGGCCACCCTGAGAGTACATAATGCATTCCAACACAAAACAAAACAGAAAAAAAAAAAAAAAACTGAAAGCCAAGCAGAGCATAGTGATGCACAGCTTTATTCCTAGTACTTAGGAGGCAGAGGTAGGTGGATCACTGTGAGTTCAAGGCCACCCTGAGACTACATAGTGAATTCCAGGTCAGGTCAGCCTGTGCTACAGTGAGACTCTACATGGGGGGGGGATAAAAAGGAATGTAAGGGGGCTGGGGAGATTTCTCAGTGATTAAAGACACTTACTTGCAAAGCCTGTCAGCCCAGGTTCAACTCCCCAGTACCCACATAAAGCCAAATGCACAAAATGGCATGTGTCTGAGTTCATTTATAGTGACAAAAGGGTCTCTGGTGCCCATTCTCTCTCTCTCATACAAATATTAAAAAAAAAAAAAAAAAGAGAGAGCCAGAGGATGGAGAAGGGTGCCTTGAAACACTGTCTTCCAGACACAAAGTGGCCATTACATTCATGACCTCACAGTGATTGTCACAATATTGGGCCCATCAACATGTTATCATGAATGATGAAAGAGGACAAAAAAAAAAAAAGACATCAAACTAGACTGGGACTCAATGGAAACAAGTGGTTCAATGGAAGGCAAACGGGAGAGGAGGGACATAAGAAAGTAATGAGAGTGGGTTATGATCAAAATATATTATGTACTTGTATGAAAATTGTCAACAAAAATCTTTTAATGTTAAACACAATAGAGGCAGTTTCAATACCTCCCTGGAAAGTTTTTCTGAATAACAGAGAAAGAAGATGTTCTTAAGCAGAAAAAAACACATATTTAAGTATCAGAAAAACATGGGAAAATATTTCCAAGAATCACAAAACAAAGAGGACTCTGAAAGTACAAAATAATGTTTTCCATAATAATCTTAAGTTTCATATAATTTAATCACCAATTATGCCTTGCATTGTCATACCAAGTATATTAGTTACTTCTCTGATTACTCTGGCCATATACCTAAGAGAAGCAACTTAAAGGAGAAAGATTTGTTTTGTCTCATGGTTTGGGGAGAAACAATCCATCACAGTGGGGAGAACATGGTGGGACCAACTCATAGTGGCAACAGGAGCATGAGGCTGCTTGCTCCTAACCCAGTGGATCCGAAGCAAAGAAAGGGGAATACTAGCCCTGAGCTGGATTTCTCCTTTTTCCTTTTATTCAGCCCAGGACCCCAGCCAGTGGACTAGTACTGCCCATATTCAGGTACGTCATCTCCTCTCAGTTAATGCTCTCTGGAAGCACCCTCACAGACATATCAAAGAAAGATGCACCTCATTAATGCCCCAGACATTTCTTAATCCAACCAAGGGGGCAACCAAGCACACCAAGGTACACTTAGAACTATTTCATATATCTTTTAAATAGTATTTAAAATCCCTAACTCAGGGGATCAGAGCATGTGTTTCGCAAGCTCAAGGGTAGAGCATGTGTTTAGCAAGAACAAGGGTCTAGATTCAATTGCTAGCACCAAAAAAAAGAAAAGAAAAATATCCATAACTTAAAGTAGCTAGCAGCATGCAATTCTGGTTTTCTAGAACTACAGACTGACAGAACTGGAAAGACGTTCATGATGATGAGCTTCAGCACAAGTCACACATGAGGAACCTGTGGCTGAAGGTCACACAGTGGTAAATGAAAACTAGGACCAGACTCCTTGACACTCAGGTTTACTTACTGAATCCTGGTCATAATTTAAAGGACATGCTTTAAAAAAAAGTTTTTGATTGGTTGCAAGTTATTCCTTGCAGAGTTTACTATCATGAATGACTGGTTTAGGGAATCAAAAATATAATTAACCCCAGAAAGATACCTTCAATAACAACAATATATATAAATACAACTAAAGTATGTAAAGTGTTGCCTAGATTCTTCACTTCCTTTTAACACTAGAGCCTAAATTAGAAGCAGTTTTTTTTTTTTCTTTTAAGGAAACATTCTGGCACGTTTGTAACCAGGGGTTACAAACAACCCCCAGAGAGAAATTCCCTGAGAGTCTCCTAGCATGGATTAAATACTCCTACTCAGAGTCTGTTAATTTGCCTGATTTAGCCATTCTGAAATGTACACATATATCAAAACACCATATGCCCATCATGGTTGTACATCCCTGTATTCCCAGCACTTGGGAAGTGGAAGTAGGAGGATCAGGAGTTCAGGGTCATCCTCCACTATATAATGAGCCCAAGGCCAAGCCAGCCTATAGGAGACTGTGGTAGTTTGAATGGATGCCCCCCAATAGATTCAGGAGTTTATCAAGGCTTGAAACTTAACTAGATTTCCAGCTGCCTGGCTGGAGGAAGTGTCACTGTGGGTGAATCCTAGGATCCAGCCCTATGGTGTGTTTGGGGGTGGATCTGAATCCCAGCCTAAGGTATGCAAAGCAGTTTGAGTTCTTCCTGGGGTTCCTGGCCTATGCTTGCTTATAGTGGGTGGTGGTTTCTTTTCTCTTTGCTTGGATCTTTGTAAAGGGGGCCAGCTTCCTCTGCTGTTATGGAACTTCCTGTGGACCTGTATGTAAGCTTCAGATACATTACATTCCTCCCATAAACTATGTCTAATTTCGACCTTCATCCCAGCAACATGAAACTGACTACTACAGAGACCCTGTCTCAAAAAAATTATAATAAGCCAGGTATGCTGTGACCCACATAGAGTCCCAGCTACTCAAGGAACTGTGTGGCAGGTGGATCACTGAGACTCAAGAGTTCAGGACCAACTTGGGAAACATAGGGAGACCCCAGCTCAGGAAATGAAAGGGAAAGGACAGAAAAGAAAAAGAGAAAAAGGAGAAAAAGAAAAGGAGGGAAAAAGGCAATGGAAAGGAAAAAGAAACAAAAGGAAGGTAAGAAGGGAAAGAAAGGAAAAAGAAAAAAGAGGTAGAAGAAGAAGGGAGAAGGAAATAAAAGGTAATCTATGTCACACATATATAAGTTTTGTTTCAATTACAGAAATATAGGGCTGGGGAGATGGTTCATTGGGTAAAGTATTTATCATACATATATAAGGACCTGAGTTCAGATCCCCAGTACCCACGTAGAATGCTAGGCATGATGCTATGGGCCTACAGTACCAGCACTGAGAAAATGTAGACAAGAGGATCTCTGATTTGCTGGTTGGCTAGTCTTACTGAATCAGTGAGCTCTAGGTTCAAGGAGAGACCCTGTCTCAAAAAATAAGGTAGAGGGCTGGAGAGATGGCTTAGCAGTTAAGGTGTTTGCCTGCAAAGCCTAAGGATCCTGGTTCAATTCTCAAAGTCCCACATAAGCGAGATGCACAAGAGGATGCATGCATCTGGAGTTCGTTTACAGTGGCTAGAGGTCCTGGCGCTCACATTCTCACTCTCCCTCTCTCTCTTTCCCTCTCTCTATCTCTAATAAATAAATAAATAAAAATAAAATCTCAAAAAAATTAGGTGGAGAGTAACTAAGGAAAACATCCAATGTTAAACTATGGCCTCAACATACATGCACACATACACATGTACCCATATACATATGAACAGTATACCACACACACAATACACAGACAGACAAAAATATTATTTTAAAGAAAACCACTACTCAAAAATGACCCAAGCCAGGTGTGGTGGCACACACCTTTAATTCTAGGACTCAGGAGGCACAGGTAGGAGGATCACCATGAGTTCAAGGCCACCCTGAGACTACATAGTGAATTCCAGATCAGCCTGGGCTAGAGCAAGACCCTACCTCAAAACACACAAAAACAAAGACACAAAATTCAGCTTGCAAGTCATTGGTCAAACTCATCATGAGATCTCATCCATCTACATGGGGGTCAAGAAATATAATACCAGAAGGCAAAAAGTTAGAAATATGTGGAGAGCAGAATGAACTACTATACCTTATACTTCTAAAATACGAATACTAAGTATGGACCTTTTCTAATTGAATTCACAATGGTTAATTCAGTAGCTACAAAAGAGGCCAGCACTAAGAATCAAAAACAAGCTGAGAACGTGGCACATGGGAGAGCATTTACTTGTCATGTCTTCACTGTCACCAACAAAGGAAAAATAAAATCAAGAACATCAAAAGGGCTTTGTTGAACCACCATGGACTGATGACCTCAGAAACTCTTATTAGTTTCCTTGTTTATAATGTAATTGGTGAACCCAGTGACTTCTGAGATTCCTTCCAGCCTTACAAGAGCTATAATACTAACACATGAATTTAGGAGTACTAGGTGCATTAGCAATACTAACATTGAGATATTTTTTTCTTAAAATAGAGAACATTTGTGACATTCAAATATAGAAGTCTTAGACACTACAAAAATAGTGATTATTGGTCATGGAGCTTTTATTTGGGTTTGTTTTCTTTTACTTATGTTTAATACCCACAGAAGCAGAAAATCTCATTTTGTTCAAGGCATTGTAGCATATAGCCTGTATTAAAAGGTTGATTTCAAAGACTCTTACACCAACATCTAGGAGTAGTTTTCCTCATCAAAGCAAAAGATTCTCCTCATTCTTGATCTGTACATATACTATGTATTGTGGCCTGAGTGTGAAATGTCCCCTTATGGGCTCATGTGTTTGAACACTTTGTTCCCAGCTCATGGTGCTATTTTAGAAGTCTATGGAATCATTAGGAGGTAGAGCCTCCACAGAGGAACCACAGATTGTTACTGGGGGATGGCTTGAGGTTTTATAGCCTGGCCCTATGTCCTGACCATTCTCTGGTTCCTGACTGTGTACACAGTGAGCCCAGCCAATGCATGCCACCATGCCTTTCCCATCAAGATGAAATTATCTCTGTGAGCCAAAATTAATCCTGCCTCCCTTCAGTTGCTTCTTCTCAGGTAGTTGGTCATAGAAATTAGGAAAGAATACATTATATTTAAATGCACACACTCATTATTTATTTCTCTCTGCTTAGATTTGTCTCTCTTCTTTTTTGTTGATTTTTATTTATTTGAGAGCGACAGAGAGATAGGGGCAGAGAGAGAGAATGGGCATGCCAGGGCCTCCAGTCACTGCAAATGAACTCTAGATGCATGTGCCCCCTTGTGCATCTGGCTTACTTGGGTACTGGGGAATCAAGCTTCAAATCGGGGTCCTTAGGCTTTACAGGCAAACACTTAACCACTAAGCCATCTCTCTAGCCCTTGTCTCTCATCTTATGGGTTGAGGGAATTTGAAATTCTTTTTGACAATAAAGAATCTTTATATCATTTCCTTATTCAGGCTTAATCTCAAATCAAATCTCAATTTTAGTTTATGTAATGTGGAAAAGAAACAGTAGAATCTCTGAAGAAAAAAATGTAAAATTTGAAATATGGCTCCCTTGAAAAGAAGTCCCAAACTGGGCATGTCACTCATTGTTGGGGTGTTTGCCTAGCATGTATGAGGTTCTGGGTTTGATCTCCAGATCTGCAAAGTAAAAAATAAATAAAAATTGGAAAGAGTTTGTCTTTCCTTTCTAATAAAAGGAAGATTTTGAAGGAAGTCACTTAAACCAAGGATTCTTTATTCCAGTCCTATATTATTAAATATCTTGGTTTGTGCTGCTAAGAAAGTGAAACTTGGGACTTAATGAATAAAAGAGTCCTAACTAGTTATTACTTAACTATGGCAGGTAGTCAGAATGAAAGTTATGCAACTATGTTCTTTTTCTCCTCAAAAATAATAGCTGTTGAGCTGGAGAGTTGGCTTAGCAGTTAAGGTACTTGCCTACAAAGCCTAAGAACCCATGTTCAACTCTCCAGATCCCATGTAAGCCAGATGCACAAAGGTGAGGCAAGCACAAGGTTGCACATGCCCACTAGGTGGTGCAAGTGTCTGGAGTTCAATGGCAGTGGCTGAGGCCCTGGTGAGCACCAATTCTCTCTCTCTCTCTCTATCTCTCTCTCTCTAAAAAATAAAAATAACAATAATAGTAGCTGTCTCTGTGATGGTTTTCCTATAGTTCAATGAAAGGTAATCTTGCTTATCACTTGTCTACATGAGCCAGCTTTAAAGGTTATTGTACAAAAGTAAACATATACCTTAACATTTTTCAGCTGTGCTGTAAAAATCTGAGTTGAAAAGTTATTAAGGGCTATAGATGTAACTCAGTAGGCAAAGTGTTTGCCCAGCCTCCAAGAAGCCCTAGGTTCAATTCCGAGCACTGCATAAATCAGGCATGGTGATACACACCAGTCATCCCAGTACACTAGAGGTAGAGTCAGGAGGATCAGAAGTTCAAGGCCATCCTTAGCTACATAGTGGGTTCATGGACAACTTGGGCTATCATGAGACCTTGTCTCAAGAAAATAACATTAATAATAATTTTTAAAGTCATTAAACATATCCAAGGCAGGAGACAATGCTAGATCCTAAAATATACATACTGCTCATTACTTCAAATATATATTAATATATACAAATATATCTATATATTTGTGTGTGTGAAAATCAACTTAGTGGGTCTTTCAAAGTTATTTCCCTTCTTCAAGCTAAGTCTTTGGCCGATAGACATCATACAAACTTCAGTGTAGCTTCCAGGATTGGTCCCAGTTGTCTTCCAACTGCAGATTTTTGCAACTTGGATCATTATAATTGGAAGGGTCTCTTACATTCCCTGGGCCCAAAACACAGTGTAGAGCATTGTTCATTCATCAACTATGGAAAATGAGAGATTTGCTTCGAAAATAAAAGTCTGCCTAAAGCCCCAAGTCATTAAGTCAAAAACTAAATTATAGCTTGATGGTGGTGAAATATGAGAACTGAAGAAATGAAATTATTATGGCTTAAAGTTCTAACTGCCCTACATTAACCAAAGCAATCTTAAATTGGAAGCATTTTTCTTCTTTCCAGGAAAATTCTCTCATTTATACAACCAAAAGATCAGACTAGACAAATGACTGCTAACCAGAAGAGGACATCAGATTATCTAGGGAACTTTGCCAAATGTATGTCCATACACACCCCAGATCTATTAAACCAGAAGGCATCATGAGTATCTCTATCAGCTGTAAGTGACCATATTAATAAGTTGAGCCAATGATATGGGAAAAAAGATCTAAAGCATTAAATAAGTAAGACTTGGCAAACAATAATAATAATTTATTGACTACAGTGGCCTTATAGTGAAAGAGGAACCATGCATGGTCTCTATCTTGGTGTCAGAAACCCTTTAATACTGGACCTGTACTTCACAAATAGTTTTATAGAGAAAGGATCTGACCAGTTTCCATGGATGCTTCCTTGGGAGTTTTTGTAGTGTGTCTAAGTTGTCTCATATACTCTGCTGGTGAAGATCACCCAGTTCACTAGTGGTAATAGACTCAGGTCTGCACCATGCCCATGTCCTTCTTTCAGTGAGTGTAGGTGATCATTGTGTGTGCATGTTCATATGTGTGAGTATAGAGGTGTGCATACATTAACAATGTGTTGAGGCCAGAGCACAATTTGGGATGCCAGATTTTGCCTTCTACCTTGATTAAGGCTGGATCTTTCATTGTTGCTCACTGTTGCCAGGATAGTTTGTCTGTGAGCTTCTGATTCTCCTGTCTCCACCTCCCATCTAGCTGTAGGTGTGCTGTGATTATAGACATGTGCTACTGTGCCCACGTTTTACATGGGTGCTGTGGATGCAAACACTAGTACACATACTTGCACAGCAAGCACTTTATGGACTGAGTCATTTCCACAGCCCCACAATCAATATTTGTACAAAATATAATTTTTCAAACACACACATATACAGATATATATATATATATATACATATATACATATACATATATATATATATATATATATATATATATATATATATATATATATATTAGTTTAGTATTTATAAGTCTTTTCTGTTTTAACTTGTTTTAAAAAGTTTTAATTTATCGAGCCAGGCGTGGTGGTGCACGCCTTTAATCCCAGCACTCGGGAGGCAGAGGTAGGAGGATCACCATGAGTTCAAGGCCACCCTGAGACTACACAGTTTATTCCAGGTCAGCCTGGGCCAGAATGAGACCCTACCTCAAAAAACTTTTTTAAAAAAGTTTTAATTTATGGGCTAAAGAGATGTCTTAACAGTTAAGTCGCTTGCCTGCAAAGGCAAAAGACCCAGGTTTGATTCCCCAGGACCCATGTAAGCCAGATGCACAAGGTGGAGCATATGTTTGGAGCTTGTTTACAGCAGAGGGAGGCCCTGGCATGCCCATTCTCTATCTGCTTCTCTCTCTCTCTAAGATAAATAAATAAATAAAAATAAAATACAAAAATGTCTTAATTTAAGTGCATTTTGGGTTATTTTGATCAATGTACATTTTAAATTTCTGAACTACATTTTGCACCGAGTTTAAGCATCCAGATTCCCTTTAGCAACCCTCCCTCACAGAGCAGGTGTCACCAAATATCTTACATTTGGGCAGAGACTCAAGTGTACATTCAATCTCAGCAGAAACCAAATGGAGAACACTTCACCTACCTTTCCTACGAAGTGGTATTAAGTTCCTCCAAAACAGAAGCTCAAGCACACAAAGCAGAGCAAAGAAGAGTGAACACAAAGAAACAGCAAGCACCATTCCAAATACTCACGCCTACACAGGTGTGCCAGAAGGACCTGACCAATGCACTATCTCCAGATGGATAAATCTCGTGTAATACAAAATACCGAGCTAATACATCCCCCCCCCCAAGAAATATCAAGCCCATAGCAGAAGATATCCATGAGATTTGTCTGGAGAAAACTCCAGACAAAGATCTCAAAAGAATAATTATAAATATGTACAAAGAACTCAAAGAAGACATGGACACATACATTAATGAAATCCTGAATAAGTTCAAAGAGGACACAAAGAGCTAGATGACATGCAGAATTCTCACCAGGACATGAAAACAGATTTCAGTAAAGAAAATACAATCCTAAGGGAAAAAAAAAATCAAACTGAAATAAAGTTGGAAATGAAAAACATTGCAAGTCAAACAAAAAGCTCAAGGGAGAGTCTCACCAACAGAATGGATCAAGTGAAAGACAGACAAAGCCTTGAAGATGAAGAGGAACTGGATCAATTAGTCAAAAACAATGAGAAGCTCACAAAACTGTCTGCACAGAACATGAGAGAAATGTGCTACACTTTGAAAAGATAACATGTCTAAATTATGGGCACCCAAGAAGGAGAATGAAATACTACAGGAGCTATACAGTTTCCATGGCTAAGTAGACAGGCAGGAAGAAGGACCCTTGGTATGTGACTATATTCCAATCCAAGATGGTAAAGGGAGTGACCCCTCTTCCTCCTCCTTCTTCCTGGACCAGGTGAATTTTCCTACTGGTGGGCTGGCTTGTAAATATCATGGACCAATCAGTACTTTCACTTTCATTTAAGCAGACCAATCATGGACTCTGGATGGGCAGAATTCACCCATTCAATAAAAGTTCAGTTCCCACTGGGGCTGCAGATTTTCCCATTGTGGAAATCCCATCCTCCCAAAGGAGCCTACTTTCTTTGCCTCTTACTTTGAAACAAACTTTATTATTTTAACATTTTTCTGCCTTTTAATTCTATAATTGTCAGAGAAAATGGCCCCAATACCTCTAAACAGTATCAAGAAGAACTTCAGACAAATGGCATAGAAAATATTTTTAATAAAATTATAGAAGAAAATACCCCACGTCTAAAGAAAGAGGTGCCCAGCCACATACAAGAGGCATTCAGAACACCAAACAGACTGGACCATAAAAGAAAATCCCCACATTGTATTATAGTAAAAACACTAAAAACACAGAACAAAGAAAGGGTACTTCAAGTTGCAAGAAAGAAACATCTTGTCACAAAGTCAGACCCATCAGAATGGGCTGGCTTTTCAATGGAAACATTAAAAGCCAGAAAGGAAAAAGGGAACAGAATGATGGATTTCATGTACTGAAAGACAACAGCTGCCAACTCACACTACTATACCTAGTGTTGCAGTAAGGTTCGTATTGCTGGCAGAAATCACCTGACCAAGAGCAGCTTTTGGCGGGGGGGTGGGGGCGTGGGAAGAGGTTTATTTTGGCTTATATACTCGAGAGGAAGCTCCATGATAGCAGGGGAAAACAATGGTATGGGCAGAGGATGGACATCACCGCCTCGCCAACATCAAATGGACAATAGCAACAGGGGAGTGTGCCAAACACTGGCAAGGGGACTCTGGCTATAACACCCATAAGCCCGCCCCCAACAATACACTGCCTCCAGGAGACTTTAATTTCCAAATCTCCATCAGCTAGGAACTTAGCACCCAGAACATTCAAGATTATGAGGGACACCTGAATCAAACCACCACATCCCACCCTAGTTCTCATAAACTGATAACCATCCATAATATAAAATGCAATGTATTCAGTCCATCTTTTAAAATCCCATAGCTTTTATCAATCCCAATGATGTTCAAACATCCCCATAATCCAAGGTCTTTTAACTGAGCCATAATACCAAAAAAATCCCCCAAAAATTCATAATGACACAGAATAAACATTCACACTGCAAAAGATGGTATTGGGCATAGCAAAGAAATATTCAACCAATACAAGATTTAAATAGGGCAAACATCAAACTCTGTAGCTCCGAGTCCAACAACTCTAGTCAATGACAAGTCTCCAAGACCGATAATTCTAATCACTGACAAGTCTCTGGAGTTCCAATTCCACCCCTCCAGCTAGGCTACTCACAGTCCTGGAAAACTTCATCAGGACCATCAGCTTTCCTTAGCAGCCATCTCGTGGGCCCGGCATCTCCACTGCAACCCATGGTCCATCCTCATGGCTCCATCCAGTCTCCATGCAGACATCCAACAAACCTGCTTCACACTGCCCATGGCCATTTCCAAAACAAGACCACGTTGCAAACTCAATGACCCTCTCTTTCCTGCATTTCTCATAATCCACAATACCAGGTAGGGTCCAATTTGTTAATCCGGGGGGGGGGGGATAAAGCAGACTTTGAAGAACAGGACACTCCTTCAGCATTCAGGACCCTTCAAAAGAGCCTACATTCTTTCTGTTGTCCCAATGCAGGTCAGCTGGCCCAATCTCAATGGTTGTAATCTCTCATATAATTGCAGCTGAATGGGCAGCAGTTTTGGCCCAAAGATTTCTTTCTGTACCATATCCCTCTGCACACACCAGTCCATTTGCACAACTTCTCAAGACATGGCCATAACAGCAAGCCTCTCACACAAACTGATTCTAGCCCAATCCAGGCAAAGCTCTTTCTCACCCTCATAAGCCAAACCTCACAGTCCATAGTTCTTACTGCATTCAGGTCTTTCAACTGACCAGAATAGTCCATCAAGCTGTACTTACAGCACTGCAAGGCATCTCTTAGGCCAAGGTTTCAAATCCTTCCACATTCCTCTTGAAAATCAGCTCCAAAGAGCCAAAGCCACACAGTCAAGTGTCTAGCAGCAATCTCACTACTCTGGTACCAATTTTACTATTGCAGTCAGGTTCACATTGTTGGCAGAAATCACCCAACCAGATGGCTTAGCCATTAAGGCATTTGCCTTCAACGCCAAAGGATACTAGTTTGACTCTCCAGGACCCAGGTAAGCCAGATGCACAAGGGGGCACATGCATCTGGAGTTCGTTTGCAGTGGCTGGAGGCCCTGGCACACCCATTCTATCTGTCTCTCTCTAAAATAAATAAATATAAAAATGTTTAAAAAAAAAAGAAATCACCCGACCAAGAGCAGCTTTGGGAAAAAAAAAAAGAAGTTCATTTTGGCTTATAGACTCAAGGGAAGCTCCATGATGGCAGAGGAAAATGATGGCATGAGCAGAGGGTGGACATTACCCCCTTGCCAACATCAGGTGGCCAATAGGAGAATGTGCCAAACACTGGCAAGGGGACATTGGCTATAATACCCATAAGCCTGACCACAAAAATACACTGCCTCCAGGATTCATTAATTCCCAAATCTCCATCAGCTGGGAACCTAGCACCCAAAACACCCAAGTTTATGGGGAACACCTGAATCAAACCACCACACCTAGCAAAATTATCTCCTATGATAGGAGACTGAGCCTGCTGTTGTGAATTGGGACAGTAAGAAGAATGCTGACTCTTTTAAAGGGAAAGAGGCCTAAAGGAAGAATGTTTAATTTCCCTTTTCTTAAATTGGCTTTATTCCTCCCTGGATTAACAATTTGGTTGTAGCACACATGGTACTGGTTATGAAAGTACAACAAATGCAAGAAAGGGAGGGCCACTGAATTTGCAATGCATTTTTTTAAATGACCACTGCACAATGTGAGGCAGGGTTACTGGAGTCCCTGTGTGGAGTCCCAGTGGAGCCATGAGGATGAGCTGTGAGTTGCAGTGAAGACCCCAGGATTTTGTAGAAGTCAGGACTGTAGAATGGCCACCAAGAAAGGCTGCCAGCTCAGAACGGAGTTTTCCCCAAGCTTTCAGCAGCCCAGCTGGAGGGGCAGAATTGGAACCACAGAGACTTCTTCATTACAGGTTCCAGCTATCACACATGGAACTACAGGATTTAATGTTTGCCATATGTGTTTTAAATTTGCATTGGAGGCTTGAGAGATTTCTCAGTGGTTAAAGTGCTTATTTGTGAAGCCTAAGGACCCAGGTTTGATTTCCCAATACCCATATAAGCCAGATGCACAAGGTGGCACATGTGTCTGGAGTTCGTTTGCAGTGGCTAGAGACTCTGTCATACCCATTCTCTCTCTCTCTCTCTCTCTCTCTCTCTCTCTCTCTCTCACACACACACACACACACACACATACACACACACAAACACTTTCTCTCTCTCTTTCTCAAAGTAAAATAAATAAATAAAATATTTTAAATCTTCCATTGGTTCAATTTTTCTTTGCTGGGCCCAGTGCCATCTGTTCCAGTGTGAGTATCTACTCTGTGCCATTATCTGTACTTAACTTGTGTTTTAATGTTACAGGTTTACAGTTAAGTGGATATCTTGAGTCTCAGATAATTTCTTGGACTTTGACTTTTGAACAGTGTCAAAACTGATTTTTAAAAGCTATGGAGACTTTTAAAGTTGCACTGAATGCATCTTTATATTTTGAGATGGTTGTGAGTCTGTAGGGGCAGGGGTAGAATGTGGTGGTTTGGATCAGATGTTCCCATAAAGTCATATGTTCTGATTGCTTAGTTCCCAGCTGGTGGCAGTTTGAAATGTGCATCCTTGCTAGAGTAGGTGTGTTCCTGGGGGTAGGCTTTGGTATTTTAGAGCCGGCTCCCCTTCCCAGAGCTCACCACACTCTTGCTGCTATCTCCCACTGGCTGTGACAAGGAGTAATGTTTAGCTTCTGGTCTAAGACCATCCTTTCCTGCCATCATGAAGCTTCCCCTTGAGATCATAAGCCAAAACAAACTTTTACCTCCCAACACCTGTTACTGGTCTGGTGTTTTGTCCCAGCAGTTGAGAAACTACAATATCCACCAAACTGGAAAATTATAAAAATGGACCAATTTCTGGATACATGTTATCCACCAAAGTTAAACCAAGAGGAGAAAAAAATTAAATAGAACTATAACAAGTAATGAGATTGATGCAATAATCAAAAATCTCCCAAAGGGAAATAAAGTCAGGCCCAGTTGGGTTCACTGCAGAATTCTATCAGACCTTTATAGAAAATATGAAACAATTGCTTTTCAAGTTACTTCACAAAATTGAAAAGGAGACAATGTTCTCTAACTCCTTCAACAAAGCCAGCATTACACTATTAGCAAACCCACACAGAGACACGCATGCACACATACACAAAAGAAAACTATACACCAAAGTGCCTCATGAACATAGACCCAAAAATACTCAGTAAAATACTAGTGAATGAAATTCAAGAACACATTTTAAAAATATTATCCAGGGCTGGAGAGATGGCTTTGCAGTTAAGGAATTAGGTGGAGAGTAACTAAGGAAAACATCCAATGTTAAACTATGGCCTCAACATACATGCACACATACACATGTACCCATATACATATGAACAGTATACCACACACACAATACACAGACAGACAAAAATATTATTTTAAAGAAACCACTACTCAAAAATGACCCAAGCCAGGTGTGGTGGCACACACCTTTAATTCTAGGACTCAGGAGGCACAGGTAGGAGGATCACCATGAGTTCAAGGCCACCCTGAGACTACATAGTGAATTACAGATCAGCCTGGGCTAGAGCAAGACCCTACCTCAAAACACACAAAAACAAAGACACAAAATTCAGCTTGCAAGTCCTTGGTCAAACTCATCATGAGATCTCATCCATCTACATGGGGGTCAAGAAATATAATACCAGAAGGCAAAAAGTTAGAAATATGTGGAGAGCAGAATGAACTACTATACCTTATACTTCTAAAATACGAATACTAAGTATGGACCTTTTCTAATTGAATTCACAATGGTTAATTCAGTAGCTACAAAAGAGGCCAGCACTAAGAATCAAAAACAAGCTGAGGACGTGGCACATGGGAGAGCATTTACTTGTCATGTGTTCACTGTCACCAACAAAGGAAAAATAAAATCAAAAACATCAAAAGGGCTTTGTTGAACCACCATGGACTGATGACCTCAGAAACTCTTATTAGTTTCCTTGTTTATAATGTAATTGGTGAACCCAGTGACTTCTGAGATTCCTTCCAGCCTTACAAGAGCTATAATACTAACACATGAATTTAGGAGTACTAGGTGCATTAGCAATACTAACATTGAGATATTTTTTTCTTAAAATAGAGAACATTTGTGACATTCAAATATAGAAGTCTTAGACACTACAAAAATAGTGATTATTGGTCATGGAGCTTTTCTTTGGGTTTGTTTTCTTTTACTTATGTTTAATACCCACAGAAGCAGAAAATCTCATTTTGTTCAAGGCATTGTAGCATATAGCCTGCATTAAAAGGTTGATTTCAAAGACTCTTACACCAACATCTAGGAGTAGTTTTCCTCATCAAAGCAAAAGATTCTCCTCATTCTTGATCTGTACATATACTATGTGTTGTGGCCTGAGTGTGAAATGTCCCCTTATGGGCTCATGTGTTTGAACACTTTGTTCCCAGCTCATGGTGCTATTTTAGAAGTCTATGGAATCATTAGGCGGTAGAGCCTCCACAGAGGAACCACAGATTGTCACTGGGGGATGGCTTGAGGTTTTATAGCCTGGCCCTATGTCCTGACCATTCTCTGGTTCCTGACTGTGTACACAGTGAGCACAGCCAATGCATGCCACCATGCCTTTCCCATCAAGATGAAATTATCTCTGTGAGCCAAAATTAATCCTGCCTCCCTTCAGTTGCTTCTTCTCAGGTAGTTGGTCATAGAAATGAGGAAAGAATATATTATATTTAAATGCACACACTCATTATTTATTTCTCTCTGCTTAGATTTGTCTCTCTTCTTTTTTGTTGATTTTTATTTATTTGAGAGTGACAGAGAGATAGGGGCAGAGAGAGAGAATGGGCATGCCAGGGCCTCCAGTCACTGCAAATGAACTCTAGATGCATGTGCCCCCTTGTGCATCTGGCTTACTTGGGTACTGGGGAATCAAGCCTCAAATCAAGGTCCTTAGGCTTTACAGGCAAACACTTAACCACTAAGCCATCTCTCTAGCCCTTGTCTCTCATCTTATGGGTTGAGGGAATTTGAAATTCTTTTTGACAATAAAGTATCTTTATATCATTTCCTTATAAGAGGGGGTCCATGGCATCTTATCCCAACTAAGGTTATTCTGCCTAATCAGCTAAGATATGGCCACTCACATACTCCTGACCATTCAGGCTTAATCTCAATCAAAATAATTTTAGTTTATGTAATGTGGAAAAGAAACAGTAGAATCTCTGAAGAAAAAAATGTATAATTTGAAATATGGCTCCCTTGAAAAGAAGTCCCAAACTGGGCATTTCACTCATTGTTGGGGTGTTTGCCTAGCATGTATGAAGTTCTGGATTTGATCTCCAGATCTGCAAAGTAAAAAATAAATAAAAATTGGAAAGAGTTTGTCTTTCCTTTCTAATAAAAGGAAGATTTTGAAGGAAGTCACTTAAACCAAGGATTCTTTATTCCAGTCATATATTATTAAATATCTTGGTTTGTGCTGCTAAGAAAGTGAAACTTGGGACTTAATGAATAAAAGAGTCCTAACTAGTTATTACTTAACTATGGCAGGTAGTCAGAATGAAAGTTATGCAACTATGTTCTTTTTCTCCTCAAAAATAATAGCTGTTGAGCTGGAGAGTTGGCTTAGCAGTTAAGGTGCTTGCCTACAAAGCCTAAGAACCCATGTTCAACTCTCCAGATCCCATGTAAGCCAGATGCACAAAGGTGAGGCAAGCACAAGGTTGCACATGCCCACTAGGTGGTGTAAGTGTCTGGAGTTCAATGGCAGTGGCTGAGGCCCTGGTGAGCACCAATTCTCTCTCTCTCTCTCTATCTATCTCTCTCTCTCTAAAAAATAAAAATAACAATAATAGTAGCTGTCTCTGTGATGGTTTTCCTATAGTTCAATGAAAGGTAATCTTGCTTATCACTTGTCTACATGAGCCAGCTTTAAAGGTTATTGTACAAAAGTAAACATATACCTTAACATTTTTCAGCTGTGCTGTAAAAATCTGAGTTGAAAAGTTATTAAGGGCTATAGATGTAACTCAGTAGGCAAAGTGTTTGCCCAGCCTCCAAGAAGCCCTAGGTTCAATTCCGAGCACTGCATAAATCAGGCATGGTGATACACACCAGTCATCCCAGTACACTAGAGGTAGAGTCAGGAGGATCAGAAGTTCAAGGCCATCCTTAGCTACATAGTGGGTTCATGGACAACTTGGGCTATCATGAGACCTTGTCTCAAGAAAATAACATTAATAATAATTTTTAAAGTCATTAAACATATCCAAGGCAGGAGACAATGCTAGATCCTAAAATATACATACTGTTCATTACTTCAAATATATATTAACATATACAAATATATCTATATATTTGTGTGTGTGAAAATCAACTTAGTGGGTCTTTCAAAGTTATTTCCCTTCTTCAAGCTAAGTCTTTGGCCAATAGACATCATACAAACTTCAGTGTAGCTTCCAGGATTGGTCCCAGTTGTCTTCCAACTGCAGATTTTTGCAACTAACTTGGATCATTATAATTGGAAGGGTCCCTTACATTCCCTGGGCCCAAAACACAGTGTAGAGCATTGTTCATTCATCAACTATGGAAAAGGAGAGATTTGCTTCGAAAATAAAAGTCTGCCTAAAGCCCCAAGTCATTAAGTCAAAAACTAAATTATAGCTTGATGGTGGTGAAATATGAGAACTGAAGAAATGAAATTATTATGGCTTAAAGTTCTAACTGCCCTACATTAACCAAAGCAATCTTAAATTGGAAGCATTTTTCTTCTTTCCAGGAAAATTCTCTCATTTATACAACCAAAAGATCAGACTAGACAAATGACTGCTAACCAGAACAGGTCATCAGATTATCTAGGGAACTTTGCCAAATGTATGTCCATACACACCCCAGATCTATTAAACCAGAAGGCATCATGAGTATCTCTATCAGCTGTAAGTGACCATATTAATAAGTTGAGCCAATGATATGGGAAAAAAGATCTAAAGCATTAAATAAGTAAGACTTGGCAAACAATAATAATAATTTATTGACTACAGTGGCCTTATAGTGAAAGAGGAACCATGCATGGTCTCTATCTTGGTGTCAGAAACCCTTTAATACTGGACCTGTACTTCACAAATAGTTTTATAGAGAAAGGATCTGACCAGTTTCCATGGATGCTTCCTTGGGAGTTTTTGTATTGTGTCTAACTTGTCTCATATACTCTGCTGGTGAAGATCACCCAGTTCACTAGTGGTAATAGACTCAGGTCTGCACCATGCCCATGTCCTTCTTTCAGTGAGTGTAGGTGATCATTGTGTGTGCATGTTCATATGTGTGAGTATAGAGGTGTGCATACAGTAACAATGTGTTGAGGCCAGAGCACAATTTGGGATGCCAGATTTTGCCTTCTACCTTGATTAAGGCTGGATCTTTCATTGTTGCTCACTGCTGCCAGGATAGTTTGTCTGTGAGCTTCTGATTCTTCTGTCTCCACCTCCCATCTAGCTGTAGGTATGCTGTGATTATAGACATGTGCTACTGTGCCCACGTTTTACGTGGGTGCTGTGGATGCAAACACTAGTACACATACTTGCACAGCAAGCACTTTATGGACTGAGTCATTTCCACAGCCCCACAATCAATATTTGTACAAAATGTAATTTTTCAAACACACACATATACAGATATGTATATATATACATATACACACACATATACATATTAGTTTAATATTTATAAGTATATTTCTATTTTATTAGTTTGTTTTAACTTTTTGTTTTAAAAAAGTTTTAATTTATCAAGCCAGGGTGTGGTGGTGCACGCCTTTAATCCCAGCACTCGGGAGGCAGAGGTAGGAGGATCACCATGAGTTCAAGGCCACCCTGAGACTACACAGTTTATTCCAGGTCAGCCTGGGCCAGAATGAGACCCTACCTCAAAAAACTTTTTAAAAAAAGTTTTAATTTATGGGCTAAAGAGATGTCTTAACAGTTAAGTCGCTCGCCTGCAAAGGCAAAAGACCCAGGTTTGATTCCCCAGGACCCATGTAAGCCAGATGCACAAGGTGGAGCATATGTTTGGAGCTTGTTTACAGCAGAGGGAGGCCCTGGCATGCCCATTCTCTATCTGCTTCTCTCTCTCTCTAAGATAAATAAATAAATAAAAATAAAATACAAAAATGTCTTAATTTAAGTGCATTTTGGGTTATTTTGATCAATGTACATTTTAAATTTCTGAACTACATTTTGCACCGAGTTTAAGCATCCAGATTCCCTTTAGCAACCCTCCCTCACAGAGCAGGTGTCACCAAATATCTTACATTTGGGCAGAGACTCAAGTGTACATTCAATCTCAGCAGAAACCAAATGGAGAACACTTCACCTACCTTTCCTACGAAGTGGTATTAAGTTCCTCCAAAACAGAAGCTCAAGCACACAAAGCAGAGCAAAGAAGAGTGAACACAAAGAAACAGCAAGCACCATTCCAAATACTCACGCCTACACAGGTGTGCCAGAAGGACCTGACCAATGCACTATCTCCAGATGGACAAATCTCATGTAATACAAAATACCAAGCTAATACATCCCCTCCCCAAGAAATATCAAGCCCATAGCAGAAGATATCCATGAGATTTGTCTGGAGAAAACTCCAGACAAAGATCTCAAAAGAATAATTATAAATATGTACAAAGAACTCAAAGAAGACATGGACACATACATTAATGAAATCCTGAATAAGTTCAAAGAGGACACAAAGAGCTAGATGACATGCGGAATTCTCACCAGGACATGAAAACAGAATTCAGTAAAGAAAATACAATCCTAAGGAAAAAAAATCAAACTGAAATAAAGTTGGAAATGAAAAACATTGCAAGTCAAACAAAAAGCTCAAGGGAGAGTCTCACCAACAGAATGGATCAAGTGAAAGACAGACAAAGCCTTGAAGATGAAGAGGAACTGGATCAATTAGTCAAAAACAATAAGAAGCTCACAAAACTGCACAGAACATGAGAGAAATGTGCTACACTTTGAAAAGATAACATGTCTAAATTATGGGCACCCAAGAAGGAGAATGAAATACTACAGGAGCTATACAGTTTCCATGGCTAAGTAGACAGGCAAGAAGAAGGACCCTTGGTAGGTGACTATATTCCAATCCAAGATGGTGAAGGGAGTGACCCCTCTTCCTCCTCCTTCTTCCTGGACGGGGTGAATTTTCCTACTGGTGGGCTGGCTTGTAAATATCATGGACCAACCAGTACTTTCACTTTCATTTAAGCAGACCAATCATGGACTCTGGATGGGCAGAATTCACCCATTCAATAAAAGTTCAGTTCCCACTGGGGCTGCAGATTTTCCCATTCTGGAAATCCCATCCTCCCAAAGGAGCCTACTTTCTTTGCCTCTTACTTTGAAACAAACTTTATTATTTTAACATTTTTCTGCCTTTTAATTCTATAATTGTCAGAGAAAATGGTCCCAATACCTCTAAACAGTATCAAGAAGAACTTCAGACAAATGGCATAGAAAATATTTTTAATAAAATTATAGAAGAAAATATCCCACGTCTAAAGAAGGAGGTGCCCAGCCACATACAAGAGGCATTCAGAACACCAAACAGACTGGACCATAAAAGAAAATCCCTACATTGTATTATAGTAAAAACACTAAAAACACAGAACAAAGAAAGGGTACTGCAAGTTGCAAGAAAGAAACATCTTGTCACAAACAAAGTCAGACCCATCAGAATGAGCTGGTTTTTCAATGGAAACATTAAAAGCCAGAAAGGAAAAAGGGAACAGAATGATTGATTTCATGTACTGAAAGACAACAGCTGCCAACTCACAATACTATACCTAGTGTTGCAGTAAGGTTCGTATTGCTGGCAGAAATCACCTGCCAAGAGCAGCTTTTGGCGGGGGGGGGCGTGGGAAGAGGTTTATTTTGGCTTATAGACTCGAGAGGAAGCTCCATGATGGCAGGGGAAAACAATGGTATGGACAGAGGATGGACATCACCGCCTCGCCAACATCAAATGGACAATAGCAACAGGGGAGTGTGCCAAACACTGGCAAGGGGACTCTGGCTATAACACCCATAAACCCGCCCCCAACAATACACTGCCTCCAGGAGACTTTAATTTCCAAATCTCCATCAGCTAGGAACTTAGCACCCAGAACATTCAAGATTATGAGGGACACCTGAATCAAACCACCACATCCCACCCTAGTTCTCATAAACTGATAACCATCCATGATATAAAATGCAATGTATTCAGTCCATCTTTTAAAATCCCATAGCTTTTATCAATCCCAATGATGTTCAAACATCCCCATAATCCAAGGTCTTTTAACTGAGCCATAATACCAAAAAAAATCCCGCCCAAAAATTCATAATGACACAGAATAAACATTCACACTGCAAAAGATGGTATTGGGCATAGCAAAGAAATATTCAACCAATACAAGATTTAAATAGGGCAAACATTAAACTCTGTAGCTCCAAGTCCAACAACTCTAGTCAATGACAAGTCTCCAAGACCGATAATTCTAATCACTGACAAGTCTCTGGAGTTCCAATTCCACCCCTCCAGCTAGGCTACTCACAGTCCTGGAAAACTTCATCAGGACCATCAGCTTTCCTTAGCAGCCATCTCGTGGGCCCGGCATCTCCACTGCAACCCATGGTCCATCCTCATGGCTCCATCCAGTCTCCATGCAGACATCCAACAAACCTGCTTCACACTGCCCATGGCCATTTCCAAAACAAGACCACGTTGCAAACTCAATGACCCTCTCTTTCCTGCATTTCTCATAATCCACAATACCAGGTAGGGTCCAATTTGTTAATCCGGGGGATAAAGCAGACTTTGAAGAACAGGACACTCCTTCAGCATTCAGGACCCTTCAAAAGAGCCTACATTCTTTCTGTTGTCCCAATGCAGGTCAGCTGGCCCAATCTCAATGGTTGTAATCTCTCATATAATTGCAGCTGAATGGGCAGCAGTTTTGGCCCAAAGATTTCTTTCTGTGCCATATCCCTCTGCACATACCGGTCCATTTGCACAACTTCTCAAGACATGGCCATAACAGCAAGCCTCTCACACAAACTGATTCTAGCCCAATCCAGGCAAAGCTCTTTCTCACCCTCATAAGCCAAACCTCACAGTCCATAGTTCTTACTGCATTCAGGTCTTTCAACTGACCAGAATAGTCCATCAAGCTGTACTTACAGCACTGCAAGGCATCTCTTAGGCCAAGGTTTCAAATCCTTCCACATTCCTCTTGAAAATCAGCTCCAAAGAGCCAAAGCCACACAGTCAAGTGTCTAGCAGCAATCTCACTACTCTGGTACCAATTTTACTATTGCAGTCAGGTTCACATTGTTGGCAGAAATCACCCAACCAGATGGCTTAGCCATTAAGGCATTTGCCTTCAAAGCCAAAGGATACTAGTTTGACTCTCCAGGACCCAGGTAAGCCAGATGCACAAGGGGGCACATGCATCTGGAGTTCGTTTGCAGTGGCTGGAGGCCCTGGCACACCCATTCTGTCTGTCTCTCTCTAAAATAAATAAATATAAAAAATGTTTAAAAGAAAAAAAGAAATCACCCGACCAAGAGCAGCTTTGGGGGAAAAAAAGAAGTTCATTTTGGCTTATAGACTCAAGGGGAAGCTCCATGATGGCAGAGGAAAATGATGGCATGAGCAGAGGGTGGACATTACCCCCTTGCCAACATCAGGTGGCCAATAGGAGAATGTGCCAAACACTGGCAAGGGGACATTGGCTATAATACCCATAAACCTGACCACAAAAATACACTGCCTCCAGGATTCATTAATTCCCAAATCTCCATCAGCTGGGAACCTAGCACCCAAAACACCCAAGTTTATGGGGAACACCTGAATCAAACCACCACACCTAGCAAAATTATCTCTTATGATAGGAGACTGAGCCTGCTGTTGTGAATTGGGACAGTAAGAAGAATGCTGACTCTTTTAAAGGGAAAGAGGCCTAAAGGAAGAATGTTTAATTTCCCTTTTCTTAAATTGGCTTTATTCCTCCCTGGATTAACAATTTGGTTGTGTAGCACACATGGTACTGGTTATGAAAGTACAACAAATGCAAGAAAGGGAGGGCCACTGAATTTGCAATGCATTTTTTTAAATGACCACTGCGCAATCTGAGGCAGGGTTACTGGAGTCCCTGTGTGGAGTCCCAGTGGAGCCATGAGGATGAGCTGTGAGTTGCAGTGAAGACCCCAGGATTTTGTAGAAGTCAGGACTGTAGAATGGCCACCAAGAAAGGCTGCCAGCTCAGAACGGAGTTTTCCCCAAGCTTTCAGCAGCCCAGCTGGAGGGGCAGAATTGGAACCACAGAGACTTCTTCATTACAGGTTCCAGCTATCACACATGGAACTACAGGATTTAATGTTTGCCATATGTGTTTTAAATTTGCATTGGAGGCTTGAGAGATTTCTCAGTGGTTAAAGTGCTTATCTGTGAAGCCTAAGGACCCAGGTTTGATTTCCCAATACCCATATAAGCCAGATGCACAAGGTGGCACATGTGTCTGGAGTTCGTTTACAGTGGCTAGAGGCTCTGTCATACCCATTCTCTCTCTCTCTCTCTCTCTCTCTCTCTCTCACACACACACACACACACACACACACACAAACACTTTCTCTCTCTCTCTCTTTCTCAAAGTAAAATAAATAAATAAAATATTTTAAATCTTCCATTGGTTCAATTTTTCTTTGCTGGGCCCAGTGCCATCTGTTCCAGTGTGAGTATCTACTCTGTGCCATTATCTGTACTTAACTTGTGTTTTAATGTTACAGGTTTACAGTTAAGTGGATATCTTGAGTCTCAGATAATTTCTTGGACTTTGACTTTTGAACAGTGTCAAAACTGATTTTTAAAAGCTATGGAGACTTTTAAAGTTGCACTGAATGCATCTTTATATTTTGAGATGGTTGTGAGTCTGTAGGGGCAGGGGTAGAATGTGGTGGTTTGGATCAGATGTTCCCATAAAGTCATATGTTCTGATTGCTTAGTTCCCAGCTGGTGGCAGTTTGGAATGTGCATCCTTGCTAGAGTAGGTGTGTTCCTGGGGTAGGCTTTGGTATTTTAGAGCCGGCTCCCCTTCCCAGAGCTCACCACACTCTTGCTGCTATCTCCCACTGGCTGTGACAAGGAGTAATGTTTAGCTTCTGGTCTAAGACCATCCTTTCCTGCCATCATGAAGCTTCCCCTTGAGATCATAAGCCAAAACAAACTTTTACCTCCCAACACCTGTTACTGGTCTGGTGTTTTGTCCCAGCAGTTGAGAAACTACAATATCCACCAAACTGGAAAATTATAAAAATGGACCAATTTCTGGATACATGTTATCCACCAAAGTTAAACCAAGAGGAGAAAAAAATTAAATAGAACTATAACAAGTAATGAGATTGATGCAATAATCAAAAATCTCCCAAAGGAAATAAAGTCCAGGCCCAGCTGGGTTCACTGCAGAATTCTATCAGACCTTTATAGAAAATATGAAACAATTGCTTTTCAAGTTACTTCACAAAATTGAAAAGGAGACAATGTTCTCCTAACTCCTTCAACAAAGCCAGCATTACACTATTAGCAAACCCACACAGAGACACGCATGCACACATACACAAAGAAAACTATACACCAAAGTGCCTCATGAACATAGACCCAAAAATACTCAGTAAAATACTAGTAAATGAAATTCAAGAACACATTTTAAAATATTATCCAGGGCTGGAGAGATGGCTTTGCAGTTAAGGAAAAAAAGCCAAAGGACCCAGGTTTGATGATTCCCCAGGACCACATAAGCCAGATGCACAAGGTGGTATATGCATCTGGAGTTTTTTTTTTTTTAAAGGAGGGCTGGAGAGATGGCTTAGCAGTTAAGGCGCCTGCCTCCCAAGCCTAAGAACGCCGGTTCCAATCTCCAGGTCCCACGTTTAGCCAGATGCAAAGTGACGCAAGGGTGCAATGCCACACTTGCCCACAAGGGGGCGCACGCATCTGGATTTCGTTCGCAGTGGCTGAGAGGCTTCTGGTGCCCCCATCTCTGTCTTCCTCTCCCTATCTCTCTGTGTCTCTCTCCAAAATAAAAATAAAATATAAAAAAAAGTTTTTTAAAGGAAAACAATAGCATCCACTTTGGTCAAGTATGCTTTATCACAGAGATGTAAGTATGGTTCAACATATTGAAATCAATAAATGTAATATATAATATAAATAAACTTAAGGACAGAAATCACATGATCTTCTGAATAGATGCAGAAGAGGCCTTTGACAAAATATAACATCCCTTCATGATAAAAACTTTGGAGAAGTGGCTAGGAAGATGGTTGATACATAAAGGTGCTTGCTTAGAAAGTCTGCAGGCCCAGGATCAATTCCCAAGCCATCACATAAGCCACATTCAAAAAGTGGTGCAAGCATCTGGTGTTTGTTTACAGCAGCTGGAGACCCTGCTGTGCTCATACACACACACGCACACACACACACACAAACACACACACACACCCATCAATAATTTTTTTAAACTTTGAAGAGCAGAAAGAATGTAAGAGCCAAAGGAAGGGTATGACTCCTTACAATGCAACTGTCCAGACAGAAATTGGCCTCGATATCCATGACCTCATAGTGCCTAGCAACACCTTCACAAGACCCTCATAATAGAAGGAAAAGATGATGACATCAAATTAAAAGAAAGACTAATGGAGAGAGAGAGGGGATATGATGGAGAATAGAGTTCTGAAGGGGATTGGGGGAGGGGAGGGAAATATCATGGGTTTTTGTATGTAAGTATAGAAGCTGTCAATTACAAAAAAAAAAAAAAAAACTTTGAAGAAAAGTCAGGCATGTTGGCACATGCTTTTAATCACAGCACTTGAGACTACATAGTGAATTCCAGGTCAGCTAGGCTAAAGTGAGACCCTACCTCGAAAATCATAAAACAAAAAAACTTTGAAGAGATTAGGCATGGAGAGATTATTTCTCAACATAATAAAGATTATATGACAAACCTAAAGTCAATGTCATACTAAATGGATAAAAACTTCAAGCATTTCCACTAAGTCCTGGAACAGAACAAGGATGTCCACTCTCTCCCCACTACTATATAACAGAGTTTTTAAAGTCTTAGCTAGAGCAATAAGACCACAGAAAGGAATAAAAAGGATACAAACTGGTAAGGAAGAAGCCAAACTACACATGATAGATAGATAGATAGATAGATAGATAGATAGATAGATAGATAGATAGATAGATAATAGATAGATATTGATTCTATATTTAAGAAAGCCTAAAGACTATCAAAGAAACTCCCAGAGCTGATAAATACTTTCAGCAAAGTGGCAGTATACAAAAGTGTCAATAAAAAAAGGTTAAATATGGATATAACACATAAGAATAAACATGATTTCATAATGAAACACATCATTTTGTATAATTAATAAATGCTAGTAAAAATAAGAAATTATTGCCAGGTGTGGTGGTGTATACCTTTAATCCCAGCACTCCGGAGACAGAGTTAGTAACAGTGCTGTGAGTTCTAGGCCAATATGGGACTGCACGGTGAATTCCATGTCAGTCGGGGCTAGAGGGAGACCTTCCTTCAAAAAAAGCCAAAATTAAAAAAAGAAAAAGGAAAAAGAATTTATTAAATGAAAGAATAGAGAGATTTCAAAAAGAGCCAAAAAGAGATCAATTGTTGATTGAAGCAAAGGCTGATCAGTATGGTCATCTGAAGGCAGGATTCATGAATTAATGAGGAAATCTGAAGCAAGTCCAGGACACAGCATATAAGAATAAAATCCATAGAAAAACATTTGAAGTTAAGAGACTCAAAGACAGAAAGAATTTTCACTATACATTTATGATAACAGAGAATGCTGACTAGAGGCAGGGAAGAATGGATTTGTTTCCTGTACACATGAAGCTCATGACAAGCTTAGTGAATGCTCTAATGTCCTCGTCACGGGGCCTCTCCCAGCATGGCATCTTACTGCTTCAAAGCCAGCAGTTTCTCTTTCCAGTTGGCTTTAGAAGAGCTTATAAGAACTAACATAACATCAGAGTCAATATTCTATCATCTTCCCAAATGTTATCCACACTCAAGCAGACCCTACCTTTATAGGATGTGCACACCAGCCAGTGAGAATCTTGGTGCATGGTTGTACTACTTACTAGCAGCTCACCTCAAGCCCTCCTTCTCTCACCTGTTTGAAGATGCTGCACATAGCAGTTAAAGGAGCTCCTGAGCAAAATGGCATGGCTGTGGGTATCCTAAGGCCAGGACCTTCTCCAGAACCAGAGAAGACTGGGCCATGGCTCCCGCCAGACCACCTCTTCTCTTCCATCCTTTCAGCTCAATCTAAACCTTATCTTCACAGCCAAAACCACTCTTCAGAACACATCAATAACAATGTTATCTGGATTGTCCCCTTGTCACTCTTTACTATTAAAAGACTTTTTAAAAATATTTTTATTTATTTGCAAGCAGAGAAAGAGGCAAAGAGAAGAAAGACACAGAGAGAGAATGGGCACTCCAAGGCCTCCAGCAAACAAACTGCAAACAAACTCCAAATGCATGCCCCACTTTGTGCATATGGTTTTATGTGGGTACTGGAGAATCGAACCCTGGTCATTAGGCTTTACAAGCAGTGTCTTAAGTGCTAAGCCATCTCTCAGCCCCATTACAAGGCTTTTGATTGAAAAACAGTGCAAACCGGGCGTGGTGGCACACGCCTTTAATCCCAGCACTCGGGAGGCAGAGGTAGGAGGATCACTGAGAGTTCGAGGCCACCCTGAGACTACATAGTTAATTCCAGGTCAGCCTGGACCAGAGTGAAACCCTACCTTGAAAAACCAAAAAAAAAAAAGAAAAGAAAAGAAAAGAAAAACAGTGCAAATTCTGGGAAGATAACCTATACACTATTAATTTAAAATTATTGTAAAATTCCCAAATGCTAAAAGTAGATCGATGTATATTCTTGTTGTTCAGAGCTGCTGGCTTGTGGGCTTCATCTTCACTGTTTTAAAGGAGCACACTTTTGTTTAAATTGATCTGTGGCAGAATACACATGGAAAACAATTAATCTTAGCCTTTTATTGCTTCTGTGATTCTCTGGAAGCAGAAGGAGTAAAATGTCTTATGTACCTATTACACACAGGCAATATCTCAGATCATTTCCCCAGCTGTGGAACAGATTGCAATGCTCATTTTAAAATTACCTAATGTATATTTAAATTGATTAATTAAAATTCTCCCAGCATTATCCTAAGAAACTAAAATAGTTATTGTGACATTTCTGCAAATAAATTCCATGCATATAATAATAATTTCTGCCCTTTCCTTCGATTCTTCTGTCAGTTATGTGTCACTGTAAAACTGCATGTGGCCATTAAAATGAACTAGCAAGACCATGGGTGTAATCAGAAAAAGTATCTATCTGTTTTCACCATTGGCTCTTTAGGTTGATTGATTTTATGTGTCACCTTGACTGGATGAAGGGATGCCCAGGTTGCTGGTAAAACATTCTGAGTGTGTTTAGACACTATTGGCATCTCAGTCTGGTAAATAAAAAGCATCCAAAGCAAGTAGGAGCCATCCAGTCTGTTGATTGGCCACAATAGAAAAAAAAAAAAAAAAAAAGAAAAAGAAAAAGAAAAATGAGGGCTGGAGAGCTGGCTTAATGGTTAAGCACTTGCTTGTAAAACCAAAGGACCCAGGCTCCATTCTCCAATACTCACAAAGCCAGATGCTCTAGGTGGTGCATATGTCTGGAGTTTGTTTGCAGTGTCTCAAGGTCTTTATGCACCCATTCTCTCTCTGTGTCTGCCTCTCTCCTTCCCTCTCTTTTCTTTCCTTCTCTCTCTCTCTCTTTCAAAGAAATAAAATATTTTTTTAATGAAAAAGGGTGCTGCTTCTCCTTGAGCTGAGAGATCCATCTTCCCCTGCCCCAAACATTGGAGCCCTGGTTGTTGGGCCTTTAAACTGGAACTGAATTATATCATTGGCTTTCCTGGTCCAACTTTCAGCCAGCAGATGAGAGGATTTCTCAGCATCCATAATGGTGTGGGCCCATTTCCATAACAAAACCCTTCACACATACCCATGCACATCCCATAGATTCTGTTTCTCTGGAAAGTCCTGACTAAATCACTCTTTATTATGTAGGGTTGGTTCTTTCCTGTCCTTAGATTAGACTCAAGGCTGTGGTCGATCACAGGGTCAGGGAGATGATTCCATAGTTAAAGGTGCTTGCTTTCAACCTGCCAATCCAAGTTCAATTCCCAAGCACCCATGTAAAGCTGTATGCAAAGTGGTACATGTATCTATCTATGCTCCCAATGTGCCTGGAACAACAGGAAGTAGAGCCAGGAGAATGTGAAACTCATGGGCCAGCTAGATGGTATTCATTTGCAGTGGCAAGACACCCTGTCTCAAAGAAGGTGGACACCTTGAAGTTGTCCTTTGACCTCCACCATTACACTGTGGCATGTATGTGCTCATACACATATACAGGCAAATAAATAAATAAAGTTTAAAATGTTAATCATAGTTCTGTTACCAGTGTGTCCAACCTAACTTTCAGCTTGATGTCAACTGTTTTGCTTCTGCCCTCCTTCAGCTCTGGTCTTCTGTACACTGGCCACCTGTGTCAGGAAAGGTGGACCTGGGAAGGTTTCTCTCTCCAGATTATTCATTTAGGTGATCCATTTTCTGACACTGATTGCTCATTCTGGGAATAAGATGAGGAGGGAGAATAGACAACAAGCAAGCTCCCCCTTGACTAACACAGGTACGATGAAGCTAAGGCTTGTAACTATTGTGTGTGTGCACTGCATGTGCACATGTGTTATGATAGGAATTAAAGCCAAACCCTCACACATGCAAGGTAATCATCCTACCAGGGCAAGGTTTGAATGGGCTTTGATAGCTTTTTCTTCTGAGCCGTGGTGTAGGATACTGGTGGTGGAACAGTCATGAAGTAGAAGTTACTCCGTTCTCGTGACTAGGGATGTGTTATGTGCAGATCCCTTTTATGCAGGTGGACAGTTAATGGATGGTTCCTCAGTTTACTTTGCTGCAGTACAAGTGATGCCCTTACACATGACTGAAGATGACCCCAGGCCAACTCACCCTCCAGTATGATCTATCTTTGGCCCCTTAGAACAGACCTGCACCCTGTTCTACCAACACCTGGGGCAGTGTGCTACATTTCTGTTGCTTCATCATCTGAGGAGAAGTCAGTCAGCATCACGTCAAACTCCTCAGGTGTGAATCATGGATCCATCCTGCTTCCCAATTTTGGGGAGGATACACATCAAACACTACAAGTGATGGACTTTAAACACTCTCCCTATACTTAAAGGCAAAGCATATCTTAACCCTGTCTTATGGTGACCAAGAGGAGGACTCAAAATCACCTCTGAGTATATAAAACTCATCTCCTCATGGTCATTTTCTTAACTGACCTGCTTGTGCTTCCTTTCCAAGCCTACCATGTATTCTTACCTCACTTTGGGATGTGAACTCTATTGTCTTGGACTGCAGCTAATATGGAAACCATAAAGATTCCATTCTAAAATCTTGTTACATGTATACTCACATTTCCATCAATTGGCTCATTTTCCTTTTCCAGTTAAAAATATTTGCATTCTGTTGGCTCAAAAGTTCCTGGAAGCAATATCCCAATAGTTTAATACAGGTTGAGCCTCCATAATCCAAAATTTCAAAATTGTCTAAAACTCAAACTTTTTTTGAGTGCCAAGAAGATACTGAAAGAGAAAAATTCCCATGTCTCACTTCATGTGAAAGGTCTAGGTCAAAATATTTACAGATACACTAAAAATATTAAATTGGGTATTGTAGCACACACCTTTAGCCCCAGCACTCAGGAGGCAGAAGTAGGAGATTACTGTGAGTTCAAGGCTAGTCTGAGACTACAGAATATGTTCCAGGTAGCCTAGGCTAGAATGAGATGCTACCTCAAAGAACAAAAAAACAAAAATAATAAAGGCTGGAGACATGGCTTAGTGGTTAAGGCACATGTCTGCAAAGCCTAAGGACCTAGATTCAATGCCCCAGTACCCACTTAAGTCAGATGCACAAGGTGGCACATGTGTCTGGAGTTCATTTGCAGTGGCTAGAGGTCCTGGTGCACTTGTTCTCTCTCTTATCCTCTTCTTTCTCTCTTTCTTAAATAAATAAATTATATATACATGTATGTATGTATGTATGTATTGCCCTTAATCCCAGCACTCAGGAGGCTAAGGCAGGAGGATCACCATGAGTTGATAAAGCACATGTCATCCAAGCATGGGTACTGGTGTTCATATCCCCAGACCCCAGGTAAAGCCAGATGCTATAGCATTAGCACCTGTAACCCCAAGATGCTAAAGGCAAGAAGGGTGGTAAAGACAGGAGAATCCCCCAGAAGTTTGTTGGCCACCTAGCCTGGTAAATACCGTGGTGAACGATATGAATAAGGAAACATCTGACCTCAAGTAAGGTGGAAGATCAGGACTGGCACCTGAGAGTTGTTCTCTCATCTGTGGTACATGAGCACCTGCACTCACACATGTTCACACACATAGTACACATATAGAAAAAAGTACTGCATAAAAATGCCTTCAGTCTAGGTAATTCAAATGTATATACAAGACATAAATAATTTTCATGTCGGGCTGGTGAAATGGCTTAGCGGTTAAGGCCCAGTTCAATTCCCTAGGACCCACATAAGCCAGATGCACAAGGCACATGCATCTGGAGAATGTTTGCAGTGGCAAAAGGCCCTGGCATGCCCATTCTCTCTTTCTCTCTATGTGCCTCTTTCTCTCTCTCTCTCAAATAAATAAAATATTTTAAAAAATAATTTTTATGTCTAGACTCAGGTCAATTCCTAAGATATCTCATTATACATATACAAATTTTGGAAAGTCTGAAACATTTATGGTCCCAAGCATTTCAGATATGGAATAGTCCACCTGTAACTCCAGAAAGAAGGCTGAAGAAGAGTCAAGCCAGTGGACTCACAATGATGAAGAGGGATGGGAGCCGAGCTGGGTGCACAGAGGAGCAGGACCTGAAGGCGAAAGAGTCTGCTAGCCAGGATCCTCCTTTTTCTATGGCTTAACTATGTACCATCAGCACCTAAACTGAACCGGGGGTTCTCCTGGATTCTTCCCTCTCTGTCACCTGTCATGTCCAATCAGTCATCAGTCCTATTAATGCTATTTATACATCTCTCCCAGCTAGTCCCTCCTCCCATCTCTTCTGCCTCTGCTTTCATTCATAGCCTCACTAATTTTAGCCCAGATCCTTTTTCCTTCAGACAGGAGAGTGGACTGTGCTACAAACTAATGGGAAATGCTCAGTTGAGATGCACAAGTTGAACATATTTGAGAGAGAAGAATACTGATGAAGCAGGATCCCTGAAGGAAATGGAAACTTGAACCCAGGGAAGAAAAAGAAAAACTTAATTTATTCAACTTTTTTATGTTAGGGTTCTCTCTCCCCCTCTCTCCCTCTCTCCTCCTGTTTCCAAATGCTGTACTTACTTGCTCCCATAGACACTACTGCCAGAGCCATCTGTTGGGATGTGATGTCAGTGTCATAACCTTGAACTTCCAAAACTGTGAGCTAAGTAAAACTTTCTTTGTCATAAACAGTCTATGTCAGGTGTTTTGTTATAGTAACAAACTTTGGTTAACATTCTAGGACAAAATATTTATATTTCAGTGAAGTTCAGGCACTTTATAATGAAGAAATTGTTGTCGTACCCTCCTCTGCTCTTATCTATCTCATGTTTATCTCTCTTTCTGTCTCTCTCTCTCATCTATGTATCTCTCATCACGACTCATTTCACCTTTTTCCTTCTTCTTTTACTGACCATGAAATTAGCCAGGGGTCTAAACATGTGACAGAACCTATTTCAGTTCTTAATTCTGGACTAACAGTGTTGAGTTTCTTAAGGTAGAGTAACAGATAACAAGCACCAGGAGGACTATGACAATATAGATCAAGCAGATTAAAACCAATGCAGAAGATTGGTATGTATAAATTCACGAAACTAAAGATACTATTGCTATACCTCCGCAAGACCCTCAAAATAGAAGAAAAAGATGATGACGTCAAATTAAGACAGAGACTAATGGAGAGAGGGAGGGAATATGATGGAGATTGGACTTCTAAAATGGAATGGGGGGAGGGGAGGGAAATATCAGGTGGTTTTTTTTGTATGTAAGTATAAAAGTTGTCAATAAAAAAATAAGCAAAAAAAATAAATAAAAATAAAAAGAGATACTATTGCTATATTACTGTATTTTTCTCACAGTCAGTCAAATATTCTTACATAGCAGGCACTGTCAACCCTATGAGAGTAATGTTTTTGTGCATGTGCACACGTATGTGTGTGTGTGCATGCACACACATGCGCGCATTCATGCACACATTCCAGGGACTCTTCCTGCAAAAAAAAAAAAAAAAATCCATCTGGCTTTACATGGGTAGTTGCGGAATTAAACCTGGGCGGGTATGCTTTGCAAGCTAACACTTTTAATTGCTAAGCCATCTTCCCAACCCCTTGCGGTAGTTTGAATGGATGTCCCCCAATAGATTCAGCAGTTTATTAAAGCTTGGACTTTAGATTTACAGCCCCCTGCCTTGAAGAGATGTCACTGTAGGTAGATCCTGGGGTATAGCCCTAAGGTGTTACTGGAGATGGATCTTAATTCTAGCCTAAAGGTATGAAGAGTGCTTGAGCTCTGCTGGGGTTCCTGGAGTGTGCCTGCTTGTGGTGCTGCTGGTGGTATTTCTCTCTGCCTGGACCTGTGAAAGAGTGCCAAAATCTTCTGCTGTTATGGAACTTACCCTGGATCTGTAAGCTTCAATAAATCCCTTCCTCCCATAAACTGTGCCTGGTTTGAGTTCATTCCAGCAACATAGAGCTGACTAAAATACCCCTATTTTTTATTTTTATAAAAAATGTATTCTAAAAACTATTTTTTTAATTTATTTGAGAGAGAAAGAGGAAGATAGAGAAAGAATGGGCATGCCAGGGCCTCCAGCCATTGCAAACAAAATCCAGACACACGTGCGACCTTGTGCATCTGGCTTTATGTGGGTACTGGGGAATCAAACATGAGTCCATAGGCTTTTCAGGCTATTAGTCCAGCCCTATAAAAAATACTTTCTAAGTTACTGTTTTACTATCCTGAAATGGAATAATGGAATTCATGGAAAATACAGCATATATATATATATATATATATATATATATATATATATTCAAATAAAATAAATATAGCATATTAACTACATAAAGGGACACAAAAGAGAGTACATTCCAATAAAGTAGTATATGTTACTTGTTTTTCTTGTTGCTGTGACAAATTACAATGCAACTTAAGGCAGGATTGTTTACTTTCGCTCAAGGTTGAGCATACAGTCCATTACAGAAGAGGAGGCAGCAGAGCATGAGGCCCATGGTCACACTTCATCTGCAGTCAGAGCAGAGAGATGAATGGTGGTGCTCAGCTGCATACTCTGTTTTTGTTTATTTATTTGTTTTTCAGGCCATGCCCGAGGGCCATGGAGCAGTACTATCCATGTTCAGGGTAGGTCTTTTCACCTCAGTTAAATCTCTCTGGAAATGGCCCAGAGGTGTGTTTCCTAGATGATTCCAAATCCAATCAGGTTAACAATGAAGATTATCATAGAATACATGTTTTGATTTACAATTGATCTGGAAGAACAATGTTAAAGACAGACTTTCTTGGCCTTGAGAGAAACATTGTTACACACTAGAGAAGCATTTTTAGAGAGAAAGGAAGTATACGTAAATCAGTCATGCTACAGATGTCTTATGAATCCCAAAATTTCATGAAATTATAAAGAAAATTTATTGTAAAAGACATCTTGATTATTGAAGTTAATTCCACCTTGGAAACACATATTTTAAATGTAGCAGCTGTCTCTACTTATTAAATTGAAGTGAAATGGTTACATTCCACACACTGAATGCATTTAAACTCAAACATGAAAGCATATGAAGATTTTATAAAGTCTTTTCAGAATGAGGAAATATCTTAGCTATGCCAAATGCATACAACAACAGCACAGACCACAGACCACTCAGCAGCTTGCACTCTTTAGGGAAGTAGTCTGAATTGTTAAAATTGACATGCATCCTTGATGAAGGTGCTAACTTCTCTGAATCACAGATCTGTACAAAGAGATCATGGCTTCATCTTAGAGCTACGAAGATATTTCTTAATGGACATAAAGTACTCCATAAACGGTAGCAACTTGTGGTACTTGAAGAATACTTCTCTAAATTTTATATGACTTCTCAAGATTGAATCCAATCCCCTTTGTGCCTTATATCAGGATAAAGTTTTTTACAACTAGTGAGAAAGAAAAATATTCACCACTAGGATCTTAGAGAGATCTTTAAGACAGAAGATCTTGAAAGACAGAAGCATCAACAAATGGGACTTCTAAAGGATAAGTCCTAATCTGGCTTATGGGCTAGAAACTCTAGTGAGTGTTTCTATATTAGCTCAGACTAAAATCTCTGCCCTAAGCCTATCATTATCTCTTTATACAGATACGTGATTCAGAGAAGTTAGCACCTTCCCCAAGGGTGCATGATGCTTTAAACACGTTATACTCCTTCCCTAAAGACTGCAAGACACTGAGTGGTCTATAGAAAGTGTTGCTCTGTGCTGAGGGATAAGCATTTATGAGTGACTGTGGATTCGCTAAGGGTTGCTCTTCACCTTCCCTACCTTCACCTTCCTCTCTCTATACTTATCTATCTCAATGCACTCCTCTTCCGTCAGCCAGTACAAGCAGTCCCCACCCAACATAGTGACAACATTAGGATGTTAGTTTGGGATAGTCAGTTACCTTTGTAAATGACCTACATTGCATTTAGTGCTACATTTTAAGCTTTATTGGAAATCTGAGATTTGCAACTTACATTGTTGTCATTGTCACACTATTGAACTCATATAAATTCATTTCAAGTGAACAAAATCCTCATTACTTTAAGAACTGGAAATATATAAAATGTAAGCCAGTGTGGTGGTGCATGCCTTTAATCCCAGCACTTGGGAGGCAAAGGTAAAAGGATTACTGTGAGTTCGAGGCCACCCTGAGACTACATAGTGAGTTTCCAGGTCAGCCTGGACTACAGTGAGACCGTACCTTGAAAAAACAAAACAAAACAAAAAAAGATAAAATGTAAAGCCTATTCTCAAAGTTGCATTATGGAAATGAGCACTTCAATATTCATCTATATGAAGACATGATTAAAATCTAGATGAATTCTAAAGTGCCTTCCAATTTTATTATGATATGACTATTATTTCTACATGCTTGAATGACTGAGAAATTAAGATGGCACAGTGAAATAAAACAATGCATAATGCAAGCTACATTGGTCCTACACTCTTCATGGCCAAAGGTATTTCTTAGAACCCTGAGCTAAAAATGTAACTGCATTCTGCAACCTATGCAAACATGTTCTAATTGATGGGAAGAAAAAAATTCAATCCAAAGTGCCAGCCATTCCTCTGTTAGCCCTCCTGGCAGGGAGAGTGTGGGGTCAGTGAAGCATCAAGTTACAGATTAAATTAAAGGTCTGCAAAAGAGTGGAAGGGTCTAATCATGCAGTCGGAGGCTGCCAGAACTGGATCCACCACCCTTACTCACAAAAAACCATTCTACACATGCTGCAGGCTAGGGGCTTCCCACATCTTTCTTTTTAAATGACTTGGAGTTCCAAAGAGGTCATTATGGAATTATGTTCTTGAAACTCTTGGTTCTGTCACATTAAAATTTTCATGAGAAAGTAGCCAAAACCTAATGCTTACAATGTCCCACTGCAGAGAAAAATATGGTGGCTTTTTGTTCATATTAAAAACATGTGTTACATTTATATAATTATTTAAATCCAAGACCCAGTGGGCACAATATATACAAAAACCCTAGGAAACATCAATACTTTTGCCTAAGCCAATAGAATTTATAACATAGTGTTGCACCATCTGTAACTAGTCCCTTTCACTCTGCAAGGTCAGCATGTGACGAGTAATTCTGCATATGCTATGGCATAGATTGCAAACACTGGGCATATAAGGATGAATTAAGGTCACTTTTAAAATTCAAACCCTGTATTTTCTAGGCTTGGTTGGGCTGAATCATGTGCATCTGCACTATTTTTCCTGGGGGAAAGTTAATTTTAGAAAGGAGAAAAACTTTGCCAGGGAAACAATCACATTGGCTCAATAACTAGACAGTGAGTCTTTTCTCGAAAGTTCAAAAGGTTTTATAGTCTCCAGCTTGTCCTTAATACCCTTGAAAGCAGATACTGAACATCACCCCTATTTCATGACATCTGCTTTCATACAAAGAAATACATGTTTTCATAGTATATCTATGTTATGTGTTTTAAGAAATTAGCCCTTTGCCTCAGTTTTTCAAAAAACACACAAAACATTCTTTATTATTTCTGATAGTAACCCTCTGATGCACTGATAGAAACTTAGATGGCTCGGAAAAAAACATGGATATGTGTGGAAATTAGCAGATGTGCATCTAGGACAAAGTGCCAAATGGACAAATATTTGCAACATAATTTACAGACAAGTCAGGGTAGAAGAGCTTGGTTCAAATAATTCAGAGCATAAACAGGATCTCTCTTGGTGCTTAGAGAGAACTGCCCCTTTGAGTCTTTAGCCCTAAGAAGCACCAGGAAAACTGGCCACTGCTATCAATTATAAAATTCAAGGGATGTCAGGTCTGATTCCCAGAACAGGCCTCAGCTCTTTCGAATTACCGAAGTACTTGTGATGGAAATTTACATTTTTTGTTAAAGGCCTGTGCCACCATGCCCGGCTAAATATTTTTATTTATTTATTTATTTATTTATTTGAGAGAGAGAGATACAGAAATAGGTAGGTAGGTAGGTAGGTAGAGAGAGAGAGAGAGAGAGAGAGAGAATGGGTGCGCCAGGGCCTCCAGCCACTGCAAACGAACTCCAGATGCATGCACCCCCTTGTGCATCCTGTTTACGTGGGTCCTGGAGAATCAAGTCTTGAACTGGGGTCCTTAGGCTTCATAGGCAAGCGTTTAACCGCTAAGCCATCTCTCCAGCCCAAAATTTACATTTTAAAAAGTGACATTTTACATCAGGTATCTTTGAAGTATAGCATTTCTTCCAGCCCTATATTTGTTTCAAATCAGCACTAACCCTTCCTTTCCAAAATTGTCAGTTCAGAAGCAATAATATGGTATTAAATTCATCAGCTTGAGGAAACAGGCTTTCTTCCACGTGGAGTTTATGGCTACTTTCAAGTGTATAATTGGGAGGGGGAGCGCACTCACCTGACATACTTTTAAATACCAAATGCATAAGTATACACAGGAACACTCACACTCACTCCAGAACTGAAGCAGGATTTCAGGGTAGGGTCCTGGGTTTTCCCCCAGCTCGTGCCAGAGCGGTTGCTTTAAGCTCTGATAAAGTTCTAGAGTGTGGTCACTCAGAAAACCTTGCAAATTTATCACAGTACTGAAGACCAAGGAGGCACAGAGCCCAGCGTAAAGTGCACACAGGGAAGATAAGGCGGTACAATGGCCTTGTTCACGACTGGATATTCTTTCCAAAGTTAGGATGGTAAAGTAAGGCAGAGGAGATGCTCTGGAAAATGAATTGCAACATTTCATTCTCCAAATTATTTCTGACTCTAGGAGTAGGTAGCGCGCCTTGCTTGCGCTATCCACCTGGAGAGGGTGCCACCGGCACCGGCACTAGAGGCCGGCTGTAGAGCGCGGGTTCCCAGCCGCGTGGAGGAAGGAGTGAGAGGGACGAGTGGAACGTGAAGAGTAGGGGGTCCCGCTGACCGCAAAGCAGAATCGGAGGTCACATAGGATCAGAGTCCCTGCGAGCTTCCAACCAGGGCGTCAGCTCGGCTCCTGCTCGGGCTCCTGCTCCGAGGGGAGCCAGGGAGGGGACGCGAAGGAGAGAAGATGACAGCCGGGGCGGAGGGAGGAGGAAGCCGGGGAAGGGAGCTCAAGGGTGGCACCCCACGCCCCTCCTTACCTTGAGTTGGAGGTCTGAGGACCGGTGGATGGCAGGGCTCGCGCCAGGACGATTGCCCTCCGGGACTCAGCGGTCAGCTTCTCCAAGCAAGGAAGGCTTTCGCGTCTCCTAGCTACCAGCCCCTCGGGCGCTGCGCCCCTCCTCCTGGGCTCCCTCTGGAGGCTTCCCGAGCCCCTTGGTCGGCCCTGCGCCCCGCTCCCCTCTGCGGTGGGGCTGGCCGAGCCTCTCCCTGCTGTTTATGCCGAGCCAAGGCCCCTCTGCACCGGTGCCCCTCCAGTGCACTACTCCCCCAGAGGCGCACGGCTTCTCGGTGGTAAGCAGGCAGCGCAAGTGCTCCTGGAAATCGTGGCGCAACTTCAGAAAACCTCCAAATCTTTGATATCACTGTGCGAGATGAGGCCCAAGGAGCCATTTACATTCATCCCCGACCTCCAGCTCCTAAGATTTGGTATTCATGTAAATACCGCATTCCTCCTACCAGGCGTTTACAGTTTTCCAAATACGCATGCCTTCTATTTTATTGTTTTTAAAATGCAGACAGCCACACTCTTTACACTTGGGTTAGGATGCCAGGACTTGGCCAGGGTAGATACATCTGCCTACCTCAGGGCACGTCTCTTTGGTCAGGGCAGCACTGTAGGTGCTTGCCAGCTGTCGGGGCCCTGAGTTCAGGGAGGAGCCACTACTTACATCCTGGGTTTGGTTAGAGGATACCGACTTGGAGAACACTGAGTGTACCGACTCTGACTTGGAGAGACTCAGTTCTGAGGCTCCAGTTCCATGAAGGAGCAGTGTTCAAAGAAGGCCACTCTAAATAAGAAAGAACAAGCAAAGAGCAGAGTGTACTTACTAAACGAATGAGATACAGATCAGAAAGGACAGTAAGGGATCCAGGGAGCATCACTCTCACTACCTGTAAGAGGTGGGAGTGACATAAGCCCCAATGGGAATGTCAAGGTGAATTGTGGAATGGTACTCCTTTCATTCACGTGTAGCTGTAGCCCATGTTTATGGAACGGGATGGAAGCAGTATGGCATAACCCCCAGCAGGAATGTGGAGGGTGAGGTGGAGAATGGCACTCCATTCATTCAGCATGCATATTGATAAAACAGCATAGAGGCCATTCAACAATAGTTATAATCTCGTTATAATGTAAATACTGACCTGAATTAATTGTGTGACCTGTTTATAACAGAGCTTGGGAAATGCAAACATATATTAAAGAGACTCCATTTTTAACCCCACCATCTTTTCTAAGTTTGTCAATCACCTTCCTAATCTGCGAGCTTTAAAGGGAGGCACTTATTAAACTGTCAGATTTCTTTATTGGGTATGAAGTGGACATCAGAAAATAACTAAACAAATTATTGCAACTAGGTGCTGGGAGTAGAAGAGCGAGCATGTAAGAGCATTAAGTGAGTAAACAGGTTATGCAGAGCAAGTGCTCTGATGGAGGATGCCCACAATAGGCAGTAGTGGGACCTAAAGGGAGGGTCACTGCAGTTTGGCTCGAACAGAAGGGTAGGAAGAAAAAAAATGTCTAGTGGGCGTGGGGATAACATGGAAAGAAAACCCAAAAGGAAGAAGGAACTTGACAATTCAAAGAAGTCCCCATTCTTTGTGGTTAAAGACTCGTCTCTTGGAAATGGGGTACAGATGACTGGAAAGAATGGAGACTAGAGAGATAAACAGAGAACAGATCAGGTAGCATTTTTGAGGATGTGTTTTTTAATAATTTTTTTAAACTTTGTTCATTTTTATTTATTTATTTGTTAGCAACACATAGAGAGAGAAAGAGGCACAGAGAGAGAGAAAAAAAATGGGTGCACCAGGGCCTCCAGCCACTGCAAACGAACTCCAGGTGCATGCACCACCTTGTGCATCTGGCTTTTGTGGGTCCTGGGGAATTGAGCCTCAAAACAGGGTCCTTAGGCTTCACAGGCAAGTGCTTAACCACTAAGCCATCTCTCTAGCCCAAGGCTGTGTTTTTATATTATACTTTATTTCACAAATAACAGGCAGGCAGTGAAATGTTATCAGCAAAGTAATGGGAAATCAGATATTTGAGAAAACCTACTGACTCCACAAATCCAGAAGAGCTCTATAAAAGGAACACTTAAATCAATGAATATCAACAAATAAATCCCCATACCTTAGATATACTCAAGCTCAGTCCCATAAAACATCCCCAGAGAGATAAGCCTTTCCTGGAAAGTGTGGGTGGCAAGAGGAAGGTCAAAGGTGATGAAGAACTGAGAAACACAAATGTAAATGGAAATTAGAGATGAGATTAGTTTTGTAAGCTAAATATAGCATGACTCACAATAATAATAATAATTTAAAAGGAAACTGGACACACAGGCCTCACTTTGACATACACAGTCATCTCTCAGCATCTGTGGGGTGTTCGTTCCACAATCCCCAGAATAATAAAATCACTATGTAATCCTGACTGGCTGAACTCTATATATAGTTTAGGCTGCCTTGAACTCCTAATCCTCCTGCCTCCATTTCCTGAGTGCTGGGATTACAGGTATGTGCTACCATGACCAGCTGCAACCCTACACTTTTTAACTCACCTCTAGATGACTAATTCAGGGTAAATGTTATACTCTATTTCTAGGAAATAATAACAAGAGAAAAGTCTGCCATCATAGGCATAACGACACTATTGATCCATGATTGGCTGAATCCCTGTATGTAAACCTGTGGGTGCAGGACCCAGGGATGTGGAGGGCCTAGTTTGTGTAAGTGTACATATATGTATATGTATATGCGTGTGTGTATGAATGTGTATATATGAATATATATATATATATATATATATATATATATATATATATTCAGATACATATGTGTGTATGGTGTTTGCATGATGAGAGAGTGAGAGAAGAGCTATTTATTATAAGGCATGGGATCATGTGATTATTAATCCTGAGAAGTCCCTCAATCTGCTGTCTCCAAATTGAAGACCCAGTAATTCAAGATTTCAAGTTTAGGGCTGGAGAGATGGCTTAGCGGCTAAGGTGCCTGCCTGCTAAGCCTAAGAATGCTGGTTCCAATGTCCAGCGGTTCCAATCTCCAGGTCCCACGTTTAGCCAGATGCAAAGTGAGGCAAGGTCACAATGCAAGGGGGTGCACACATCTGGATTTCGTTCACAGCAGCTGAGAGACTGCTGGCGCGCCCATCTCTGTCTCCCTCTCCCTCTCTATCTCTCTCTGTCTCTCTCTCCAAAAATTAAAAAAAAAAAAAAAAAGATTTCAAGTTTAAAGTCCTGAGAATCTTGAACACTAAGGGCAGGAGAAGATCAGTGTTGCTGCTCACTTAGCCACACAGAGTGAATTCAACCTTCCTTTGTCTTTTTGTTCTATTCAGACACTCAATGAATTGGGTGATGCCCATACACATGGAGGAGGGCTATCTACTTTCTAATTGAAATATTAATCTCTTTTTGGAAGCAGCCTCATAAACATAGCCAGGCAAGTTAACTCAAAAGATTAACCATCATGTTGCTTTATCGTGATCATCTTTCATCTTATTTTTTTTTCCTCCTTATAGACTAGGAATTCTCCAGTTAATCAGACAGAAGACATATTCCTACAGTTTTTAACTTTATTTTTTACACATCTAATGATCAAGTAGAATCAGCATATCACTATAAACACACACACACACACACACACACACGTGTGTGTGTGTGTGTGTGTGTGTGTGTGTGTGTGTGTGTGTGTGAAATTCCCAAGGGACTACTTGTCTTCACTGGGATCAGAGTTATGATATAAAAAATGCCTATTAAAATCCTCCACCTTACAACACAAAGAATAGAAACGGGATTGGAATGAGAATGGAAGGCATTATGGATTGCATAAGTGTTCTCCTCATGTTTACTCATGTGTTAAATATTTGTTCACCAGCCTGTAATACTATTGGGAACTGGTGGAACCTTTAGGAGGAGGCCTGACAAAAAAAAAGTTGAGTGGATATGTTGTAGTTACCTTCTTGTTGCTGGGACAAATACCTGACCATAAGCAGCTTATGGGAGGAAAGGGTTTATTTCAGGCTTACAGATTCCAGGGGAAGCTTCATCACGACAGAAGGAGCTAGCTCACTTCATCATACATTCAAAGCAGAGACACATCAAGCCAAGCTACCTCTGAATACACAGTAGGTTAGACTTAAGATCCATCCCCAGTGATGCATCTTCTCCAGCAGGGCTCCACCTGCTGGGAACTAAGTAAGGAAGCTGAATGAAAAATATTGGAGGTTGGCTGGGCATGGTGGTGCATACCTTTAATCCCAGCACTTGGGAGGCAGAGGTAGGAGGATTGCCATGAGTTCAAGGCCACCCTGAGAACACAGAGTGAATTCCAGGTCAGCCTGGGCTAGAGCGAGACCCTACTTTAAAAAAAAATTGGAGGCAATGGCTGAGCATGGTGGCACATGCCTTTAATCCCAGCATTTGGGAGGCAGAGATAGGAGGATCATTGCTGTGAGCTGGAGGCCTCCCTGAGACTACATAGTGAATTCCAGGTCAGCCTGGGCTAGAGTAAGATCCTACCTCGAGAAACCAAAATGAATGAATAAATAAATAATAACCTTAGGCTGACTTGATCTGCGATAAAAATATTAAAAATACTCATTGAAGAAAAGCCAGCCTCTTCAGCAAATGGTGTTGGAAAAACTGGGTATGTATCTGTAGAAGGATGAAAATAGATACTTATCTCTCTCCATGCACAAGAATTAAGTCCAGGTGGATCAAAGACCTTGATATTAGACCCAAAACTCTGAAACTGCTAGAGGAAGAAAAAAGTAGGGGAAACCCTTCAACATATTGGTATAGGCAAAGACTTTCTGAATATAACCCCAGTTGCTCAGGAAATAAAACCGCTAATCAACCACTAGGACCTCATGAAATTACATAGCTTTTGTACAGCAAAGGACACTGCGAATAGAGCAACAAGGAAACCTACAGAATGGGAGAAAATCTTTGCCCACTATACATCTGGCAGAGTATTAATATCCAAGATATACAAAGAACTCAAAAAACTAAATAATAAGAAATCAAACAACACAATTAATTTAAAAATGCTCATATTCACCCTCTGTCTTTCTCTCCATTCAATAAATAAATTTAAAAACATATCATTCACTGTCTTCTCTCCCTTAAGTAAATAAATAAATTTTAAAAGATACTGAAGCTATTATGGGAGACATTTACATACAAGCCACTACAAGGTACATGCCCTTGAAGGTAATGCCCTGTTTTCTCTTTGCTTCCTGGCTGCCATGAAGTGAGCAGCTTCTTATACTACAAGCTCCTGCCATGATGTTCTACCTCACCAAAGGCAACAGGGCCAAGTGGCCATTAGCTAAAACCTCCAAAACTGAACCAAATTAAACCTTTCTCTTGTTGATTTCTCTCTAGTATGACCACCATAGAAGAGTATTTAAAGAGGTTGAGAGGATGGGATAGCTCTTCAGAAAAGGTACTCTCAAGGAGGGCATGGTGGCACATGCCTTTAATCTCAGCACTCGAGAGGCAGAAGTCAGAGGATCGTCGTGAGTTTGAGGCCACCCTGAGACAACATAGTGAATTCCAGGTCAGCTTGAGCTAGAGTGAGATCCTACCTGGAAAAACAAAACAAAACAAGGTACTCTCAGCAGATAATTCAATCACTGTTTACTAGAAAGGCAAAGATATAAATAAGTAATTACAATATAATGAGGAATCCTAAAGACATGAATAAAGAACTAAGGGCGCACAATGCAGGCAGGAAGGGAGCCAGCCTCAGAGACATAAGGAATGTCTTACTGAGTAAAGAATTTTCTGGGTCTGTGTTTGCCAGATATATTAGCTAGTCAGCTGGACTTGCAGCGTTGTTTGGTCAGCTAGCTTTTTGGTAAGAGAAAGGAAGAGGCTTTAGGGAGAGAGATCAAAAGGAGATTATTCTAATAGTTTAGCTGAGATTTTCCTATGGTCTGAAAGAAAAAACAGTGGTAAAGGGCCTGCCTACATACAAACCACTACTAATGTAAGGCTCCAGGTTCCAACTAATCCCCAGCACCTCAGCAACAAATTAAAAAAGAAAAAGGAAAAAGTAGTGGGTCTGAGAGCTATCTGGATGTTTGGAATGCAGATCAATTGGTATAAGGAGCTGAAAAGTAGGACAGGCCACAGATGATTTTCAAATAGTCAAGCTTCAGCAACAACAATGAGACTGACTAAATAAATCGGAATAAAGAGGATCGATCTGATAGAGAATGGTTTTTGTAGTGTGTGTTTGTGCATGCACATACCATGGCACATGTGTGTGTGAAGGTCTGAGGACAACCTCAGGGCATTTGTCCGTGTGTGTGTGTGTGTGTGTGTGTGTGTGTGTGTGTGTATACGCGTGCACCAGACTAGCTGGCCCATGAGCTTTCAGATTCTCCTGACTCTTAGGCACACTGGGATTACAGACACATGTGCCAGTTTGCCTACAGCTTTGCGTGCATGCTGGATAATCAAACTCAGGCCAGCAGGCTTGGAGGCAAGCTCCTTTAACTGCTGAGCCATCTCTCTGGCTCCAAGAATGGTTTGGTGTCTTTAAAAAAAAAGTGGGGCTGAAGAGATGGCTTAGTGGTTAAGGTGTTTACCTGAGAAACCTAAGGATCCTGGTTCGATTCTCCAGGTCCCACATAAGCCAGATACACAAGGGGGTGCATACATCTGGAATTCGTTTGCAGTGGCTAGAGGCCCTGGCATGCCCATTCTCTCTCCCCCCTTCCCTCTCTATTGCTAATAAATAATTTTTTTAAAAAAAAGAAAATAAAGGTCAAACTTTAATGTCTAGTGCGATACAGAGTGAAGGTAGCTAATAGGGAGTTGATATTAGTATGTTAGTATGATACTCAAACGGATTGATCTTGACTTTATGACTCTAGAGTTTATTAATAACATATATATGGATAAGATTACCTAAGAAAATCTTGCATAAGGAAAGAAACTAAGGGTCTATGTTGACTCCCTAAGAATATGTCATAGGCCACCAACTTTAGGATAAGGAAAATAACTAATACAGATCAGTAGCATGGAAACCAAGAGAAAGGTTTTGAAAACCAAAATGTCCCCAAACATTATCAATGTCTGGTCTCCTCCCAGTCAGCCACCGAATAAGCTGTTCTGCTCCAATGTGTACCATATGTTGCCTCAATACCAGCCTAGTAGCAGTGAGGCCAAACAACCACAGATTGGAGCTTTCAAAACCTTGAGCTAAAATATACCTTTTCTCTCTCTCTTTTTTTTTTTATTTTGAGGCAAGCTCAATAGACTGCCTTTTTTAAAAGTAGAATTTAGATAACTACTTTTTAAATTATTTATTTATTTATTTATTTATTTGAGAGAAAGAGGCAGAGAGAGACAGAGAGAGAGACAGAGAGAGACAGAGAGAGACAGAGAGAGAGAGAATGGGCATGCCAAGGTCTTCAGCTGCTACAAATGAACTCCAGACACATGCACCCTCTTGTGCACATGTGCGACATTGTGCACTTGGGTCACTGTGCATCTGGCTTATGTGAGACCTGGAGAGTTGAACATGAGTCCTTAGGCTTCACAGGCAAGCATCTTTCCAGCTCATCTTTTCTTTTTCTTTTTTTTTTTTTTTTTTTTTTTTTTTTTTTTGGTTTTTCGAGGTAGGGTCTCACTCTGGCCCAGGCTGACCTGGAATTAACTATATAGTCTCAGGGTGGCCTTGAACTCATGGGGATCCTCCCAAGTGCTGGGATTAAATGCATATGCCATCACGCCCAGCTTGCCTTTTCTCTTTATAAATTGATTGCATCAGGTCCTTGTCAATAATAAAATATGACTAACAAATATATTTAAAAAATAGTGGGTATGATGGTGCACGCCTTTAATCTCAGCACTTGGGAGGCAGAGGTAGGAGGATTGCCATGAGTTTGAGGCCACCTTGAGACTATATAGTGAATTCCAGGTCAGCCTGGGCCAGAGTAAGACCCTACCTCGAAAAAAATAAAATAAAATAGATGTCAAAGAGAGGTGTGACAAATGTAGTTTTCAAAAAGTATTGGGAGGGAATAACATCTCTATCTTTTCTTTTTCTAATTTGAAAATATGTTTAATTTTTAAAACCTGTAATCAAACTTTCTCCAGTTCAAAATAAGATTTATAGGATTACTTTAGGAGTAGGCATAATGATTTGGTAAGACTACACCTTATTTTTACAGTCCTGTGATTGTTCAGGCTACCGAGAGAGAGAGAGAAAGAGAGAGAGAATGAATGGGTGTGCTAGAGCCTCTAGCCACTGCAAATGAACTCCAGATGCATGTGCTATCTTGTGCATCTGGCTTTACATGGGTACTGGGGAATCAAATCCGGATCCTTAGGATTTGCCAACAAGCACTTTAACCACTAAGCCATCTATCCAGCCCCCTATCTAGTCAACTTTTAATACAAAACCTTTTTTTCTTTTTAATGAATTTTTTAAAATATTATTTATTTGAGAGAGATAGAATAGGCACACCAGGGCCTCCAGCCACTGCAAACAAACTCCAGATGCATGCACTGCCTTGTGCATCTGGCTTACATGGTTTCTGGAGAATCAAACCTGGATCCTTAGGCTTCACAGGCAAATGCCTTAATTAATAAGCCATCTCTCCAGCCCCACAAAACCTTTTTTCTTACTCTGATTGATGATCTGACCTACAGTGACAACATTAAGTATAAACTCAGCACTGAAATAGTTCATAAGCAGAAAAGCCCTCTCCTATGAAGACGGTTTTATCTTCCAGCAAACAAAAACAAAACAAAAAAATAGGCCAAAGCTGTGTGCTTCCCTTTGTTCCTTTGGTTTCATTCCATGGGAACAACTGATAAGATACATTAATGAGGGGCCTGGAGAGATGGCTTAGTGGTTAAGGCACATGCCTACGAAGCCTAAGGACCCTGGTTCGATTCACCAGCTCCCACATAAGCCAGATGCACATAGTGGCGCATGCGTCTGGAGTTTGTTTGCAGTGACTAGAGGCCCTGGCACATCCATTCTCACTCTCTCTCTCCTTCCGTCTCTAATAAATAAATAAAAAGATATATTGAGATGAAGCCTGGCATTGTGGCACGTGCCCATACTCCAAGCACTCTGAGATTATACTCCAGGGGGCTGGGGCAGGAAAATTTTGAGTAGCCTGGAATACATGATAAGACCCTGTCTCAAAACAAAGTAAGAGCTATATGAATGGCATTATAAGTAATAAAGTAAAATTAGCTCATAGGGGCAAAAGTTTGGTAGCCACTCATCCTTTGTTCCCCAAGAGTTCCAGGTCTTAACTACAATTTCCCTCACTTTTTCTAACTGCTTACCTTAAGTCGTCTTTGCTGGCTATATTGTCAAGGTGAAACAGCCAATTTACAACCCACAAACTGAATATTGCTGCATTCAGATACTTTCAAATCTAATCTTGTGTTACTACACTGTATACTTTGGCTAAATCTTTCTACCAAAATAAAGCATGATATCTTGTTTTTCGAAGAACCAAATGTATCACTATATTTGTATTTATGACCACATTTAAAAAAGAATCTGGTTATCTGTTTATTCAACCCATATTAATTTACCAAGTTGATACTGGGCAAACTTTGAATAGCAACCAGACAACAGACTCATGCCACTGTCTAAAATGGGGTACATTAGCCGGGCGTGGTGGCACACGCCTTTAATCGCAGCACTTGGGAGACAGAGGTAGGAGGATTGCCATGAGTTCGAGGCCACCCTGAGACTACATAGTGAATTCCAGGTCAGCCTGGACCAGAGTGAAACCCTACCTCAAAAAACCAAAAATAAATAAATAAATAAATAAATAAATAAAATGGGGTACATTTCAATTAAACAAATGTTTTCAAGTGTTTAATATGTCAAGCACCATACCAAGCAACAAGAGAGAGTAATAAAAGCACAGAAATGGGCCCTGCCCATGAAGCTTACTCAGTCTGGAGAAGTCAGATATGTATATGTAAGAGCTAGATATATGTATGAAAAAGACTGGTCTGTGTATGCAAGTGATGTTCCAACTTCTCAAAAGCAGGGCCAGGAGTGATAGTGCACACCTTTAATTCCAGCCACTTGGGAGGCAGAGGTAGGAGGATCACTGTGAGTTCGAGGCCACCATGAAAGTACATAGTAAATTCCAGGTCAGCCTGGGCTAGAGAGAAACCCTACCTGGAAAAACCACAAAAAAGAAAAGAAAAGAAAAGAAAAGAAAAGAAGAGAAGAGAAGAGAAGAGAAGAGAAGAGAAGAGAAAAGAAAAGAAAACTCTAAAAGTTAAAATGAGAGAAATTTTAAGGACTAAGGTTTAATTGCCTAAATAGAGCCGGCAGATATACATAGACACACTCTCTGTTCTTCCCAACTGGGTACCACATAAGGTTGCATCTACTGGTCCCTTCCATGGCAGAAACAAAATACTCATCAACTATCTCCCATGGGTTCGCATGCTAACTAGACCCTCTGTACTTGGGTGGAATCCTATGACTGACCAGACTTACAGAAGGGCAGCAGGTTTATATCTGTTCTTCCCTTCTGCTGTGAACACACAGGATTTGTGTTGAGATGGAAGATCCTTAAGAACAAAGTAGCTCCCCAAGGAGCAGCCTGAACTGAACTGGCCACAGTTTTATACAGAAAAAAATAAATAAACATTTACTGTTGAGCTATTGAAATAGTGTGTTGTTTTTGGACAATGCACCTTCTCATCATATTATTAAAAATGCTATTCTGGGTCTTCACAGTAAGAATTCATTTTGCTTGCATTCATTCATTAGGCAAATACTCACTGACTAGCAGTCATGGGTTAGGAAAGGCTTTTGGTGCTGAGAACACAGTGATGAGTAGAGCAGACAGCCTGCAATCTCACGAAGCTGCATTTTAGAGAGGTAAAATAGTAACTAAGAAAAAAAATATCACCCATTAATCTTGCCCCCTTCGAAATTCCCTCCTTCTTTTGCCCTTACTCAACAGTCTGTGGCCCATCACTACATTCACTATCTTGACACTCCCTCAACTCACTCTTCTCTCCTTCCTCCCAATTGCCCTACTTTCCTGGCAAAATGCCAACCTTGTTAAATGCATTTATGTCCTTCCCTATCTTTTACCTACTACCAGGTAGCTGAATACATACATACATACATACATACATACATACATACATTACATACATACATACATACATACATACATACATACATACATACATACATACATACATGAAAATAATGCTAACAATTGTCACTGACCTCCTGGCCATGACACAGCTGTGTGGCAGTGCTCCTATCTTGACTTATCCAGTCTCCTCCCACTCTCCCCACAACTAGCTCACATATCTCATCTCCTGAAGCTTCCAGAAGTCTTCTCCTACAATTACTTACCTTGAGTGATTTTGCTCCTAATGTCACTGAGAAATTTAAAGGAATAAGAACTTCTAGAGGACCCTCTGCATCAGCTAACTTCCCCACCTCATCTCTGTACATCCAGCTTCTGAATTCCCTCCTGTTGCTCTGTTGCTATGGTTTGATTGCGCACCCTAAAGCTCATGTGTTGGAAAAATAATTAGGGAGGTCATAGGGATAGGGTTTTTAATGCATTAGTGGCTTTAGGAGAAGAGGAAAAAAAACCTGACTTAGTACTTCTGCTGTCTTTCCCCATATGATTCTGCTATTTTGACACAGCAGTGAGGCCTCTATAGTTGCTGGCACTATGCTGGACTTCTCAGCCTCCAGAAGCATCAACTAAATAAGTCTCTAGTCTTTCTCAATTATCTAGTCCCAGACATTCTTTATAACATAGCAGATTAAGAAGGCATGTAGAAGCTGTCCACTGTCCTACCTAAGGACAATTCTTGACCACATGCACTAGGCCCCATCATCTCTCATCTCCTGTGGCAGAGTGCCATGTGCCACTCAGATTCTTCCCCAGCTATAAAGCTGTGGTCAGCAGACAGCTTCTATTTGTCAGCTCCTTCAAGATGTGCCAAAGCTGTGGCCATTTCTTCTGAAATCATGCCCTTCCAGAGGCAGCCTACATGCAAATACTGAGCAATCTGGGGACCAGCCATCAGGATACTCTGGAGAACAGAAACGCCAGAGCCCCCACCATGGTTGGCTGTAGCTTTGTTCCATCAGCTTGACAGTTTAGCCTCTGCCCAATCTTCTTTCCTCCCCACTTCTCACAGGTCTTGACCCCTCAAAATATTTTATGTCCCAAACTGTTTCATCATCAGGTTACAGGGAATCCAACCTGACATATTATTTAGGTTGGCTCCAGCTACTGTCCCCTCCCTTCCTTGTATCATCAATGTTTCTCCTCTCTACTGACTCATTTCCATCATAACATACAATAACATCTCCTTTCTGAAAAAGCCAACCTCCCATTAAGCTACTGTTCCATCTCTTTGCTCCACAGCCAAGTTTGTGGAATGTCTGAACCGATTCTTTGCCTGCTTGCCTCTCTCTATCCCCCTCCTGGCACCTTCATACTCACCACCTTGCAGAAATAGCTCTTGTCAGAGCCACTGATAACACAACGTTGTTATATCCAATGGTCAATTCTCAGTTCACATCTCACCGGACTTTTAAGCAACATCTGACCCAGTTGGTCACTCTTTCTTAGAAGACCCTTGTCACTTGGCTTCTGGGACACAATTTTGATTCACTTCTACAGGGCTGGCTACAATTGCTCCCTCTTGACTCTCGTTCACTTTCCTCTCCTGAACCCAGGGGAACTCAGAGGCACAATCTTGAACCTCTCTATCTTCACTGCCTATTTTCTTTTTTCTTTTCTTTCCTTTTTCTTTCTTTCTTTCTCTCTTTTGTTTGTTTTGTTTTCTGAGGTAGGGTCTCACTCTAGCTCAGGCTGAACTGGAACTCACTATGTAGTCTCAGGGTGGCCTCGAACTCACGGCAATCCTCCTACCTCTGCCTTCCAAGTGCTGGGATTAAAGGCGTGCGTCACCACGCCCAGCTGTTCATTGCCTATTTTCACTTCTCAGCAATACCTACGGCTACTGTTGGTGACTGTATCCAGTACAGAACTTTTAAGTATCAACTACATGCTGCTAAATGCTATACACTGAGTTAAAGCTTCTTCCACTTGTATCTCTCTCTTGTGAATTTCCACTCTGATGATTATAAATCAAGCTATCTAATAAAACAGGTCTCCACTGCTCACATGAACCACCTTTTTAAAAGGCCTGCCAACCCCCATTCCCTGAAGTTGTTCTCATTCCAATACTTGTTCTTCCTGTTGTCTGAACCAAAAATGGAAAGTCAGCAATGATTTCTTCCTCTCTTCTTCCATGTCCAGTGGTTTAGATACTACTTTGGACTACATGTACTGTTTCTCTACTACTCTTCTTTTCTCTTCTCTTTTCTTTTCTTTTCTTTTCTTTTCTTTTCTTTTCTTTCTTTCTTTCTTTCTTTCTTTTTATTTTTGGTTTTTTGAGGTAGGGTATCGCTCTAGCCCAGGCTGACCTGGAATTCACTAAGTTTTATTTTTATTTATTTATTAGCAACAGGCAGAGAGGGAGAATGGGTGCACCAAGCCACTGCAAATGAACTCCAGATGTATGCGCCACCTTGTGCATCTGGCTTAGTTGGGTACTGGGGAATCAAGCCTCAAACTGGGGTCCTTAAGCTTCACAGTCAAGTGCTTAACCACTAAGCCATCTCTCTAGTCCCTTGGAATTCACTATGTAGTCTAGAGTGGCCTCAAATTCATGGCAATCCTACCTCTGCCTCCCAAGAGCGGCCATTAAAGGCATGTGCCACCATGCCTGGCTTTTTAATTTAATTTAATTTAATTTAATTTAATTTAATTTAATTTAATTTAATTTAATTTAGTTTGTTTTTTGATGCACGGTCTCACTCTAGTCCAGGCTGACCTGGAATCCACTATGTAGTCTCAGAGTGGCCTCGAACTCACAGCAATCCTCCTACCTCTGCCTCCCCAGTGTGGGATTAAAGGCATGCGCCACCACGTTCTGCTGCTGTCATTTTCTTAACAAGACCTCCTTTAATCATCAAACTTTTTTAAACTTTTTTTTTATTGACAACTTCCATAATTATAGACAATAACCCATGATAATTCCTTCCCTCCCCCCACTTTCCCCTTTGCAACTCCACTCTCCAACTTACGTTTTCCCCTCTCAGTCTCTCTTTTATTTGGATGTCATCATCTTTTCCTCCTATTATGATGGCCTTAAAATAAAATCCCATCACTTTACTGGCACTTCCCATCTCCTTTAATACATCACTATCAAATTCATTGGATTGCTCATGGTCTACACTAACTTGTCAGCTTCAAGATGACAGTGATAGAAGTGGGTACTTAATACTTCTGAATGAATGAAAAAGAATGGTATCAAAATAGTGACAGCCTTTGGAGAGGAGAAATACTTGAGCAGGAATAAATGACGGGAAGGGGAAATTATTTGAAGATACATAGGAAAGAGCAGTCCTGGCAATAAGACAGTAAATGTGTAGCACAAAAATGAGTGACTTGACCTTGTGGAGAAACCTCAAGTATGTTTTGGGTGAATGAAACAGCAAACTTTGTCAGAGATATCAGAGAGACAGTCTGACTTATGTAGGGCCTTATGAATTCTGATAAGAAATTTGGCTTTTATTGCAAGTATGATGAAGAGCCATCAGTTGTAAGTAAAGGAGCACACAACTTGATCAAAACCTACACGAATTATATGTGTGTGTGTGTATATATATATATACACACACACACACACACATACATATATATATATATATATATATATATATATACAATGTATATTATATATATGATACTATATTATATATAGAGAGAAAGAACAAGAGAGATTACATTGGCTGTTGCGTGACTACTGGAATGTAGTAGAAAGGAATATGGAAAGTGTAGACCAATGATAGGCTACCGTTGTAATCAAAACCAAAGACGGGACCACATGGGATTTGAATGCAATAAGCAGAATGGGAGGGTGCAAAATTAGTAAAAAAAAAAAAAAAAAAAATTGAAGTAACAGGATTTCACTTACGTTTTGTATTGGGGCACAAAAGGAAGAGAGAATTCAAACAAAAAGTTTTAACTTTTGCCCTGCAACCTAGAGTCTCTTCAGGTCAATGTAATTAATCATGTCTTTCAAGTCCATGGATAAAAGGAGATCATTTGGGGAATGGGAAGTATTGCATTTTGTTTTGTTTGACCTGGAATTCAACTATAGTCTCAGGGTGGCCTCGAACTCATGGCCAGCCTCCTACCTCTGCCTGCGGAGTGCTGGGACTAAAGGCGTGCGTCATCACGCCCCACGTCTGCGTTGAGGTTTTTAAGTGAAGTTTAAAAGGTATCTGCGGAAGAACCTTCGAACCCCGGCAGGGGAGTCAGGACCGGGCACATACCTTATTTCCTCTCCCACAGAGCCGGTGACAGAAGGGACAGAAAGGGGAGGGGGGGGACATTTACACAGTAAGTAAATGTGTTCATGTCGCGGGTGGGGCGCGGACGGGCAGCGGATCCCCCGCAGCACGGCGGGTCTGGGCCGGCCTGTGGCAGGCGGATGAGCCCGCTCGAGGTTCCGCGGCGGGACGGGCCGGGGCGCCTGCAGGGACCCGCTCCTTCACCGCCCGCCCCCTTCGCTCCTCGGCGCTGCCTACTCATCGCCTTTCCCCGGGACTGACCGTGGGCTCGGTCAGCCGCAGGCCCCTAGCGTCTTTCCGTTCAGCCAAGACCGCTCGCGCCCGCCGCTCCAGACGCGGCGCGGCCCGGGGCGCAGCGGACGGCCGCGGAGCGCGCGCCCCTCCGCCCGGCGGGGGAGACCCCGCGCGGCCCCGCCCCCGGCCCGCCGCCCCGCCCCGCCCCGCCCCGCGCCCCGCGCCCGCCAACTCCCACGGCTCGCGGCTCCCATTGGCCGCCGCCTTCCCGCTCTCCTTCCCGAACCGCCATTTTGAAAATCTTGTTGATTCTGAGGAGCGGAGCGAGCCCGCGGCGCGAGCGTCACGCCACACAGCGGCCCGCGCGCCTTCTCCTCGGCGTCCGCCCGGTTCTCGCTGTCGTCCTGCGCTCGCGCCAGGCCCGCGGCGGCCAGGCCCTCGCGGTGAGGGTTTGCATCCGGGGAGCGGAGGCCCGGCCGTCCTCCGTGCGCGGCCGCCGGGGGAGGGACGCGGCCATTTGGACAGCGGCCTGGGCGGGGGAGGGGAGGGGAGCGGAGGGCGGGCGGCGGGGCCGCCGCGGTTTCCCGCCGCGGGCATCCCGGGACGGCGGGCGGAGCCCCGGGCCTGCGCCCCTGGGCGTGGAGCGGGGCGCGGGGTCGGGCAGGGAAGCAGGCGTGCGGCTCCTCCCGCCCGCAGGTGCCCAGCATGTCGTCCTCGGCCCCCGCCGCGGAGGGAGACGACGCCCCCGCCCAGCCCGCGTCCGACCACGAGCCCGAGATGCCCGGCCGCAGGGACGACAGCGACGACGAAGAGGACGAGGAGGAGGAGGACGACGAGGAAGAGAAAGGTGGGGAGGACGCGCGTCCCGCGGGGATGGATTTTGCAAAGTTCTTTTTTCCACCAGGAAGCTGCTCTTGGAACCATCAAGTCGAGCGATGCGCTGCAAAATCTGTTGAGCGATGACCATCTCTGGATTCTCTCTATATATATTTATTTATTACTGTATACTCTATTACTGTCGTTTCGATTCGGGAGTGCAGCTGACTTGTCGCCCGCAGTGTCCCTTCAGAACACTTCGTCATTTGACAGGAAGTTTGTCTCAGATCTGGTTTTTGCACCATCGTTGTACTCACCAGCAGAATGCTTTCATTTTACTAATTTTGTTAAGTATATTTTGCTTTTGTGCGGTTACTATAAGGCCTTCCTGTAACCTGATATGTGAGTTCTTCATGCTAATCCTGGAAGTGTTTTAAATATTTTAAACTATTTTTATATCTGCTGAGTTTCAACAGCACAGTATTCTTCCGCTAGGAAGCATCGGTGAAGGCTGTTACTATTTGAGAAAGTAGTTAAAAATGAAAAGTGAACTGTGAACGAAAGTTGAATATGAACCCACAGCTGTCTCGGTTTTGGAGCTAATTCTACTCTAAAGGAAAGTGGTATTAACCATCATTTGCCTCAAAGCTGAACCGAGAAGCTAGTGACCCACAGAGGGGGTACTGTGTGTTTATCCAAGATGCATGCAGCCGTGCCTCTTCCAGGTACACTTGTGTCCTGAGATAATTTGAACCTTTGAAAATTCCCAGGCACCATTCTTAAAAATGCTTTTATGATGGTAGACCAATCTACCTTTATTGCAGATCCGCTCGGCCAAGTCTGAGAGCAGGTTGAAGCCCTCTTCCCAAGCTGTGCTCTAAGTCAGCATTTTATAAATACAAGTGGAGTTAATATGACAAAGTATGCCTGTTGGTATGTGTGTCCTAAGACAGGAATATGTCCATATTAAGTATAGCACTGGTTTTAATTATATTCTAATATAAGTTGTCTAGTGCAAATTATTTTTACTTATAATAATTAAAAGTTGGTTGCAGCGTCTCATTACTACCTAAGACTTTCTCCCCACTTTGTCCCCTAGGTTTTATTATTATTATTATTATTATTATTATTTCTTAGTCTTCCTAGGGAGACAAGATTGAGATATCATAAAGATGGCAAGTTTTCTTAGAAAGGAATTAGAGAAGGTATGTAAATACACTATAAACACACAAAACACTTGGAAGGCTAGCTGTAGTTCCAAACATCCTGGATTTTTGTTATACTGAATAAATTATAAATTGTTTTAAAAAACCAGTTTGTAAAATGTTTAACCCCTAATAGTTTCAGGGTTCTTAATTCATTATCATTTCTTTTTCTCCTTTGAGATGTTTGTAGGACAGCTAGAATTGTAAACATTTTATTCTATTTAGCCTAGAGTATTTAACTTCAACACAGTGACATCAATAAAGTTTGTGTCAAATAAGGCATCAGATTACCCAAAATTGGAAGTGATTTTAGAGGAAGGTGAGGGAAATTGCCAGTAGAAAGATGATACCTAAATAATTGGGAGCTGAATAAGTGGTATTGCTGTTTTCTGGGAGGAAAAAAATTCTGTGGATGTGAGCAAGCTTGCAGATGATTATGACTTCTGTTTTGGATGTTTTGAGTTTAAGTGCCTGTAGGACATGAACAGAGCTGTTCAGGAGGCAATCAGGCAGATATTATTCGATCAGAATCTCCAAAGAAAGTTCTGGCCTGGAGTTAGACTGGAAAGTTATTAGCAAGTGAATGGTTTAAATTACTGGTGGAGAGAAAATTGAGTAATTATAGGAGCTGTCATAACATACTGGCTGGCATCTTTGCCTGCAAGTCCTTATATTCTCAAATTTTAACTACCTGGTAAAGCCTGTTCCAGTGTTTTGCTCCTTTTGTTCTAGCCTCTAAATAATCCCTCAACTTAAAACTTGTTACCTCCCCCCCCCCCCCAGTGGTATGTTGAACCCATGGACTTGAGCATTTTAGATAAGCATTCTAACCATTGAACTACATAATCCCCAACCCTTTTTTGTATTTTTCTTAAGGTATTTTTATCATCTATATTAGAGTATAATATTTGTCTCATTTTTCTACAAGTCATTCAAAAATGCTTATTGTTTGAATCTGTTCATCTTTCTCATCACGTTAAGCTTTGGATAAAATAGGTTATCATTTGAATGAAAGGATGGCCAGCAGTATATAGGTTTTTTTTTCATCTGATAATTGAGTGGTTTTAGATTAATCACTGTTTTAAAGCATATAATACATATTTCTTACAGTCCTTTTTCAATCTGTACTGAAAAGAATGGTTAGTATCAATATCATTTATTAAACTACAGAGTAATGCCAGCCAACTGGTTATAGAAATTTTTATTATCTGCTAAGAGGTGCATAGATAGGAAAAATAAACTCAACTGTTCTATTGCACAATAGGATGACCATTTAATAAGCTAAAATAATTTATACATTTTATGAACTAGGAAGAGTTCAAAGGCCCCTAACACAATGAAATAAGATTGAAATACTGTCTTTGATTATTAATGTTATATACATGTATTTGATTATCATACAATACAGTTTAATTTTATGCAATTATGCATCAGTTTAAGAAAATAAGATTAGGGCTGGAGACGCAGATGAGGGAGCGGAAAGAGTGTTAGAGCCACAAGTTGGGTCATTATGCACAGAGACTTGGCCTACCCCCATAATTTTTGACTACCCCCACAGTGCATGACCCACATTCCCCATTGATGAGGGTCCCTTTGGAGGGGGGAGGACAGGGAGGAGGATAATGGTGTCACCAATATGAATGCAAAATTAGAATAATATAAACAAAATAATAAATTACTAAATTAAAAAAAAAAAAGATTAGGGCTGGAGAGATGGCTCAGCACTTAAAGGCACTTGTTTGCAAAGCCTGATGGCCCAGGTTTAATTCCCCAGTACCCATGTAAAGCCAGATGCACAAAGAAGGGTATCTGGAGTTAGTTTGCAGTGGCTAGAGGACCTGGCATGCCCATTCACTCCCCCACCTTGCCAATAATAAAATACTTATTTAAAAAAAGAATGATTGGTAAACTACATTTTTAAAAAGTATTTATTTGAGGTAGAGAGAAAGAGGCAAATAGAATGGGGGCACCAGGACCTCTATCCACTACCAGATGCTTGCTCCACCTTGTACATGTGGCTTGACGTGGGTACTGGGGAATCAAACTTGGGTCCTTAGGCTTTGCAGGCAAGCACCTTAACCGTTGTGCCATCTCTCTAGCCTCCAGATCATTTTGTAATAAGGTAATTGATGATAATAATGATTGTACTTGGATAAAAGTGTTTTTTTGTTTTTGTTTTTTTGATTGGGTTCTTGTCCTCTTGCCAGTTAAGTAAACCATTACTCTTCCTTGGTGGTGCTTCATGTTTTATGTCATTTTTTTCTCAAAACCATATTCAAGAAGAAAGTGAAGTATTGGGTTTAGAGGATCGTTTTCTCCACATGTTGAGTAAACAAAATAACATTTGACCTTTTGTTATTTAAGAACTATTAAATTAATTTCTAGAAAAGAGTCTCATCGTGGAAGGCAAAAGAGAAAAGAAAAAAGTAGAAAGGTTGACAATGCAAGTGTCCTCCTTACAAAGAGAACCCTTTACAATTGCACAAGGTAAGTTTATTCTATATTTCTTTGATTTTTTTTTTTTTTTGTGTGTGTGGTGAAATTGCTCAAATACACAACAGTGATCATTAGCAGTATTTTGTATTAGCAATGTATTGGGTACTTAATATACTTTTGCCATAATTTTACTTAATTTGCCCAGTAGCACAGAGTAATGTTATTCTATAGATATAATTCACATTAAAATACTTTGGAAATGATTAATAAGCACTGAGAATGGTATTTTTTTTTCCCTAGGGAAGGGTCAAAAACTGTGTGAAATTGAAAGGATACATTTCTTTCTAAGTAAGAAAAAAACGGATGAACTTAGAAATCTACACAAACTGCTTTACAACAGACCAGGCACAGTAAGATCTTTTTTTAAGAAAAAAAATTATTTGTGTGTGAGTGTGTGTGCGCAGCATGTGCATGCCCACTCACATGCACTTGTACCACTTTGTGTGACGCATATGTGGATGGCTTGGAAATTGAACCCTGTCCTTTACAAAGCGCTTTCAACCATTGAGCCATCTTCCCAGCCCCATAGGCCTTTTAAAAATATCTTTAATGTTTCTCATATTTAAGTATTTAAATGCTTCCCAATAGAATTACAATTTTAATTCTACAAGACTTTATTTATAAGCAGAGAGGAGACAATGGGTATACCAGGACCTCCTGCCATTACAAGTGAGTTCTTTTAACTATGAACCATCTCTCCAACCCTTATTCTACAAGACTTGAATGATCAACTAGTTCAATTTCTGTACTGTATCACTGAGCAAATTGAGCCACATACTTATTAAATGACTTGTCATTGTTCATATAGCTAGATATTAGCAATCTGAACTATAATATCCAAGGCTCTTTCTGATAGTTTTTATTCTGAACTTAGGGCTGGAGGTAGAATTCCACAATAAAATGCTTGTCTAGCATACCTGAAGCTCTGGGTTGGATCTCGAGCACCAACCAGTACCAAAAGGAAATTTACTCCAAACTGAAACTAAATTCTGTGCTGTACAGTACAAACTGTGATAATTTTTAGTGATTTTAAGCATGTTAGAAGAAACTTAATTTTGGATGTTTTGACCATTCAGAATAAATGGATTTTTGTAATTGTATTTCATTTTAGGTAGGTATCTGATCACGGTGGGTGGCAACTCTTTGCCAAAAGATTTGTTACTTTGTTTTGGATTGTGCATGGGCACAATAAAAGATTGATGCTGTTAAAGTGTCTGAAACATTGCATAAGTTATTTTTGTATGTACTAGTCTCAATTCTTAGAATAATCTTTTTTCTTTTTAATTGTTTTTTTTTAATGAGAGAGAGAGAATTGGTATGCCACGGCTTCCAGCCACTGTAGTCAAACTCCAGACGCATTCGCCATCTTGTGTGCATGTGTGACCTTGTGAGCTTGTATCACCTTGTGCATCTGGCTTACATGGGATCTGGAGAATTGAACATGGGTCCTTAGGCTTTGCAGGCAAGCATCTTAACCACTAAGCCATCTCTCCAGCCCGAGCACAATCTTAATTTACACAAGAATCATTCAGTATTCTTTACTTTTCAAAGAATGAAATCAATGACTTCTTGGCTTGGAAAATCACAAATGTTACCAGTAATTTGCATCATTTATAAGAGATTTTTTTTTCAAGGTAGGGTCTATCTCTAGCCCAAGCTGACCTGCACTAACTCTAGCCCCAGGCTGGCCTCAGATTCAGCAGTCCTCCAACCTCTGCCTCCCAAGTGCTGGGATTAAAGGCATGTGCCACCACACCTTGCCAAGATAAAATTTTTAATAGTACTTTAAAAAAAAATTATTTATTTGAGAGAGAGAGATGCAGAAAGAGAATGGGCATGTCAGGGCCTCTCTATTGCAAATAAATTCCAGATGTATAGGCCACCTTGTGCATCTGGCTCCCATGGATTTTGGGGGCTTGAATCTGGGTCCTTGGGCTTCACAGGCAAGCACCTTAACTGCTAAGCCAGCTCTCCAGCCCTCTTTTTATTTTAATATATTTTATTTATTTGCAAGCAAAGAGAGGGAGAGAGAATGGGCATGTGCCACTGCAAATGAACTCCAGATGCATGTATCACTTTGTGCATCTGATTTTATATGGGTACTGGGAAATTGAATCTGGGTGGTCAGACTTTGCAAGCAAGTACCTTTAGCCAGTGACCATCTCTCCAGCCCCAAGAAAAATTTTTGTTTGTTTTGTTTTGTTTTGTTTTGTTTTGTTTTGTTTTGTTTTGTTTTGTTTTGTTTTGCAAGGTAGGGTTTTACTCTAGCCAGGCTGACCTGGAATTCAGTATGTAGTCTCAGGGTGGCCTCAAACTCACTGTGATCCTCCCAAGTGCTGGGTTTAAAGGTGTGCACCACCACGTCTGGCTGAAAGACATATTATTTTTTAAAATTTTTACTTATTTGAGGGAGAATGGGTGTGGTAGGGTCTCTAGCTGCTTGCAAAAGAACTCCAGATGCATGTACTATCTTGTGTACCTGGCTTATGTGGGTCCTGGGGAATCAAATCTGGGTCCTTTGACTTCACAGGCAAGTGCTTTAACCTCCAGCCCTAAAAGATACATTTTTAAAGTAGTAACTTTCTACATCTGGTGCTGCCAGATAACAGTTCAGGTAAATATTCCTAGGTGGAAATGTATTCAAATTCAAACTGTTTTCAAAGAATTAAGCTGCTAAGATTTGTATAGTGTTACTTATTAGTCACACATTTTGCAATTTTGAACAATAATTGTTGAGTAAATCAATATTGTTATTTGGGAGTTGAATATGAAAATAAAAATGCTGGTTTTCTTTTGTCCATTACTGGACAATAGCATTAATAATAAAAAACATTTTCAGGTGTCCTCATTAAAGAAGAATGTGGGTCAATTCAGTGGCTTTCCATTTGAAAAAGGAAGTACCCAATATAAAAAGAAAGAAGAAATGCTGAAAAAGTAAGTCATTTTAATAGATACCATGTTTTTGATCAATGTGCTATGTTTATTAATACTAAAAGATTATTGCTCATTTATTTTCAGTAGATTACTGCTGTCTCCTTTAGGTGCCAAGATTTGACACATATTTCACAATACCTTGAGATATTCATTACTATCTAACAAATAGTGACTGTGAGAACTCTTAAATTTTTGATTCCAGGGCTGGGGAGATGGCTCAGTAGTGAAAGGTGCTTGCTTTCAAAGCCTTTATACCTGGGTTTGTTTGATTCCCTAGCACTCATGTAAACCCTAATACAGCAAGAGGCCCTGGTGTACCCATACATTAATATTCTTTCTCAGAAACAATTTTTGTTTAGAAATTTTTTTGTTTCCTAGAAGAGTGTATATATGTATATATTCAAAGTTCAACATTCATAACATTCAAAAGCAATATAGTGAAAAATCTTTCCTATTGCTATTTCCTGTCAGTCACCCTTGTTCCTTTTTAAGCGTTTAAAAATGACTTTGGGGGCTGGATAGATGGCTTAGCGGTTAAGCGCTTGCCTGTGAAGCCCAAGGACCCCAGTTCAAGGCTCAATTCCCCAATACCCACGTAAGCCAGATGCACAGGGTGGCACATGCATCTGGAGTTTGTTTGCAATGGCTGGAGGCCCTGGTGTGCCCATTCTTTCTCTTTCTCTGCCTCTTTCTGTCTGTTGCTCTCAAATAAATAAAAATAAACAAAAAATAATAATAAATCACTTTGAAGATATCTATTTGATGTAAACAGTGTCTTTCACCATGTTTGTCAAATGCTCATAGTTTGAATTTAAATAATAAAAATGACTACCTAATTCTTTATCGAAACATTGTCATAGTCTGTAATGGTGACTGACTAGCCTAAGTAATTAGAGTCCATGAATTTTGTAGTATTGAAAAACTACTTTCATAATTTTCTAGTGAATTTAAAGTTATTCTTGTGCTGCTTTTAAACTTTATTGGTAAATGGTCTTCATAATTTCCTAATGCTCCAATTGGTTGTATGCTAGCCAGGGTGGTGGTTTATAGAGTCACCTGTTTAGTATTATCTAGATTAGGTTAACCTACCGGCAGCTGGTGAGGGATTATTCTCTTAATTAGGTTAATTGATATGGGAAAACCCACCTTCACTGTGGGCAGGACCATTCCATGGGCAGGGGTCCTGGACTGGATGAAAAAGAGCTGGCTGGGCATGAGCATTCATCATGCTGATTCCTCATTGAGGGTCGAATGTGACCAAGCTCCTGTCTCTGTGCCTTTCCTGATGAAGTGAGACCCGGAACTGTTTGCTGAAATAACTCATTCTTCCTTTAGACTGATGTTTGTTGGGTTTTGTTTTCCAATAATAAGAAGGTAACTGATAACAGTCAGCTTTATTATTGAGAGTAAGCTTCAGAGGACTGGAAAGGTGGCTTAGTGGTTAGGGCACTTGCCTGCAATGCCTGAAGACCCACATAAATCAAATGTGCATGTATGTAGCAGCCAATTTTTTTTTTCAGAGAGAGACAGAGAGAGGGAGAGGAAGACAGAAAATGGGCGCGCCAGCAGCCTCTCAGCCGCTGTGAACGAACTCCAGATGCATGCACCACCTTGTGGGCAAGTGCGCCCTTGCATCACTTATAGCAGCCAATTTTGTTGGCTCTTAAACTTTACATTGTGGGGAATATCTGTAAATTCTTCTGTAATCACCCTGTAATCACCTTGGTTTTTCCCACTTTCTGTTTCAGATTTAGAAACGCCATGTTAAAGAGCATCTGTGAAGTTCTTGATTTGGAGAGATCTGGTGTAAATAGTGAGCTAGTGAAACGGATCTTGAATTTCTTAATGCATCCAAAGCCTTCTGGAAAAGTGAGGATTGGTCTTTACTATTTAGTAATTCAGTTATTAGGGGCCTTTCTTTGTTTTCCCTTTTCTGTGCTGTTTTAACAGCAGCATTGTGGTCAATACTAGTAACGTCACCTGCATTTAAATTGTGTTTATTTGAGAGAAAAAGGGAGAGAGAATGGGTACACCAGGGCCTTTTGCTGCTTCAAACGAACTCCAGACACATGTGCCACTCTGTGCATCTGGCTTTACGTGGGTACTGAGGAATCGAACCCAGGTCTGCTGGCTTTGAAAGCAAACTCTTTAACACCTGAGCCATCTTCCCAGCCTTTATCACCTGTATTTAAAGAGTATCTCTTCCATTGACATAACTGCAACAAAAGCATGGGGATATTATGTTCCTTCAAACATAAGCAGTTTTTTTTAAATTTTTTTGTTTATTTATTTATTTGAGAGTGACAGAGAGAGAGAGAGAGAGAAAATAGGTGCACCAGGGCCTCCAGCCACTGCAAACGAACTCCAGATGCATGTGCCACCTTGTGCATCTGGCTTACGTGGGTCCTGGGGAATCGAGCCTCGAGCCAGGTCCTTAGGCTTGTCAGATAAGAGAAAATATAAACTAGAGGCAGTGGGTTTTGTGTCTGGAAGAGGGGAAATAGGTTGAGGTGTTGGGCTGGAAAGGATATATAGTCTAATAAGGACAGGAATGATAAAAGGCATATGAGAGTTGGTTACTTCCTAGGTCTTGGGTTAAACTTGTAGAAAGGTGGCTTTAGAAATAAGAATCTTCTAGGTATGTTTGTACACACCTATAATTTAAGCATTCAAGAGGAAGAAGCAGTATTGTGAGTTTAAGGCCAATCTGGTTTCAATAGTAAGACAATGCCTCAAAAGGGGGTGGGGGGAGGCTGGAGAGATGGCTTAGTGGTTAAGCACTTGCCTGTGAAGCCTAAGGATACCTGTTCGAGGCTTGATTCCCCAGTACCTACGTAAGCCAGATGCACAAGGTGGCACATGCATTTGGAGTTCGTTTGCAGTGGCTGGAGGCCCTAGTGTGCCCATTCTCTCTCTGTCTATTGCTAATAAAAATAAACAAAAGTTTACAAAAAGAATAGTGGCTAATGACGTAGTTCAGTTGGTACAGAGTGCTGACCTGGCATGCCTGAGGCCCTAGATTCATTCTCCAACAACATCTAAAACCAGCATTGTAGCACCTCCTGTAATCCCAGCACTTCAGGAGTAGAGACAGGAGGATTAGAAGTTCATGTTTATTCTTAGATAAAAAGGCAGTTTGTGTCCAGAGACCCTATCTAAAAAACAACAGCAACAAACAAAAGGAAACACACCTGCCTAGGCTGTAGTTGAGTACCTAGTATGCCCAAGACTCTAGGTTTGAACACCAGCATTGCAAAGAGAGATGCTTCTTATTTTCCTAATTTGATTTCCAAAATCTTTGGTAGCACCCAGGAGATGAACAGGAAAATAAATGACTATAATTCTTATACTTTTCTAAAAATTTACATTGTTGGGCTGGAGAGATGGCTTAGCAGTTAAGGCGCCTGCCTGCTAAGCCTAAGAACCCGGTTCCAATCTCCAGGTCCCACGTTTAGCCAGATGCAAAGTGATGCAAGGGCGCAATGCCCCACTGCCCACAAGGGGGCACATGCATCTGGATTTCGTTCACAGCAGCTGAGAGACAGCTGGCGTGCCCATTCTCTATCTGTCTCCCTCTCCCTCTCTCTCTGTCTCTCTCCAAAAAAAAAAAAAAAATTTACATTGTTTGCCTTCTTTTACTATAACTGGCATGGATGACTTAAAATATGCATGGAAGTGCTACTTACGATCCTCCTACCTCTGCCTCCCAAGTGCTGGGATTAAAGGCGTGCACCACCACACCTGGCTGGCTATGATGGTTTTTGTTGTATCAAATTAAATTAAAGGACTATTTTTTTATTTTTATTTATTTATTTTTCACTTTTCAAGGTAGGGTCTTGCTCTAGCCAGTATAACCTGGCATTCACTATGTAGTCTCAGGGTGGCCTTGAAGTCATGGCGATCCTTCTACCTCTGCCTTCCAAGTGCTGGGATTAAAACGTGCGCCACCACGCCCAGCTTTTTTTTTTTTTTTTTTTTTTTTTTTTTTTATAATTTACTGTGGCTCTACCTATACTTCTTTAAGATTTCATGTAGCAAATTGATCACTTCCACAGGTGCAGTTACTAACATTTAATGAGGACCCACAAACTTAGGTTGATCTTTTAAAATTGCATGCTAACAAAGCCATATTTTGTACAAAAAATTTAGTTTCCAAAGAATTGAGAGAGTGGAGTCATTTTGTTGTGGTATATTTATTTAGTATTTGCCTTAAATTAGCTCAATTACCCTTTGCTTCTCATGAAGTCTTTTACAATGTGCTGCTTTGTTTGAAATGTGTGAAAATTTAGCCTCACACTGAAATGTAGTTAGAAAAATGTAAGAAAATGTATTTCTCACCGTGTGTGGTGGTGTATGCCTTTAATCCTTGCACTTGGGAAGCAGAGGTAGGAAGATCACTATGAGTTCAAAGCCAGCCTGAGACTGCATTGTGAATTCCAGGCCAGCCTGGGCTAGAGTGAAGCCCTTCCTCAACACCCCTCCTCCCCCGAAGCCCTTCCTCAACACCCCTCCTCCCCCCCAAAAAAGTATTTCCAAAACTATTTAGATAATTATGGGCATTCTCTTCATATTAATACAAAAACTCCACAAATAGTTTATTAAAAGTTAGTTATGGGGCTGAGGAGAGGGCTCAAGAGGAAAAACTACTTGCTGCTCAAGCTGGAATACACAAATTCATACCCCAGGGTTTTTTGTTGTTGTTTTTTAAACAAGCTATGGCTGGAGGGATGGCTTTAGCAGTTAAGGCACTTGCCTGCTAAGCCAAAGGACCATGGTTCGATTCCTTAGGATCCATGTAAGCCAGATGCACAAGGTGGTGCATGTGTCTGGGGTTTGTTTGCAGTGGTTGGAGGCCCTAGTGTGCCCATTCTCATTCTTTCTCTCTGCTTCTTTCTCAAATAAATAAGTAATAATAATTTTTAAAAAAAGCTAACAGCTGGAGAGATGGCTTAGTGGTTAACATGTTTGCCCGCAAAGCCAAAAGACCCCGGTTTGATTCTCCAGGACCCATGTAAGCCAGATGCACAAGGGGGCGCATGCATCTGGAGTTCGTTTGCAGTGGCTGGAGGCCCTGGCACATCCATTCTTTCCCTCTCTCTGCCTCCTTCTCTCAAATAAATAAATAAAATATATTAAAAAATAAGTAAGTAAATAAATAAAATTAAAAATAGCTAGAAGCCATGGCAGGTTTTTGTAATCCCACCACACTGACAGGAAGATGGGAGGCAGAGACAAAATTTCCCGGAAACTAATGGCAAGTGTAGCAAAAACCAGCAGTGCAAGAAACCGTGCCTCAAATGAGATAGGTAAGTGAGGACTGACTTGACAGCTGTCCTGTGGCCTCCACACAAGCATTGGTGACATACTCATACTTGCACACATAAATAATCAAAATACATATTTTGAAACTTATGCCATGGTAGCTGAAGGCATGGTAATGAGCTTGGGCCTTTTGCCTATATGTGGTCCTATAAAATCATTTACCATTTGGAAATAATAGTTCTCTGAATGCCAGCTGTTGATAAATTTTATGAATAATGTCAAAAAGTCATATTCACTAATATAAACAGTCTTGGAAAAAAATTTAAGGTACTAGGAAACTATCAAGTTGATTGTAGTTAAGTTGAATTTTCTAACATTCTAATTTCCATTTGCAATTATAAAATTTATTGGTAGTAAATACTGTCAGTTGCTCTTCAGGTAACACAGTCACCTTATTTTTGAGAAAATATATAAAATCTGAATGGCCATATTTGTCAGTTCTTTTAAATATATTCCATGGCTAGAGATGTAGTTCAATAATACAGCACTTGCCCAGTATGCATAAGGCCCTGGGTTCAAAACTTATAACACCTCAAAAATTAGGTATTCCATGATAAAAGTAGCTAATTTAACTTTGAACTCAATGTACTGCACAAAATGCTTTTCTTAGGAGGGGGGAAGATGTAAAACTTCAGTTTGTACTCAAAGTACTTTATATGTATCTTTCATATTGTCACAGGTATAATTGTGCTTAAGTTGAGAGTTAATAATCCAATTGACATTGTTTCATCAAGGATATTCTTTTTTTTTTTTTGGTTTTTCAAGGTAGGGTTCAGTCTAGCCCAGGCTGACCTGGAATTCACTCTGTAGTCTCAGGGTGGCCTTGAACTCATGGCAATCCTCCTACCTCTGCCTCCCAAGTGCTGGGATTAAAGGTGTGCACCACCACACCCGGCTTCATCAAGGATATTTTTAAATGAAACTGTTTTCATAGTTGTGAGGAACACAATGGCTTAGTACATTTGGCTGGCTGAGGTACCTTGATTAATGCTGAGGAGCCATCAGTTTTATCTATCTTTTCTTTTGCATAATTACTGCAAATTTCAGCATAGTGGCACTAGCAAGTAAATGTATGCTACAAAAAAAGATTGTAGATTCTTTTTTTTTTTTTAGTCTTTTAAAAAATATTTTAGTTTGTTTGTTTGTTTGTTTGTTTATTTATTTATTTGACAGAGAGAGAGAATGGGCACACCAGGGCCTCCAGCCACTGCAAACGAACTCCAGATGCATGTGTCCCCTTGTGCAGCTGGCTAATGTGGGTCCTAGGGAATCAAACCTGGGTCCTTTGGCTCTGCAGGCAAACACCTTAACCACTAAGCCATCCCTCCAGCCCAAGATTGTAGATTCTTAAAGTCTTAGTACCCCAGGGTCTGTGAACCATATTTGTTTTCATGATTCTAACCTCCCCAGTAGAATTTACATCAGTTCATGTTACCCTGAAGATTGCTCCCTAATCTAAGGGTGTCAACGGCACATTATGCACATTTTCATGCCAGTGACACTTAAATATTAGGAACTGTGTTTTTGCTATTTTCATGAAAAGTATTGCATGAAGTTATCACAAACATTTATATAACTGAATATATACTGATAATCCTTTATCCAGAATGGCTGGGATCAGAGTGATTCAGATTTCAGATTGGATAGGATTGGAATATTTTCATATACAAGCACATGGCTTGAGGATGGGGCCTAGGTCTAAATGTGAAATTCATTTGGGTTTCACATGTCCCTTATACATGTACCTGAAGGTAATTCTGTATTTTTAGTGTGCTTACATTTGACTGACGTGTGAAGTCAGTTGTAAAGGTTTCCTCTTGTAGTATCATGTCAGCACTCAAATTTCAGACGATGGAGTATTTTGTTTCTCGTTGGGGTTCTCTTCCTACACTTGCATGTTACAGATTTTTTTTCTTGATGTTTCGGCTTGTTGCAGAAAATGAAGCAATAGCAAATATAAAAGGTCATTTAAGAAACAACACTTTTTTTGTACATTTTCAGATGGCTTATATAAAACTGTTATATAGTTCCTAAATTTCTGGATTAGCAGATAGTCCCCTAAGAAAACATTTAAGAGTTAAATTTGCTAGTAAATATAATGAAATCATTTTGATTTGTTTTGCTTTAGTTTGTGTGTAGTTTGAATGTCAGAGTAGTAGTAATGGCTTTATTTTATGGTTCTTAATTGGTTTCATAATTACTATGCCCAACATCTACTGCATATTCAGAAGCATCAGTGAGAATATGATCTTGGAGTTATTGAAAGTAGAACCCAAAAATAGTATTGTTCAGTTACAAATTTTGAATGTGTAGTTGCTGATTAGGTTTTATCTTTATAGACCTATAAAGCAAAGACCTCTGCTAATGATATTTTTAGTGCTTACAAAGATGAAATGAGTTAGGTCCAACTTAAAATTTTATTTTGAGAAAATGTAAGCAACTGCTCAAGGTCAAAACAATATATCATTTGGTTTCTAGTCCCATGTCAGAACCTAAAATACTCTCTACAAATGCCTTGCCAAGTGTCTAGAACACAAGTGAAAGAATGTGGGTAACACAATTTTAGTATCACCTAACACCTTACGTTCAACATGAAGTGTCTGCTATGCTTGTAAATATTTCCGGAGAGAAGATGAATAGAGAAACAAATGTCAGAAAGTTGATTGAGTTTGAAGAAGAGTATTTTACTAATGTTATTGTTATAAATTTTTACACAGCCATTGCCAAAATCTAAAAAATCTTCAAGCAAAAGCAGTAAAAAGGAACGGAATAGTTCTGGAACGGCAAGGAAGGCAAAGCGAACCAAGTGTCCTGAAATTCTGTCAGATGAATCTAGTAGTGATGAAGATGACAAGAAAAATAAGGAAGAATCTTCAGATGATGAAGATAAGGAAAGTGAAGAGGAGGTAAAATAGGTTTTTTGAAACTATTGGTTTCCATGAGTATAGTTAAATATTCTTGCTAGATACTAAGTTCAGGTAACAACAACAGTTCCATGTTGGTTCTTCTTAATTGTGCAGGTGAAAAATTAATTAAGCCTATATCCTCCTTAAGGAATATTTAATTTTATTACCACACCAGAGTATAAAAGGTAGAGTTGGTGAAGTTAGTGTGGCCTGGATTTGAAGTGGGCATTGAACTGAACCTGACACTTTATAGTGGATGAGTGGAGTGGACGCCCAGAGAGGCAGTTCTGAGCAGAAATACATAGCACATTGTTAAAGAATGTTTCTCATAGGGTATTAATATTTTGTAATTGACGTGAGCTCATTTTGTTTGATGCAAAAAGCAATGGGTTAAGGACAATCATTTTTCCTCCAATTTGTTTAGAATTATTTAATGTAAATAATAGCATTTGAAATCTGTTTGCTCAGTGAGTAAGTGATTTATATCACTTAGGAACAGCTCTCACTTTCTATTTGGGAATGTTTGTAAATGTTGAGGCTGTCCAAAGTGAACATCAAGGGGAGAACTGATTAATAATTAAAAGATTGAACTTAGGTGTGAATCCTCAAGATTAGGGAAAGAAGGTTAGTCCTGATGTTGAGGTTTTGTTAGGCCATATTTTTATTTTGTTTTTGTATTTTCAGAGGTCCAAATTTGTTCTATAAATTGTATAATTTCCCTTGTCCTGTTTATGGACTTGATTCATGCTTGCTTGACATTGTAGGAGAGATAATTCCTTGTTTTAGGGATCACCACACAGTTGTGATAACCAAAAATCTCTAAATATTACCAGATGTCCCGGGGGGGGGGGCGGGGGTCTAGGAGGGTTTCTCTCTACTTGTACAGCACAGAATTAGAGGGATTAAAGATGGTAAATTCTGCTTTTATATAAGAGGTATTTAGAATCCATGCTTGTTTCAATGTCACATTTTCAAAAGCATATGAAATGTTTTTTTTAATGTAAGAAAGAAGGTTATAAGTCTTGCAGGTGTGTTTCACAAATATTTAAAAACTGGTTTTGGTGCGGTGGAAGATGAATAATCTGAGCACTAAGGTTTCTACGGATTGGATAGCTTGGAGGAAAACATTTGTATGTTGATATGTATGTATATAATTGTGAAAATTTTGAAGTAATTTTCTTCAAATTTTGGGTCATCTACCATGTGCTGTTCACTGTTTCTTAAACATTTTTATTTTTAAATTTATTTATTTGTGAGCAGAGAGAGTATGGAGAGAGAGAGAATATAGCTGCTGCAAACAAACTCCAGACATAGGTGCCATTTTGTGCATCTGGCATTACATGGGTACTGGGGAACTGAACCAAGGCCAGTAGGCTTTCTAAGCAAGCACTTTAAACACAATGAGCCATTGTCCCAAACCTTTCTCTTAATATTTCTAAGGTCAGTGTTAAAGCATAAAAAGTTGCCATAGAATATAAATATTAATTTTTTTCATGAAACAAAGCATGCAGCTACAAAACTGGATTCAAATCCCAGCTCTCCCTTGGTTTGTTACATTATGACTTTGGGCCTGTTATTTAAACTTTCTACTTCACTTTACCATCAGTAATAAGAGGATGCTAAGAGTAGCCTCATTATGATCATGTTACATGACTTTATTGAAAATACTTAGCGATGGGCTGGAGAGATGGCTTAGCAGTTAAGGCACTTGCCTGCAAAGCCTAAGGAGCCATGTTCAACTAACCAGATCCCACATAAGCCAGATGCACAAAGGTGTGGCAAGTGCAAGGTCGCACATGCCCACTAGGTGGCAGAAGCATGTGGAGTTCAATTGTAGTGGCTGAGGCCCTGGCACACCAGTTTGTTCGTTCTCTCTCTCAAAAATAAATAATTAAAAATTTTAAAAAATACGTAGCATTCATGGTAACATATACTCTATTAGTTGATGTTACTGTTAGAAACCTTTGGATGACCTTTTATTCCAAGTAAAATTTTCTTATCTAACCTTTCTGTTACTGCCCAGGTTACATAGAAAGAGGGTATCTATATCCATTTTTTTTTCTCTCATGTGGTTGCCCCATTGTTCTATTACTGTATATAGGTGTAATCTGACATAATATCATATTGGTTCTCATGATTACTTGTGGAACTCCCTCACTATAAATCAAAGCTTACATAGTCAGTGCCATGAACTCAGGTGTGTTGCAGGAAAACCTCAATGGTGAAATCACATTGCAGAGAGGTAAGAAAACAAAAATAAAACAAGGTTTTACAGTCATTAAATATATCAAATTACACAATATAAAAGCTGATAGAGGGATTTTTTTTCCTACTTGAGCTTGTCCTGAGACTTGATAAGAATTCGAATGAAGTCTAAGACTGAGAAACTTTGCTTTGTCACATTTCACTAAGTATTCTCAAAGACTTAGTGCTGATTACATTTCTATGTTGTAATTTCTATTGTGTTGCACACTTTTAATCCCAGCACTTGGGAGGCAGAGGTAGGAGGATTGCTGTGAATTCCAGTTTTATTTTAATTTATTTATTCGAGGGAGAGAGAGAGAGAGAAGGAGAGAACAGCGTGCCAGAGCGTCTAGCCATTGTAAATAAACTCCAAATGCATGTGCCACCATGTGCATCTGGCTTACATGGGTTCTGGGGAATAGAACCTGGGTCCTTAGGCTTCACAGGCAAGTGCCTTAACTGCTGAGTCATCTCTCCAGCCCACACATCATTCTTAACACAAGTTTTTCCTGGAGATGGAGTCTGACTGGTTCTGGAGCCTGCCATTTTTTGTCAGCTGCAGTGATTCTCTGATCTCTGCTCTTAAGATTGGGGTTACAGATGTGTGTGACCATACCCAACTGTTTATGGGGGTTCTAGGGTAATCAAACTCAGGCCATTCTCAGGATCTCATACTAGGGGAAAAGTGTACCTAACTACTGAGCCATCTCATCTTCTACTCCCTCCATTAACATTTTTTTTTTTATGAGAGAGAGAGAGAGAGAACAAATAGAGAATGGGCACGCCAGGGCCTCCATCCACTGCAAACTAACTCCAGAGGCATGCATCACCATGTGCACCTAGCTTACGTGGGTCCTGGGGAATCAAACCTACATCTTTTGCAGCCTTAACTGCTAAGCCATCTCTCCAGCCCATACTCCCTCCTTTTTAATGAAGATTGTCAGTCATATTGGGGACTTCATAAATTGAGGGTGTTTTAGCCATTACTATGGAAAGACCTCTTTCTAAAGACTATAAAGAAAAGAGCTCATGGAGAAAGGTATGGATTTTTTTTTTTTTTTTTTTTTTTTTTTTTGGTTTTGCAAGGTAGGGTCTCACTCTGGTCCAGGCTGACCTGGAATTAACTATGTAGTCTCAGGGTGGCCTCGAACTCTCGGCGATCCTCCTACCTCTGCCTCCCGAGTGCTGGGATTAAAGGCGTGCGCCACCACGCCCAGCTGGTATGGATTTTTTTACCAACTTTTTTTCATAATTACTGAATTAATTTTTCTGCTTATTTCCTGAAACTTTTCTTTTATAAATACTTTCCATTAGGATCAGCCTCTTCATTCTATTTCAGATTTTTGGCTCTTATGAACTCAGGTAGATTAGCTTTACCAGTTTACTCTGTAAAATGTGGACTCTGGACCATGATCTATAGTACAGGTGTGATCTGCATTACATTGTTATAAGACTTGCACAGAAATCAAGGTCATTTGTGCTTATCTGTTTGCAAGTTATTGACATTGCATATTCATTGCCCTGCTAGGTTTATATTTAGCTATAGTTAAGCAGAGGATAAAAGGCTTTATAACTAAATTTGTTTCTTTTCAAAATGAAGTGAAGGAAATCCAAACAATTAACAAAAGGGGCAGATTTAAAATATATTATCTGATAGTTGCTAAAGCATTTGAATTCTGTTCTGTGCATATTTATGAAACACAGTTTTGTAATCCTCTTTCTTTGAAACTAATTAATACCAGGTAAAGTGGTGTATACATGTAATACCAGCAATTGAGCAGCTAAAGCTGAAGGATTGTGTGTTCAGGGTCAGTCTCAGAAGAAAATGGAATTTGTTCCAAGAGTAACTTTGGTAAAGAACTGTTCTGAGTTTCCTTATTAACTTGGCTCTTTAGCATTGGCTTTTGGATAAAAGAAGGAAATCAATTTGAAATGTTTTCTTAAAATTAGAGAATGGGAAAAGAAACACATTGAGTAATTTTCTGTAAGTGGATAATGAAAATCAACTGATTCCCATAATTAGATTAACATTTCCAGAGAAGGTTGTTTAAATGTGCTAACGTAAACTGCCTTTTATGCTACTCATGTATTAACCTGAAGAATGGAATAAGTGTTTATAGAAAAAAGAAAAACAGAGAAAACTGCCTATTGGAGGAAAGAAGTCAAATTTTTTAGACCCTTAAAATAATTATTTTTTTCTTCTTGTAATTTGACCTGATAGGTCTTTTTTTTTCTTCAGTTTTTGGTTCGTAGGGTTTTTATTGCAATCTTTAGAGAAATACAAAAGAAGCTTTGTGGATTTTCTGTGTTGCATTTAGAAATTATCAGTTTTCCCCTGTGCATCAGAAATGTTTTTAACTGAGTAATTCACTAATAGGACCTTTCATGATAAGAAGACAGACAGTTCTGTGCCAAGGCAGCACCTCAGCCCAGGAAGGGTGCCATTTCTTTTTTCTTTCTGTCTGTCTTTTTTTTTTTTTTTTTTTTTTTTTTTTTTTTTTTGGTTTTTTGAGGTAGGGTCTCACTCTAGCTCAGGTTGACCTGGAATTCACTATGTAGTCTCAGGGTGGCCTTGAACTCACGGCGATCCTCTTACCTCTGCCTCCCAAGTGCTGGGATTAAAGGCGTGCACCACCACGCCCGGCTTCTTCTTCTTTTTTTTTTTTTTTTTTTTTTTTTTTTTTGGTTTATGGAGGTAGGGTTCCACTCTAGCTCAGGCTTACCTGGAATTCACTGTGAGGTCTCAGAGTAGCTTTGAACTCACATTGATCCCTAAGTGCTGGGATTAAAAGTGTGCACCACCAAGCCCAGTCTTCTTCCTTATCTTATACAAGACATTTAGTCATCTGATTTCTGGGTAGTGGTTTTCTGTTGGTACTTTTTCCATGTTGCAGACAAGGAAAAGAAAGCAGAAGGGCTATGTCCTGTGATGTTTGACATTTTTCTCTTGGACGGTATAGATGCCCTTTACCAGCAGTCTCTGTATGTGACACTGATCAAAACCCTGACTGCAAGGAAAGCTTTGAGATAGAGGTGTTCCCTTTCTTGCCTTCATAGGAAGAAGGCCAGTCAAAAGTGGGTTGTACATTGAAACATCCTGAACCATCCAGAGACTTACACTTAAGATTTTTGGTTAAAAGGGTCTGTTTGAATTATTCAGTAATTTGTAGGGCTTATAGGAGGGTGAATATGAAAGATTTGTTAGTCATTAAGTATGTTTTGTTTGTTTGTTTTGGTTGGTTTTGTTTTTCTGGTTTTTCGAGGTAGGGTCTCACTGTAGCCCAGGCTGACCTGGAATTCACTATGTAATCTCAGGGTGGCCTAGAACTCAGGTGATCCTCCTACCTCTGCCTCCCAAGTGCTGGGATCAAAGGCGTGCGCCATCACGCCCAGCTCTTAAATATGTTTTAAAGAACTAAGAAATCTCATAATTTGATCACAAGAAATTACAAAACAGAACAATTGTTTTAAATGGTTTGCTAGGAAGCCAAGTTGAAAGTTCATCTCAGTAGATTCCATTTAGACTTAAATTCGCTTGTCTAATCTTTGAAACAAAACTAGACTTGCATATTCTTTGCTCTTGGCATTCTGAGTTTTCTCTACCTAAGTAAGTGGGATAATATTTTTATTGTTCACTTTCCACAATACTTTGAGTTAATAACTTAGTTTCTTGATTCTATAAGTACAGATTTTATTAGCCTTTGACTAAACTATGATATGTAATAGTGACTATTTTATTCTGTATACTAAGTGTATTGATAGAATTAGTGAACCTTTAGTATTCACTTTTAGAGCCTAATGCAAGTTGTGTAAACTAGGTAGGCATTTAAAAAAAATTAAGTTGCCAGGCGTGGTGGAACACGCCTTTAATCCCCACACTCGGGAGGCAGAGGTAGGAGTATCACCATGAGTTCAAGGCCACCCTGAGACTACATAGTGAATTCCACGTCAGTCTGGACTACCTCGAAAAACCAAAAAAAAAGAAAGAAAAAAATTAAGTTAATCATAGAAAAACTGCCTGCTCTGGGAAAGGTCATATACTTTTTATTTTATTCCTTTTTTAAAAAAAATATTTTAAATTTAATTTATTTATTTGAGAGTGAGAGAGAATGGGCACACCAGGGCCTCCAGCCACTGCAAATGCATGCATCACCTTGTGCATCTGGATTATGTGGGACCTGGGGAATTGAACCAAGGTCCTTTGGCTTTTCAGGCAAATGCTTAACTGCTAAGCCCTCTCTCCAGCCCCTATTTTATTATTATTTTTAAGGGGCTTTTTTTTTTTTTTTTTTTTTTTTTGCTTTTTTGGAGAGTAGGTCTCATGTAGCACAGGCTAGCCTCAAATTTGCTCTGTAGCAGAGGATGACCTTGAACTGCTGATCTTCCTGCCTCCACTTTCCAAGTACTGGGATTATATTATACCACCTCACCCACCTACTTTATTCCTTTGAAAACATGTCTTCCCCTTGATGGTTCCTAGCAGCTTAAGTAAATAGGATTGTTAGTTCCCAGCCAGCAATATATGACGAGATAGTAGTGGGTGATAGTTAGTTTATGTCCATATTACAATGATAGTATAATAGCAAAAAGACAAACAAAAAAGTTAATTACACTTAGAAATAATATCCCACTTAACTTTGGGGGGAGATTTATGTGAAAGACAGATTCAATACAATATTTAATTTATGTTCTTTAAAAAGGTTAAATCATTTGAGGTGCTGTATGCATATAATCTCAGGACTAATGGCTAACATAGGACTATAGGTAAGAGTTGGTCTGGGTTGTATAAACAAACAAAAAAATGTTCACCTGTGATGCTATAACTCAGAAATCAAGAGTGTCAAACGAGCAGAAAAATTTCTTTCAGAAAAAAAGATGTTAATCATCTGTGTATTATTGTACAGGAACATGTGTTCTGTGGTTTAATCTTGGTTCTTATTAATTAATGGGACTGTGGGCTTCACTGAGCCGGTTTCCTCATATACTCACAAATACTTACCGAGCAACTACCGTGCACCAGGTGCTTTTTGTTAGTCTTCCTTTCCCCGATTAATGAAATTTTATATTCACATAGAATAAGTGTGGTGTCTTTTGACTTATTCATAGACTTAATGGAGTAAATTATGTTAAGTGTACTACTGATCTCAAAAACTGGTCATTAGTTTTAAACTGTAATATCTAATGTTAATTTTCTGTGATGTGGAAAGGCAGAGGAAAGTCAAGGGACAGCAGTGAATCTCACCCATGTATGTACTTTGCTTTCCTTTCTAGCAGCCACCAAAAAAGACATCTAAAAGAGAAAAATCTAAGCAGAAAGCTACTCCTAAAAGTAAAAAGTCTGTAAAAAGTGCTAATGTTAAGAAGGCAGATAGCAGCACCACCAAGAAGAATCAAAACAGTTCCAAAAAAGGTACATTAGAAATAACATCAGCAACTTTAAAAGATGCAGCATCTGGGTTCTATATAATATTTAAATGTGTATGGAAGAGAGCAAATTGCAAAGATCATTGGGGAAAAGGTAGCATGCCAGTTTTCACAAATTTTCAATGCATGGTTATAATTTATTTTAAATTATAATTTTTATTTTAAAATTAAAAATTTTAATTTAAGCAATTATTTATAACTGGGGGGGTCTAATATTCTGTTGAAAACAATGAAACCTTACAAAATCCTTCCCATTTTGCCTTGAAAAATTATTCACATTTAATGTCTTACTTTTAGAAACTGAATCTGAGGATAGTTCAGATGATGAGCCTTTAATTAAAAAGTTGAAGAAACCTCCAACAGATGAAGAGTTAAAGGAGACAGTAAAAAAGTTACTGGCCAATGCCAACCTGGAAGAAGTGACAATGAAGCAGATCTGTAAAGAGGTAATGAGACAAGTGTGTATTTACATTATTCCTGCTTCAGCTGGAAGTTTCTCACCATTAAGTAACATTAGAATGGATAGAATAAACAGAGTCTGGGGAGATGGATGAACTCACAGCAGACCTCCTACCTCTGCCTCCCAAGTGCTGGGATTAAAGGCATGCACCACTATGCCCGACTGAGACACCTTATTCTCTAGTCTAGTAAATGAGAGGTGGGTGGGTGTGTATGATTTTAGTGATTTATTTGAGAGAAAGAAGCAGAGAAAGAGAGGCAGCTAGAGAATGGGTGCTCCAGAGCCTCCAGCCACTGCAAACACATGCATGCACCACCTTGTGCATCTAGCTTACGTGGGCCCTAGGGAATTGAACCTAGGTCCTGTGGCTTTGCAGGAAGTGCCTTAACTGCTAAGCTGTTTCTGCAGCCCAACTTATGCAAAATTCTTTTAGTCCATCTCTGGAAATGTTTCAGTCTTGAAAATGAATTATTAGAGATTCCATATTGTAGATCCAGGTAGAAGATTTTAGAATATTGCTTACAGCTAAGCAAAATTAAAATTTCTCATGTACAAAGGCAAAGTATTTTTTGTTTTTCATTCAACATTTCATTGGACCTCAACTACTGCATTTTAGGCATAGGGTTAGGTGCTGCAAACAAGAGAAGCCATTGCTTGGTTTTAAACAGGGCTTACATTGCTTTGTATACAGAGACAAGTATTTCATCAGAGGGCTGGGTGGGAACAGTAGAAAGAGCACAGCAGCACACAACAAACATACCTACTTGGGATTTGGAGGAGGAGAGCCTGGAGAATCTGGAAACACATCTAAAAGTCTTCACTGAATTCTTCAAGAGTGGAGCATCAGATTTTACACAGTGACAGTCACTGAAATGATGTTTGAGAAGGAGTAATTTATCTCAAAACTGGAATATGAAGCCTTCATGGAAGTAAAGAGTGAGTGCTGAAGAGTTTCAAATCTTGAGGATGCCTTGAAACTGACTTTAAGTTTTCTTCTTGAAACTAATGAAGAATTTGGAGCCTGGGTAGACCACTGAGGTAGTTGGAAGTGACATAATGCAGTATCTTAATTATTTTAACACTATCCTAGAAACATCAGAATGGATTTCTGGCAATAGGTAGGAAATGTGGTTTGTATCATAAAACAAAAGATTTGAGACTGGGGCATTTACCTACTAACCTGTACAAGACATCCTGAGTTCCATGCATAGCACTGAAAAGGGAAAAAAAGCTACAGGGTTACCATAATCCAAGTCAGAAATAAGAACCTAATCAAAGGTTCCTTCACGGAGCGTGGAAGAGTGTTGTTATCGGCTGCTTTAATCATAACAGACAGTAGAAGTAATGTTTTAAAAGATGTCTTATTTTAGACACTTTAAGAATGGAGTACTTTGGAGAATCAAGTGAGTGAACATTGTGATTCTCCAATTAAGCAGAGAAAAAGACAAGGATATTACTGGGAGTTAAACCTGATGTATAGATAAGGTTGCCCAGAGAAGAAGAAAAGGGCTCAGAAAAGCAGAAATTGCCCTGAAGACCACAACAGCAGAGAGACATATGGCCTGGACTTAATATAGAAAAATGGGTATTTAGACCAACTGAAGGTTGAAGTTTTCTAGCAGAAAAACAAGGGACAATTACAGTAAGGTAGATGATGGGCTTAGATGATGGGCTTTGTAAGGATAGGTCAACAACCACAGCCTGTGGACCAAATCTATTCTACCACCTCATTTTAGGAATAAATTTTTGCAGCTTTTACCCTGCAATGACATAGTTAAGTAATTGTAACATGAAACTGTGATGTGCAAGGCCAAAACATTTGACTATTTATACAGTCAAAAGTTAAAAGTTTGCTGGCCCTCACCTGATTGGATTAAGTTACAGCATGCTTATAGGCTTCGTGCATGAATTGAAACTTGATGTTAAGCAGTTAGCAGTGAGAAAGTTGAAGAAAATTAAATTGTAAGAGTAAAGGACCCATAAAACTACTTAGCTTTTAGTGATTTAACTGAGGAAAGGATTATGTATTGGAGTGGAAGTTTTAAGTTGTAGAAATACGAGGCTGGGCAGTTACAGGTCTGCAAAAGGATGGGGACTTTAGTTATATCCCCAACACCCATGTCAAAAGCAGGGAGTGGCTGCACATACCTGTAACCCTAGGAATGAAGAGGGGGCAGAGACAGGAGGATCACTGGGGTCACTGGTTAGCTAAACTAATAAAATAAAATAAAATAAAATAAAATAAAATAAAATAAAATAAAATAAAATAAAGCAACCTGCAGGTTCAGCGAGACACCTTGTCACAAATAAGGCTAAAGAGCAATAGCAGAGGATACCTGACATCCTTTGACCTGTGAATGGGGTGCATACACACAAAAAATTTAAGAATGAGAATGGGCATACCAGGGCCTCTAGCCACTGCAAAATGAACTCCAGACAGATGCACCACCTTGTGCATCTGGCTATATATAGGTACTGGGGAATTGAACCTAGGTCCTTTGGCTTTGTAGGCAAGTGCTTTAATGGTTGGTTAAGCCATCTCTCCAGTCCCCAAAATAAATTTTATTTATTTTTTTTTGCTTTTTTGAGGTAGCAACTCACTCTACTTCTGGCTGACCTGGAATTTGCTATGTAGTCTCAGGGTGGCCTTGAACTCATGGCAATCCTCCTATCTCTGCCTCCCGAGTGCTGGGATTAAAGGCGTACGCCACCACACCTGGTTCAAAATAAATGTTTAAAGGAGAAAAAGCTTGTAGAAGCAGTAGAATGTTGGATGCTGCTACAGAGAACTCTCTAAAAGATATTTCAGATAACCTGGTAATAGAAAGAACTTGTTTCACCTGTATTTATTCAGTCCTATTTCCAGGTTGTATCACAATGAGAATGTGTATGACTTGATTTGTCTGCTTTGCATACAGTATAAACTACTCATTTGCAGATAAAATTCTACATCATGACCCAAGATACTGATAGAATGTACATAGCATAAATTTCCTTTTAATTCAGAGGCATTGTTACTGTATTCTTACAGTTGCTTTTAATGTTTTTAGGTATATGAAAATTATCCTGCTTATGACTTAACTGAGAGAAAAGATTTCATTAAAGCAACTGTAAAAGAGGTAAATATTTCCATGTTGCATATTTTTTAAAAATATGTATCATAGTTGATCTTTAAATTTACTAGATGGGGAAATGTATTTTATGAAGTTGGAACAGTCTTGCTAGAACCTTGGCTCAAGTTAGGTAGATTCATAGTCCATGGGGTAGCTGGGCATTTCAGAGGTACTTAACTTCAGGGTAAAGTCCTGCCTTCTACTCACTCTAGGCCAAGGGAAGATCAACAATAGCTAGTTTTATATTGATCCCATCTGACTTTCCAAGATCACACTAGTAAAACATATGAATAAGAAGTTATGATTCATGTATAATTTTATAATGTTGGGTACTGTAAAAAATTTTTTTTTATTGCAGCTTATTTCTTGAGATACAGGACAGATGGATTCTTCTCAGATTTGAAGATCTGATTTATCCCATTATACCAGCAAAGAGAATGTAATTTCTAAATCCATTGTGGTGGTAGAACTCACTGCTGACCTTTGAGTGTTATGTGACCTTGCTATTTTGCATTTCTATGCCATTTTTAAAAATTCTTGCATGGCAGTTAATTGTCCCTTGCTTTTATAGTTGTATTTTGTACATTTTGAATTTCTTTATATACAGTGTAAATTCCTGAACTATTGTGCACTTAATTAGCTTGCTTAATACATACTTTTAGTCAAGTAGAACAAAAACTATTAAAACAGGCATTTATACATGCAGAGAGACTACTGCAGTATTTAGTATATGAGATATTTTGAATACACCCCCCTTCTGTCAAGTGTGAAAAATGAGTGTTCATCACACAAGCTATGGCTACGCAGATGACAGCGTTGGAACTTCCGCACGTGTATATATGTCAAAATTGTCAGCATGACAGAAGTGACAGATGTTATTTTTATATTTTTAAAAACCAATTTGTTGTATAGAATGTTTTTTATTTCTTTTTGTGCAGATCGATTTTTAAACTCATGTAGGTAGTTATCTTTATACTTGTAAACTAAGAAATGTCAGTGTTTTCAGCCAGTGTGACAGAGCAGTGATGGAACTCTGAAGGAACTAAGTACTGCTTTGCCCTGAAAGTGTCAATAATTTAGTTGTAGTGTTAACTTCACAAGTGTCATAAATTTTATATTGAAACACCAAATCAACACATCAGAGCTTCAAAAATACTGGGAAAGGTGGAATTAAGTATAAGCACATTTGGTTTCTAGTAAGTGAATAGGTAACTTATTAAATACATTGGACCATAAAACATACTAATTAATAAACACAGGAAACCTGGCTACCTTCATTATTATGAGAAAAGCCTTGAGTGCAATGCCAGAAGGTAATGTGCAAGGAATAGCAAATATTTCTCAAAAATGATACTTTTTAACATTAAAGAAATTCAATGTATTTGTTGGATCAAGGCTGTTGGATTTTACATTTTGGCCAATTAAGACTCTTAGGTGACAAACATCTGGAGCACCCCTGTATTTAAAAACTAAGTTTTATCTTCTAAGTTGATTGTCTTAACCAGCTTATTAAATAACCTATCTATGAATTGTAAAACATGCTGCTTGACAAAATTTAGACATTTGATGTACCAATTGAGTGCGTCATTTTTGCATCATGGAACAGGAACATTAAAATGATGAGTGTTAACTGGTATTTTTACAGATGTGATTTGTTTTATGCAATTAGGAGATTATGAAAAGTTGTGTTTAAGATTGAATAGACAACTGAGAAATATAATTGGCCCTTTAAATATGTTCTTGGCAATAACAATAAAGGATGTCTTAAAAGTCTCTTGTATTTATTTAATGTTCTTACTTGTTAACAGGTTTAAGTGTCACTTCCCTTAAGGGGAGAACTTTCCCTTAAAGGCCAGATCTTTGTCCAGGCTAGCCTCAAACTTCTGCTTCCCTTTTCCAAGTGTGCAGTGCTCAGGATCAAACTGAACTGCATCCCTATCCTGGTAACATCATTTTATAAAGTGACTTCACAGAAGTAATGATCAAGGCTAACATTTATTATAAAGGGGCTATATATTTGAGACCTAAAATAACAAAGGATTTGGGGAATGAGGACAGTTAGCAGAAGTGAAAGTTCATCAAAGTACAAAAAAGTATTTGCAGGCTCAGGTGGGCTAAGGCATTTGCAAAGCCTGCCAGCCAGGGGTTTGATTCCCTCAGCGCCCTCTTAAAGCCAGGCACATTTATCTGGTGTCCATTTGCAGTACGACAAAAGACCCTGACATGCCCATCAACACACGCACGCACACAAATATGAAACAAAAAATAAAGTGCATTTAAAAAGCCTAGGTTTTATTAAGCAGTTTTACACAACCAGCTATTCATGATTTGTAGTTAAATCACCATGAATATAACTACTGCTTAATTACAAAAATTTTCATACATTGAAAACCATTCAAAGTAACTCAAGTACCACAGTTTCTTTAGAAAATGAAGATGTCACTTGAAACAAATTAAATATACATTATACATTTAAGTAGGTTTTCTCCTACTTTTACAAGCTTAAACATCTATAAATGAAATAACTTACTATAACCATTTCAAACTTACCATGTTTTGTATTTCACTTAACACATGCTACTTTCCATTTTAGAATACTTCCCTAATCAGTACCAATGAGTCTCAACAAATAACCTTTTAAGTATCTGTGTCATTTACTCTGCACTATTATATAGCCACTGCTTGTATCATACTCTGGATGTAGGATGTGGCTATAGCTCACTGCACATTCTTTGCACAAAATATTTGCTTTTTCTATTATGCATTTTTGAAGTTGAAAGTTGACATTTCAAAGAGTTATTCCAGGACTTTTTAAAACAAAAGCATCCATTTCTAACCTGTCAACTGAAGTTTCTTAGCAAAATAAACATCCTAAAGACTAAAACCAATGTTTATTAATCTGTCCTATAAGGAAAGAAGCGTTTGCTGTGTTCTCAGACTTTTAAGACTTTTTTTTTTCGCAGTTTTCCAGTGGGCCTGCCTATGGGAAACTAAACATAATTATACAAAAGATTCCTAGAGGCTGCAAAAGTTATTTTTAAAATGAGGTGTAGAGGGGCTTGTATTCTGACAAGACCTTTCTGTCAAATTTAAAGATAACAGTGTACTCAGGATGGCTTAGGACAGATAATCTTGTGTTTTATGTGAAAACCACACCCCCTAACATATACATCCCATTGTCAATGATACAATATATACTGTTTAGGGGAATGTAGAGGGTTTTTCTCCCCCAATGAGTGCATAAATCTGAAATATCAAAAAATATCTGGACCTAAGCTTGAATACCTGATGAAAAGAAATTTGTGTAGTATAAAATAGCCTAGAAGTTTCACACCACTTTAAAGTTGTATAAAAAAAAAAAAAAGACTTCTAATTTTGAAGAAAAGCTCAATATTGGAGCTGTGTAAAAATATTAAGGCTCATTGGTAAAGACACTGAAAACTGTCACCAAAAAACACATGGCTTTGTCAGTATTTTACCAACTTGTTTGATTAGACTGGGTATCACAATGTGTGAAAAGTGGTTGGCAAGCCTGAAGAAGTCCCACTAAAAGAACCACAGCAGAGGTGCCAGTGAAGGTTAAGTCTGTCGTGCCACCTTCTGCAATCCAGAAGACTCGGCACAAGGTGGACATACAGAAAAATATAAATACAAGTGCTCAGAAGGATTTTGAGGGACAGTGATTTCAAAATGGTGAAATGAGTTTACAGTTTCAAATCACCAAACATTTCTATTATTCACTAAAGAAAAAAATTCCCCTCCTTTACAAAACTGAGGCTTAACCTGTATCAAACATTCCCATTTGGGATACAGAAGAAAGCTGGATCCAGACAAGTTCTATCTTAAAAGGCTGCAATCTTGCTCGCTTCTCGAACACCACTCAAATATGCCCCTGTTACAGTTTGTGGAAAATGCCTGTTCGTTGCCTAGAAAAGAAAAATCATGATAAAGAATTTAGATAATATAAGAAAGGTCATATGAATTCATACTTTGTCTCATCCTTCTAATAAAGAGTGTGCTTGTGTATCCTGATAATACTCGCTCTTCATAGCCCTCAAGCTTCTAGGATTATGTTCCCATGCTCTGCCAAATTCATTCCTCAAATTTACAGCATAGCATTGAGTATTCTTGCCAAGCACTGTGACAAGTGGCATTTACTGAGACACCACCACCCTAAACAGTAAATGGTAAAGGAGTAGAAAGTGCCAGCAATAGAAACCACAAATGGATTTAATTATCAAAAGAAAACAAGGGTCTAAATCCTGTTCATGACCCTGAGAGGCACATTATCTAAAACGGCCATCTCCTGGAAGCAACTGACAAACGCTGCCTGTCGTGCAGCCAGTGCCCTTCACTGGCAGGACTCACTCTTTAGGGCCAGAAATAATCAGATCATATTGCTATTTTTTTAAATTATTTAAGTTTTTTAAAATTATTATTTGAGAGAGACAGAGGAACAGGTAGAGAGAGAGAGGATGGGCACGCCAGCAGCCTCAGCTGCTGTGAACGAACTCCAGAACAATCAACTTGGCAAGTGCAGCATTGCGCCCTTGTGTCGTTTTGCGTCTGACTAAACATGGGACCTGGAGATGGAACAGGCATTCTTAGGCTTGGCAGGCAGGCGCCTTAACTGCTAAGGCATCTCTCCAGCCCCAGATCATATGGTTTTTAAAATGTTTTTATGTATTTGTAATCACTGAGAATGAGGAAATGGCATGCCAGGACCTCTTGCCACTGCAGAAGAACTGATGTGTGTACCACTTTGTACATCTGACTTTACATGTGTTCTGGAGAATCAAACCTGGGCTGTCAGGCTTTGCAAACAAGTGCCTTTAGCTGCTGAGCTTTGTCTCATGCCTCATTTTCTGATTTCAAGATGGCACTCATAGTCAGAAATCACAGGGAAAAAAAACCTAACTCTTTTATAAGAAGCTAGGAGATAATTAATCCCAAGCTATGATGTAGATGATAATAGAGTGGACTTTATTTCTGGGTTGGGAGATGGTTGTTAAAACACAGCAAACCGTAAGTTGGGCATGGTGGCACATGCCTTTAATCCCAGCACTCAGGAAGCAGAGGTAGGAGGATCACCATGAGTTCAAGGCCACCCTGAGATGACATAGTGAATTCCAGGTCAGCCTGGGCCAGAGTGAGACCCTACCTCGAAAAACAAACAAACATGGCAAACTGGGCTGGAGAAGGCATTTACCTGTGAAGCCAAAGGACCCAGGTTCAATTCCCCAGGACCCACATAAGCCAGATGCACAAGGAGCACATGCATGTGGAGTAAATTTGCAGTGGCCCTGGCATGCCCATTCTGTCTTCTATCTCTCTGCTTGAAAATAAAATTAATTTAAAAAAAAGAGGCAAACCGATTCCACAAAGAACTCGGGAAATTTTAGCATTTGAACGTAAACAACCAGGATTGCAAAGGATAGATAGCGTGAGTGGAGAGGAGTCTTGTTTCTGAAGCAGTAGACTGTTCACTCTTACTTGACTCAGGTATGAGGCAACAAAAATGGGGATTAGGTTTAACAACATTTCTGAGGCTGGAGAGAGGGTTCAGCAGTTAAGGTGCTTGCCTGCAAAACCCTAAGGACCCAGGTTCCATTCCCCAGTACCCACCATGTAAAGCCAGATGCACAAAGTGGCCCATGTGTCTAGAGTTTTTGGCAGTGGCTAGAGGCCCTGATACACCCATTCTCTATCTGCCTCTTAATCAAATTAAAATATGTATACAATAAATTATTTTATAAAACCATTCCCCCTTCATAACTGCCAATAAACCCTCAGCATCCCAAACTGCCAACATGAAGTTTCCTTTACACAAAGTAAAGGTTTCAAGACAGTGATGTTCAGGATCCAAACACCAGTTGATGAGCTTGCTAAGTGTGAACAAACTCCAGACGCATGCGCCCCCTTGGCAAGCTGACAGGATAGTGTGGGTATATAGCAGAGACCAAAACATATTAAGCAGAAAATATGAAGAAACTAGGAAGGGGAAGAGCAAAAAGCAAAACCTTAAATAAGCCTGAACAAAATGCTCAAAAGTAGAAGCTAAAATTTCTAAGCCAATTTGAGAATTGGAGGATTACCAAAGTATCCCTACTAGTAGAATAAAAAATAGTAAAGAGAGATGGGCTGGAGAGATGGTTTAGCGGTTAAGGCGCCTGCCTCCTAAGCCTAAGAACACTGGTTCCAATCTCCGGGTCCCACGTTTAGCCAGATGCAAAGTGACGCAAGGGCGCAATGCCACACTTGACCACAAGGGGGTGCATGCATCTGGATTTCATTCACAGCAGCTGAGAGGCTGCTTGCGCGCCCATCTATGTCTTCCTCTCCCTCTCTCTCTGTGTCTCTCTTCAAAAAAAATAGTGAAGAGAAAATCAGGTTAACAGTCCAAGAGTTCTAAGAAAAAAGATCTAAGAATAGAGAAGGGGAAAAAAGAAGCAAATCAAAATACCCTTTTCAGTAGAAGTAAAAAGAGAGTTATTAGAAATAAAGATCTAATGCTGAAAAAAGGTTGAGAGAAGCCAGGAAGGACACCTTACAGTAAGATCAGCAAAGTGAAACACAGCTAAAAAGTACAGCTCAGAGAAATGATTAGAAGTGGGGAAGCTAAGAAAGGCATCAATTAAGCAAGGTGATAATCAATTACCAAGAAAACAAGCTGTGGAAGAGGGGAGTCCATAAACACCTTGGCTCAGCTAGAATCAACATTTACATAGCAAGACAGCTTAAAACATGGATACTAAAATGGGCATAGTTAGTGGCTCACACCTGAAATCTCAGCATGCAGAGGCTGAGACAGAACTGCCCCAAGTCTGAGGCCAGCATGGAATACAGAGAAACCCTGTTTCAAAAAAACAAACCAGGGCCAGGTATGGTGGTTCACACCTTTAATCCCAGCACTCAAGAGGTAGGGGGCTGGAGAGGTGGCTTAGTGGTTAAGGCGCCTGCCTGCTAAGCCTAAGAATGTCAGTTCCAATCTCCAGGTCCCACGTTTACCCAGATGCCAAAGAGACGCAAGGGTGCAATGCCGTGCTTGCCCACAAGGGGGCGCACACACCTGGAGTTCATTCACAGCAGCTGAGAGGCTGCTGGTGCGCCCATTCTCTATCTGTCTTCCCTCTCTCTCTGTCTCTCTCTCTCCCCAAAAAAAGACAGAGGTAGGAATATCATTCTGAGTTCAAGGCCACCCTGAGACTACATAGTGAATTCTAGGTCAGCCTGAGCTAGACTGAAACCCAACCCTACCTGAATAAACAAAAAAGATACCAATATAATTCAGTTGGACATGGTCAAAGAATGGTGCAGATTTTTAAATGTATGTATGTGTTTATACATGTGTGTCTATATATATTCATTAGCAATCACAGAGATAAAAATGGACATGCTAGGGCCTCCAGCAACTGCAAACAAACTCCTGATGCATATGCCATTTTGTGCATCTGGCTTTACATGGGTATTGAGAATTAAACCTGGGTCGTTAGGCCTTGCAGGCAAGTGCCTTAACTGCTGAGCCATCTCTCCACACCATGGTACAGATTTTTAATATGACATGTCAGAAAATAATTATACTAGGAAATCAGACAACGGCAACATAAACAATTTTTCTATTTTCCATGTAACAGGTTGTACTCTTATCTCCTTGCTCCTACTTCCGTTACCCTGGGGCCCTTCTCATTGTGGAGTCATGAAGCCCTCAGTCAGTTCCTGAAGGTATTACTACCCACTCTGTGGAATTTACAATCTTCTCATCCCCTAAGCAATGTTTTAAGACAGGAAGAAAAGTCCAGAAAAAAAAGTTAAATCTTCTCAAGAAACTGAAAGAATTAAAAATCACTGCTACTGGAAGTGTAAAGCAGACTCCAGTACGGAGGAAGCTTCTGCTATTGGATGTAAGACAAAATTATCTGATAGGGCTTTTAATTCTGAGCAGATAATTTAGAAGAAAGTCAAAATAGAAGTAATTGAGTTTGAAATAAGGATACACACCTCACCAGCAAAGAAGACGGTTCCCTGTATTTCTTCAGCAATGATATCATAGGCCTCACCACTTCCAAATGTCTTTACAAAACTGTATGCCATCTGGATCCATGGCTCTGTGCTCCACCGAGTGACAAAATACTTTGTGGGATCAGGGACCTCCTGTGTGGAATAGAAATTGTTAAGTAGTGTCCAAAAGGAATTTGAGCAGGGTGTGGTGGCACACACCTTTAATTCCAGCACTCAGGCAGAAGCAGGAAGATCACAAGTTGGAAGCCAGCCTGATACTATAAGCGAATTCCAGGTCAGCCTGGACTAATGTGAGCTACCTCAAAAGAAAACAGGACATAACTTGAACATGATACATTCCAAATTAGAAATGTGTTTCTCCCTTCCTTCTGGAACTGACTTCACCATCATAGCAAATTTCAGTATGTTCCTACTACCCCTGAAAGACCCCCTGCCCCAAGCACAAACAATCCCCTCACTTTTATACTCCACCCGCCAGGGATCCTGTTTATCCCCACTTGCTAACACTTCAGGCCTTTCCTTTCCCATTGTTTGGCATATGCTCGAGATGATGGAAAAGGAATCTGACCCAGTGTAGGAAAGGGAAGGAAGGTGTCAGAATCAAAACATGGAATTCCCAATGGGCTTCTAGCATAAAACCATGGTCCAAGGTTATTTTTTACAGACATTAAACTAAATATTGTCACAGCTGACCTATGACAAGCATTTATGTGTATATAAAGTGTACTATATTTCAAATAAAATAAAAAACAAACTTAGGGGCTGGAGAGATGGCTTAGCAGTTAAGGTGCTTGCCTAAGGACCCATGTTCTACTCTCCAGATCCCACGTAAGCCAGATGCACAAAGGTGAGGCAAGCACAAGGTCACACATGCCCACTAGGTGGCACAAGCATCTGGAGCTCTGTTGAAGTGGCTGAGGCTCAGGCACACAAATTCTCTCTTTAAAAAAATAAATAAATAAAATATTAAGGAAGCCCGGTGTGATGGCACACGCCTTTAATCCCAGCACTTGGGAGGCAGAGGTAGGAGGAGCGCCATGAATTCAAGGCCACCCTGAGAATATAGAGTGAATTCCAGGTCAGCCTGGGCTAGAGTGAGACCCTACCTTGAAAAACCAATATATATACACATACATACATACATATGTGTGTATATATATAAAGGAAAAAAAACCTTAGGAAAACAAAGCCGAGAACTAGTCTCTGATAAAACCACATCACTAGCTTGATTCTCTCAATGCATGTAGATGCCCTTTCTCCATTTTATAAACTTAAGTCATTTCACTTCTATTTCTGCTCTTAATGAGAAAAAGTCAAGTCACAGATACTTCCAAATCTCCACAGATGGTGCAGTACAGTAAGCTTGTAAAGGTAAGTACTTACCTGAGTTCCTTGTTAAGAGACTTCATAAGAACACCTGAACAATGTCCCTCTTTTATTATTATTTATATATTATTTTAATTTTTTTGTTGTTGCTTTTTTGAGGTAGAGCTCACTCTAGCCCAGGCTGTCCTAGAATTCACTATGTAGTCTCAGGGTGACTCTGAACTCACACGATCCTCCTACTTCTGCCTCCTGAGTTCTGGGATTATATAGGTGTGTGCCACCATACCCTGCTTAATGTCCCTCTTTTAAAGAAAAGGTATGGTCAAAGCTGCCAGAAATTGAATAAACACAATCTAGAAAATCCTGAACTTGTACAGGCACATGAAAGAAGGGAAGTGTGCATGTGAAGGAAACAAAAAAGACAAGTTTGTTCACATTGTGGCCCCCAAGTACCCATGCTAAATTCCTCAGAATGTGACTGTCCTTGAAGAGTATTATCTGCAATGACAACTAAAATACAATGAGGTAGGTATAAAAGCCCATTTTTATCTGCCTAGTGTCCGTCCTTATGAAGAGAAGGATGAAAATACAGAGGGAAGAACATGTGAGAATACTAAGACCCATCTGTAAGCCATGGAGAAGTCCTCTACTGGACGAAAACCTTAACATCCTGCTCCTGGCACTTGCCTCCAGAACTGAGGGAGTCAGTCTCTCAGCACCTGTGTGTGGCATATTGCCTATGGCAACCCTATAAAACTAAGCCTGTACTTCGAGGGAAACTTGAAGGAAGAACAAGGCCACTGCCTCAATCCGCTTCAATCTCCGCCACCCGGATGGCTCCCAGTCCCACTTGCTCACTAACAACTCTCCCAAGGGTTTCTCTGACCTGCTCCTTGAACAGCTCCCGAAGGGTGGCCATGCACTGCTGCAGCACCTGCTTGTCATCCAGGGTCCTGAGGGATGCCACCGCCTCCCCTGCAATCACCGACATGAGCACGCTCTGCTGCTTCTGCAGGCACACAGGGAGAAGCCTGTGATGCTTCCAAGACTCAGCTCCAAACAGACAAGACCTCATTGTCACAAACCTCATGGTCCCTTATCCTCACTCCAGTCCTCCTACATTTCCCCCATGTGCACAAGCATGCACACACCCATCCATTCTATTGTTCCATGCTGGAAAGAGAACAATACAACACTCAAAAAGTGATGTAAGCACCAAATTCAGGGCTCCTTTAGCTGATCCTTTATGACACTTTGTTTCAGAAGTAGTAGGGATTAAGAAGGGGAATCTGGGCTGGCGAGATGGCTTGGCGGTTAAGGCGCCTGCCTGCTAAGCCTAAGAACCCGGTTCCAAACTCCAGGTCACACGCAAAAGTGACGCAAGGGTGCAATGCCGCTCATGACCACAAAGGGGCGCACGCCTCTGGATTTCGTTCACAGCAGCTGAGAGACTGCTCGTGTGCACATTCTTTGTCTCCTTCTCCCTCTCTCTCTGTCTCTATGTCTCTCTCCAAAAATAAATAAAAAATTTAAAAAAAAAAAAAAAAAAGAAGGGGAATCTGCACAATCATGGAAAAATCCTTCTATGGCTCCTGCAAGAAACCTTAACACAGTTTCTTGGCCCTGAGAAGGTAGAACACCAGGCTGGGATTCTCTGGAGCAGCAACAGTGCTGCTTTCAAGTTCCAGGGTTGCCCTCCTCTCTAGCTCCTTCTTTTCACATCTATTAATATCATCATCCTCACATGGACTGACCCTATCCCATCCTCCCCATTCCCCAAAGACCATTAATGAAAAGAAATTTCAGCTAACCTATTACTGGGCTGTTGCAGTCCTTCAAGGAGGAATTTACCCTCAGACTAAAATAAGCTTTCATAAGCACTGATTCATATGCCAGGGAGCCACATCAATACCTTAAAAAGATAGGACAACTATTGGGGGAGAGGATCCCTTTCTAATAGGAAAATGTCCCAGTGGAGGTGTCTTCCCAAAACATACACATAAAAAGAATCATTCCTGATTTTTTCACTTAAAGTAGTAAATCCTGAAGTGTAAGAAGGGAGTCACAATAATACTGCACATATGATTGTACCTGAGGATCCATGTCATAGTACACTGCAAATAGCCCTCGCTGGCTGGCACTGGGAGGAACATGGCCGAAAAAGTCGGCTCCTTGAACTTTACTATCCCAGAATCTGTAAGGAAACTGCAAGGCAATCTGAAAAGCAAGCAAGACAAAAGGCTAATTATGTCCTGCGGCAACCATAAGACATCTCTAGAAGCAGCTGGGCATGATGGCACACACCTTTAATCATAGCACTAAGGAAGCAGAGATAGGAGGACTACTGTGAGTTTGAGGCCTCCTGGGACTACACAGTGAGTTCCAAGTCAGCTTGGACTAGAGTGAGACCCTACCTCAGGAAAAAAAAAAAAAATCTAGAAGCAATCTAGAGCTCTACTCAAATCCACTAGGTTCAAAACCTTCCCTCTAGCCGGGCGTGGTGGTGCACGCCTTTAATCCCAGCACTCGGGAGGCAGAGGTAGGAGGATCGCTGAGAGTTCGAGGCCACCCTGAGACTACATAGTTAATTCCAGGTCCAGGTCAGCCTCCTAGGCCAGAGAGAGACCCTACCTTGAAAAACCAAAAAAAAAAAAAAAAAAAACTCCCTCTGCTCATTCTCACCTTAGTCGTGAGTTTCTTGCTTTTTATTCCATCAGTTCCACATTCTGAGATATTGAAGACCTACAGGCTAATGGATACGAAGACTTCTGCTACCTGACCTTGAAGTATTATGCCTGTAAGTGACAGACTCAGGTCTGCTGGTATTTATCACAGCAGTATTAAGACAGACAGTAATCACTGTCTCACTGAGGCCAATGACAAGAGAAGGAGAACAAGAACTGCTTATAGCAAATCCAAATTTTCAGTAACAGGATTCACTTCCCTACCAGATGTGGTAGACCCAACTAAAATGCCAGTACTTAGGAGGATCAGAAGGTTAAGATCACCCTCAGCTATACAACGAGTTCAAAGCCAGCCTCAAACTACATGAGACACCTATTTCAAAAAATAAAAACAGGGCTGGAGAGATGACTCAGCAGGTAAAACACCTGCCTGCAAAGTCTAATGACCCAGGTTCAATTCCCAAGTATCCAGACGTAAAATGTGCCTCATGCATCTGGAGTTCATTTGCAGTGGCTGAAGGCCCTGGTACACCCGTCCTTCCTCCCTCCCTCCCTGTCTCTCTCTGTCCCATTCTTTCTCCTGTTTGTAAATAAAATGAATTTTAAAAAATATTTTAAATTCTTCTAAAAGTCAACAGACTTCAGCTGGCCTTTTCACAAAATCCTTTTATATTCTTCACGAACAATTAAATGAAACATTTGGTATTTATTTGGATTTTAAAATGACCCACCATATCCCCATCACAAGGTAACACCTATTATCTGACAATGACCACTCAAGTTCTGAAGCTAAGGTAATTAAGGTCACCTTTTCAATGATGCCTGCACCTAAGCTATTGATGGCCTTCATCTTCTTCTCTGACAATGGTGGGTTAAACTGGATGGCACCTTTCTGTAGTATGGCCAGTGGTACAGTGACTAATACCTGTGGGAAATAGTTAACAGTTAATACATAGCACCAGCAGCTAATCCTAACCAATACTATTCTCAGTGGGCTTATATCCAGGAGAATCAACAGGAACATTACCCAGTGCTTCCAGAACTACTGTTAACATCTCAAGGTGTCATAAGAACAAGAGATGTTCTCTGCCCTAAGGCTGAGCAGAAGTAGCATCTACACAGAGGGATTTACATAAAAGTTCAGATGGCTAACAACAGTCCTGGGTCAGGAGACATAGCAGATCTCATCCCAGAGAAGTCGTGTTATAAAAGGAAAGGGCCCAGTAAGGCATGGTGGTACACTCTTGTCATCCTAGCACTTGGGAGGTCGAGGCAAGAAGATGAGTTTAAAGGCCAACCTGAACTACATAGCAGTTTCCAGGCCAGCCTGAGGTACAGAAAAGGAAAAAAAAGGTCTAAAATGTGAAATCAGAACTTGTATTGTTATTCTCACACATTATAATATGTGGCCAATACCTCCCACTTACCTCTGTCAAATGCCTATAAAGTAAAGGAAATATTTGCATAAACCCTCAGAAGTAATGAAAATCAAGGAGGACAAATACATCAATACACCTGTACATGACAAAGCACATCAGCAGCACCAGGATTACACTTCTGTAAAGTCACGAAGTGTTTTCAAGCAGAAAGTTATTTTCTACGAGGTGTCAGATAGTTCTGAATGTTAGAAAGACTTAAAAAAAAAAACATGCTAAATGGAACCTTTAAGACTTGTTCACTTTAGGAAATGAGCAGGCATAGGAGAGGAAAAACCTGATCAAATTCTTGTTTGTTCATATATTAAAGTTCTAAATTAAAAAGACTTACATCAAATTCTATGGCCAATATTTCAGGTTATGGCTGACATTATATTTATTTGATAAAAATCCTAGTCCTCCCTTCACTGTGTTTTTGGTTTTAAAATAAACCCTTTTAGACTCTTAAAATAAAAAAAAAAAAATGATTCAATTGGGCATGGTAGCACAAGCCTGTAATCTAGCACTTGTGAGACTTGAGGTAGAAAGATCAAGAGTTTGAGACCAGGGACTGGAGAGATGGCTTAGCAGTTAAGGCATTTACCTGCAAAGCCAAAGGATCCCGGTTTGAGTATCCAGGACCCATGCAAGCCAGATGCACAAGGGGGCACATGCATCTGGAGTTCATTTGCAGTGGCTGAAGGCCCTGGTGCACCCATTCTCTCTCTGTCTCTGTGCCTCTTTCTCTCTCTCAAATAAATAAAATATACTTTAAAAAAAAAAGTTTGAGACCAATCTAGACTACATACCAATACCCCTTGTGTGGGGGGGGATAGGAATATTATCAAAGCCACATGACAAAAGCAGGCCAAAAGAAAGCTGCTGCCACACCACAGGAAAGTTCTAGCTCCAGAACCAGGATTCCATCAAGAAACCATTACTCCAGTTCCCAGCTTTAGAGTCACACTACATATACAATTACATGCACCAGTAGAGCAGGTGCCTGCTACCCTAACCCAGGGCTCCCTGGGACTTGGGCTATCCCTGCCAGAAAGAACCAAAAACATCCTGACCACTGCACTGCCAGCAGAGGCAGCAAAGCGAAGCACAGCCAGGCCACACATCTCAAATCCCATCATCCAAGTGTAGGGACTCCTGGAGGGCCTTAGCTGCAAAGGAGTCTGGGCAGGGACCACATCTGCCTAGCTTCCCCTACCTGCAGTATTGGGTACCACATTAGGATGACAGGAATGCAGCTGAACCCCAAGCATCCCATCTACCCTGGTCCTCAAAGACTTAATATATGTCTCCCCATTTCCAAATTCAAAAACGTGGAGTTCTTCCTGTGATTTTTGTGTTTATTTCTACCACTTGAAAACTTTACAAAGTATAAAATATTTCTCAAGAAATTTAGAATTTGCTTACCGGCCAAATAGCTTCTATGTGGCCAAAGCAACCACTGCCTCAAAACAAACAATTACTCAGTTAAGCTGTATGTAAGAACTACAAGGAAATAAAATTCTAGAAGTATTACTGACAAAAGTACAATCTCGCCAGGGGTGGTGGCGCATGCCTTTGATCCCAGCACTCAGGAAGCCAAGGAAGGAGGATCACTGTGAGTTTGAGGCCAGCCTGAGACATAATGAATTCCAGGTAAGCCTTGGCTAGAGCAAGACACTACCTCAGAAAGAAAGAAAAAGGGAGGGAGGGAGGGAGGGAGGGAGGGAAGGGAAGGGAAGGTAGAGAAAGGAAAGGAAGGAAAGGGAAGTACATTCTCTTAGGTAAACCAACAGGCCAGTGATATACACACACACACAATGGTGGGGAAATGCAACTCAGTCTTCATGGAAGCAGCCTCGATTCAGTTACAGTGTGTCACAGGTTTATGGTCTCATGCTGAGTTGGAAAGCTTTTATTCACGTGTTTGGGGAGATAACCAATACAAACTGGTGAGTGCTAGCCACAGAAAAGTAAAAAATACTTGCTTTAAACATTTCAAAGTGAAGCCTGCAGCTAGGCCCTGATTTCTCTAAAATACCAGAATACAGAGACACAAGGGTACAAGCGCTGAGACAGGGTCAGCAGAGGTGACAAGACAGGAGAAGCACAGCTAGCATGTTGTCCTGGACACTGCAAGGCAGAGCACAAAATTTCCTCAGCTGAAGAGTCAGCTAACTTGCAATTTCTAAAGGTACTAATCCTGCTTGTTTAATGCTAACCACTAGGAAGAACCTTCAATATTAGGGGTTACCAACAAGGACATGTCTGACAATGGCTCTCTGCCAAGCTGCACATCAGAATGACCTGCGAGGCTTAAAAACTACACTAGCCCAATCCTGTGGGAATCCCTGCAGCACGCCTTGCCAACACACTTGTCAAATGGCTCCCAGATGAGCGTGAGCTGCAGCCGTGTGTAAGAATCACTGCTCACCTAAGGTTAATATCAGGACTCCCACCCCAATTTACCTCTACAGCCTGTCCTCCCTATGCAACAGCCTTCATTTCTGCAAGAAGACCAAGGATGTGAAAAGGGGTTAGATTACTGAATAGGAAAAAGACAGCCTGGGAACTGCTGATATTGAGATTTCTTGATCACACTTCAAACGTAAGTAAGCCTTCAACACTGACAAAACTCTATCAACTCGCAGCACGTGCCCCTGTTCTCCAGTACCACAGACATCCCATTGTGATCCCAGGACTTTGGCCCAGCAGTACGCTGTACTCTCCACCTATTACAACTATTTACAACACATTCACTTGTGCAAGTACTTTGGTTACATAAAATTATACTTTCAACACAAAAATAAGATATTTTTATTTGAAACGAGATTCCGTGGGGGAAAAGCACAGAATTAAAAGTAAAATAATGCAAAACTTCTCAAAGCCTTATTCCTTTTAATCCTAAAAGTAGAGTGCATATATATAATACTTTCAAGTTTATATATGCACAGGTTGGGGTCAGAGATGCTGGGGATGGAAATCAGGCCTTACACATGACAGGCAAGCCCTCTACTGCTGAGCTACTTTCTTAGCCCTAGAATTTTCTTCAGTTTCTTAGAACCAGTGTACCACAGAACCACTTTGAGAAACAAGACTCAAAACTCAATCTGGCCGGGCGTGGTAGTGCACGCCTGTATTCCCAGCACTCGGAAGGCAGGGGTAGGAGGATCGCCGGGAGTTCAAGGCCACCCTGAGAGTACATAGTTAATTCTAGGTCAGCCTGGAGGACCAGAGTGAGACCCTACCTCACAAAACCAAAAACAACAACAAAAAAAAAAACTCAATCTGAGGCAGGCATGGTGGTGCATGTCTTTAATCCCAGCACTCGGGAGGCAGAGATAGAAGGATCACTGTGAGTTCAAGGCCACCCTGAGACTAAAGACTGAATTCCAGGTCAGCCTGGACTAGAGGGAGACCCTATCTCAAAAAACAAAACAAAAACAAACAAAAAATTGTTTTGGAAAAGAACTGCATCTGTCTTGAGTCTAGACAGTGTCATTCAGATTTACACACAACACACAATTAAGTGGACAGATCTAATTCATCGAAAACCTAACAAGTCTCTAGGTGGACTGCCAAAAGAAACTGCTGGAAGGGAAAAACCTGGTTTCCTTCCATGAAGGCACCCAGCAGCAAGGAGCACTACCCTGCTGTGGTCCCACACTTCCTTACCTTTTGTGCAGAATGCCCTGTGCCATCGGTTGTGGTCACCTGCACTTCATCTCCAGTGTAATTAATGCTCTGCACCTGCTCGAGACAAACATGAAGCAAAATGAGCAATGAATCATGGTCAGGTCCTTTCCAACCCTTGGTTGTGAGCTTGCATCGTGAAGTCTATGGGGACTCACTGACTGGCATTTGGACATCTAACAGTCATAACTGAACTCAGAATTACTAACATTCTGTCAAAATATGGAAAACCTCAAGAGTATAAAGTGAAATATGTAAAAGTCATCTCTATGGCTTACAGTGTAAGTCGACAGGGATGAAGATTTGAAGGGAAAATTCTAAAGTGAAATTAAGTACTCTGGATTACAGGGGCTGGGGGCTACTTAAACACTTTATCATCAATAAACACAAACCCAGGCCACCATGATTTCCAAACACCCCTACTACCTGATGTCAGTTTTCATGGATGGGCTACAGTTACAATTACAAAAGTGCTGGGAGTCACTGGCTCCAAGTTCAAGCAAACATCTGTCCCCTGGGAACCACAGGCCCAAATGTCACATACTCCCAAAGCAAAGGAAAGCTCCCCCATCTCTCCGCCCACCACAACCTAACTCACTGGAGATTGGAGCCGAATGTCTAGCCCTTCGGCCAGCTTGTCAATGATAACAGAGTACCCAGGAGTCAGCAGAGTATGGTCACCAGCAAACTGGGCAAAGAATTCATTGTGGTCCCAGGAGCGAGCAGACACCTGGAAAATAGGAAATAGTGAGACGGAGAAACGGCCACTCAAGGCAGGATGGCAGGACCGCCATCCATCAAGTAAGAAGACAAAAGCAACATCGTGGACATCACCATCAGGGCAAAAAATGCTACAGACCCAAAGAAAACGTTAGAACCAAAGGTCTAGCCAGGCACAGTGGTTCCTGCCTATATAATCAAGTATACAGGACAGAGGTGGGAGGATTATACAAGTGCAAGGCCAGCTGGCTACAGAGTGACAGCCTGTCTCAAAACAAGCCAGGGAAGCTAGAGAGATGGCTCCACAGGTTACAGCTGCACAAGCATGAGTACCTACACCCACGCAAAAAATTGGCTGGGGCCAAACATGCCTACATGGAGGGGACAGAGACAGGAGCATCACCAGAGCTCACGGGGTCAGCCAGTGTAAAAGTGAAAACAGTGTGAGTTCTAGGTGCAGTGAGACCTTGTCTCAAAAAATAAGGTGAAAGAACGCTGGCCGAGAATACCCAGTGTTGTCCTCTGGCCTCTCATGCATGTGCACAGGACAACACACACACACATACATATACATACACCACACAAGCATATACTCACACATTAAAACATGTCTAAATGTCTTGGGAATAGACACCATTTGATTAAAAAGCTGATTTTATATATCTACAACTCTGGTTGTAGGCAAATTCAATGGGGTGAAACTATATTTGATCAGCTTCTTATATAAATCTGCCAATGTTTTGTCCGCAACATGAAGTTCCAGAGAACTTTCAAAATACAGTATGATCTTAGGATACAGCACAATTCAAAGTGTAACACAGAATCACATGGAAATGGAATGGTTATTCTGATCAAGCTTCTTCACAGGTAGTGTTTGAAGGGTTTTTCTCATACTTAAAATCATGTTAAGAGGCAGTCATGGTGATACATGCCTGTAACCTTAGCACTTGGAAGGCTAAGGAAGGTACATCTTGAGGCCAAGTATAGTGGTACCTGCCTACAGTCCCAGCACTTGGGAGGCAGCGGCAAAAGCGCCAGGAGTCCAACAGCTCCCTTGGCTACATGGCCAAGTTCAAGGCTCACCTGGGTCACATAAGACCCTATCTCCACATGCCCCTCCTCCCAAAACACACAGTAATAAAACACTGTGGAATTAATACGCTATGACATCACTGTTATCAGATTCCTAGGCAGCAGAACCACTCTTCCCTACCTATCCAAGCCAGCCAGGTTCCATATTAGAAATATGATGCGCACACTCAAAGACATACGTGTTTTCAAAGCACATTTCAGGAAACCCATCTCACCTGGTGAAGGTTGCTACCACAGGCGTATTCAAGGTTACTGAGATGGAACTGTAGCACCTGCCCTTCCAGCTCACTGAACTGGATACCGGACTCGTTCACGAAAGCTCTGTACATCTCCTCTATCTTCTCTGCAGTGGGAATGGATCAGAGCAGAAAATCAGCTGTTATCATGAGTCTTTGTGCTCGTGACCTGCTTCACCCAGCAAAGCTTCCAGAGTTGTTTCCAAGTACGCTCAGTGAAGGGGTTGCTAGACATTGCTCAGACCTCTCAGCAAGTGTAAGCTCATCTCAAATGGAAACAAACTGACAGAGGATCTGTGTGTTCAAAAATGTTTCATTTGTGCTTAGCTGAGAAATCTTTGCTCAAGATATGGAAAAGCACACCTACACATGTGTATACATACACACACAAAGACAATTACAATTCCTTTCTGTTCTCACTATCTCCATAAAGCCAAGCTCCTGTAACATCTCCCTTCAACACACCTATTGTAGACTAACTACTGGCTCCAGTCTCTTCCAAGCAAAAACTTCCCCCTGGACTTTGTGTCAACTATCTGCTTTGACTGTTAACTACCAGTTCCCTGGGGCCTGGATAGTAAGCTCCAAAAGCTGAGTGGCCTCTCTAAAGTTAGCAACTACTTACCTGCCCACAGATAAGGCTGAGCCATAATGCTCTACACCATTTTCCTAGTAAATTCCAACCCTACAGGACCTTCCTCTCCCATTCTTCAACACAGGCCTGCCCTCCTGTGCTTGTCCATTCCAACCTTTACAATCTACCACCGGCCCACTGCCTCTGTTTCCTGAATGCTGGAATTACAGGTGTGTACCACCATGTTTCTTTTGCAGGCCTTGGAATCTGTTCTCAACCAGCACTAATCTATCCCATTCATCTGGGGTTTTAACTATACAGACACATCCCTGTGAAATCATTCTAATTATTGTCTTAGTAACTCTGGAGTGACTTAGCAGGTGGACAAAGGCCCTCTGACCTCCTGTATAATTTCAGTCATGTTAGTACAGGCTGCTAAGAGCTTTTCTAGTGATGAAAACCACCCAACACATACATCACAGACACCAAATTTTTGCAAAGCATTGTGCACTCAGTACTCCCCTAATAATAAACAGAACTGAGCAGTTATTTATTTTAGTTTGTGGTGCTGGGTATTGAACCCAAGGCCTGTATGTAGCAAACACTACCACTTGCTTTTTGAGTCAAGTTTTTTTTTTTTTTTTAATATTTTATTTATTTGAGAAAGAGAATGGGCGTGCCAGGGCCTCCAGTCACTGCAAACAAACTCCAGACGCATGCACCACCATTGCATCTGGCTTACGTGGATCCTGGAGAGTCAAACCGGGATCCTTTCACTTTGCAGGCAAGTGCCTTAACCACTAAGCCATCTCTCCAGCCCCTGAGTCAAGTTTACTCTGCAGCACATGGTTCCTGCCTCAGCCTCCTCAGTGCCTTCATGCCCAGCTCAACTTTTACTTCTTTGCTAATTCAAAGTTCTCATTAATTTTTTTTTCAAATTTTACTCTAACTGGTCAATCCAAAGACCTCTAAATTTCTAGCCCCTTTGATGCTTTTGCAGCGGTCCCATTCCTGCCTTCTGCTAGTGTCTACCTTCCAGTCCATTTTGTGGAAGTAAAAGAACCAAGATTACTATAACAGAATAAAAAAGTATAAATGGACCGAGAAAGGTCTTACCCTAATTTTTATGTAAATAATATTTTACAATGTTTGTACACATATTTTATGCAATGAACTCTAGTCTTTCAGCATTTGTTCTCTGAAAACATAACTATGGCCGGGCGTGGTGGTGCACGCCTTTAATCCCAGCACTTGGGAGGCAGAGGTAGGAGGATTACTGAGAGTTCAAGGCTACCCTGAGACTACATACTGAATTCCAGGTCAGCCTGAGCTAGAGTGAGACCCTACCTCAGAAAACCAACAAAAATAAAATAAAATAACTATGCAGTGGCACATAGCTCATGGCACTTGGGAGGCTGAAGCAGAAGGATTGAGAATTCAAGGCCAGCCTTGGCTACAGTCAAATCCTACTTCAAAAAAATTTATTTAGGGCTGGAGAGATGGCTTAGCAGTTAAGGCACCTGCCTCCTAAGCCTAAGAACGCTGGTTCCAATCTCCAGGTCCCACGTTTAGCCAGATGCAAAGTGACTCAAGGGTGCAATGCCGCATTTGACCACAAGGGGGTGCACGTATCTGGATTTCGTTCACAGCAGCTGAGAGGCTGCTGGCACGCCCATCTCTGTCTGTCTTCCTCTCCCCCTCTCTCTGTGTCTCTCACCAAAAAAAAAAATCATATATATGTAAAATTCTGAGAATACCCTACAAGAAAAGTAGACAATAATTTCAACTCCAGAACATTTAACAACTCATCACTTAGTCTGGACACTACAACATTTGAATCATTTTTCAGTCAACACTTTCCAACAGTGATAAGAGTATGTGTCCATCTCTTAGAGGCAGAGAAGGAGGAAACAAAAAGGACACTGGGGAGAGTAATGAAGACTGAATCAGCCCAAGGCAATGAGAATCCTCTTGAGAAGGAAGAAAAATACTTGAAGGGGAGTAATATCCTACAGAGTTCAAATGTTCACACTTTGAGAAATACAAGCATGCCTCCAAGAACTACAAATGAATACATTCAAGTAAAAAAAACTGTAGGTTACATAAACATCCATTTTGTTTGTCTGGTTTTTTTGTTTTGTTTTTCAAGGTAGGGTTTTGCTCTAGCCCAAGCTAACCTGGAATTCACTACGTAGACTCAGGGTGGCCCCGAACTCACACCCATCCTTCTACTTTTGCCTCAAGAGTGCAGGAATTAAAGGCATGCACCACCACGCCCAGCTAGCATCCATTTTTACTTTATTTTACTTTATTTTGTTTTATTTGAGAGAAACAGAGAAAGAGAGAGGAAGAGGCAGAGAGAGAATGGGTGCACCAGGTCCTTTCAGCCACTGTGAACGAACTCCAGTCGCGTGTTCCCCCTGTGAGCATGTGCAACATTGCATGCTTGCATCACTTTTGCATCTGGCTGTAAGTGGGAACTGGAGATTCGAGCAATTATTTTTAGGCTTCTCAGGCAGGCACCTTAACCGCTAAGCCCTCTCTCTAGCCCTAACATCCATTTTTGAACAGTACAGAAAGTCCCAGTTGGTACTCTCAAAGAAATGAGTTGCTATAGGAAGTGAAGGTTCCATGCTGTTGTTTAATATTGCCCATTCAAGTACTACAGCTGAAGGATTATCAATTAAAATGCTCAAATACATATTCCTAAGCAAAATATACTTGAAGAAAACTCTTAACTTCCTGTATGAAGTAATGAAAGGACATCCTAGTACACAGAAAGCTGTACCTAGAAAATACAATATAGCGGACAGTATGTTTATGTAGGGCTTACTTACAAAGTAAGCTCCCCTGGGAAAATTTAAAATTGAATGTTTGCATCACTGTGTAAAACATGATCTATTGCAGAAAGCAAGGCTTATCTGTGCAGGCCCACATATGAGCATCAAAGATGTCCTCTGACAGAGTTTGGAGAGTCCATTTCCTGTAGAAAACATTCCTAAGGCTGTCCCTGCTACACACACTAGCCTGAAAGAAGGGTGCTACTTCTACCCACATTCAGTGAGAGCTGCACAGGGTGGAGTCATCAGAACACATTCTCCCCATACCTCCTAAAGGGACATCTTGGAGCAGAGTCTTATCCTTCCTCCACTCAGAGACAACATCCAAGAGAGCATTAAAATGAAAATCCATGCGCTGGTCAATAGTGGGATCAGTTATTCTTCCACCTTCCTGAATTAAGTCACATCTTTCTCCAAACTTATGCATGCTGATGCCAAGCTTCAAAATAATAAGAACAACAATGTGAAATTTTTCCCTGGAAAAAATATTTACAGGTTCTAAACAGAAATTACAGAGTTCTCATGGAGAAAAGGGCCTAAAAACTCACAAGTGAGGAGAATGTGCTTAGTGGGCAACAACAGCAAGCAGGGGCAGTGGGGAACAGTATGACAGATGCCATGACACCTCAACTTCAATGGGGACATAGAGGTGACAGCAACAACTTCTAGGCCATGCACTCTCCCAGCTGTTTCAGACGCTACAGACTACCTATCCCAGTCAAACAGTCATTCTGTGTCCATGGCAGACTCTTGTCAATAAACACACATTCACAGAAGCCAAAACTGAGTGTAAATAAATGTTTAAGAAAAATACCAAAAAACCAAAAACCTTGGACAATATCAGGTTGGCAGATAACAGACTAGATACCCAGCTGACTTTCACATAAGTAACACACAGTTTATTAAATATGCCTCATATATTGTATGCAATATATATGAGACATACCTGCACTAAAAGAATTGTTTATCTGAGAGCCAAATTTAAGAATCCCACTTTTCATCTGGTGTGTCTGGCACCCGCAATGTTATGACCTGAGTCACCTGCAAATACTCCACGAACAGAGAGCTGGGAGAGTTTTTAAATACCTTCTCAGAAAGGCACAAGTGTAACTTCTCATTTACTGTACGTTTTCCACTTTGGAAGTATATTAATACTTTTTCTCCAGTGCTGGGGATGGAACCCAGTGCCTCACACATGATAGCTAAGTGCTCTACCACTGAGCTACACCCTCGGCTCCACAGTGATAGTGTATCTGTCCACGGTACAAATCTTAAAGACTCACTTGTTCACACATCAGCGCGATTGGGTTATTAATACATCCATTGACAATCTGAGGTCCTCTTCCCACCGTGACTCCTTTAAAAGATTTGTCGTCCCATACTCGGCCTCCAATTCTGTCTTTGGCTTCCAGTACAGTCACCTAAAAAGATAACCAGTTCATCTAAACAGAACAGTCATACAAGATGCAGAATTCCAAAGATGTAGATGATAGTGTTAAATAACCTCCATGTCTAGTTAATTTATTGTATTTCTAAAGAAACAACTTTGGTTAAATGTGAAAAGAAGTCAAAGTACACATTCAAACCACCTCAGATTCTAGCAAGGAATCACCAGGCAGTCAAGAGAAGCAGAACCTCTCAAGTCTGATAAAATGTGGAGCAAAAGCCCAGAGTAGTGGCTCATGGCTATAATTCCAGCACTCAAGAGCTGAAGGCAGGAGGACTGCTCTAAGCTTGAGATCAACCTGGCCTACACATTGAAGTCTAGGCCAGCCTAAGTTTCTGAGTGAGACCCTGTCACAAAACACACGAAACACAAAAAGATTTGGTGAATGAGCACAGGGAATGTTCTTTGTAAACTTTTACTAACAGTTATTACCCTGTCACAATACACAATAAACACATACACAGAGATTTAGTGAACAAGTATATGGAATATTTTTGAAAACTTTTACGAAATAGTATTCACCTCAGACCTAAAATCTTCAATTTCTCCGATTTCAACTTAATCACTCATTTTTATTTCTTCTTAGCATAAGAGGAAAGCTCAGCATTAAGTAGTCTCCTTAGGCTTTCAATATTAACAACATCTTTAGGTTTCCCAAGTAAAATAAAGAAACAAGGTAAGATCTAATGCTGAAATAATTAAAATACTGTCTAGTTAGTATTACAAATAAACTATTTCATAAAACAAGCATACTGCCGATAGATCCAACTCTGATTTTTCTGTTTTATCAGCAGTATAATGTGTAATTCATAGCCAGAGAAAAGTCTCTTTAGCCACGCTATTGAAAATTGTACTGAAAATCTGAAGCATGTCCCTGGAAATCTCCCTGCAAAGCTGACCACATGAAGGAAAAGTATCCTTTCTTTGAGCCAGAGAGATAGTGCAAAGATCCATTTAATCCTACCAAATGTACTGACTTTTGGCTTCCCTGAAAACCAAAGTCCTCGCAAAAGTTTTAAACAGAAGAAATGTATCAGACCTACCAAATCAGAGGCAGCTACAGGATGCTTCATGGAAAGTGAATTAATGGAAATGAGTTACCGAATCACATAATGTGAGAGGGGCTGAAGCCATAGTCTTGCTACCTGTTAACAGCTGGAATTACACACTATTTAGCAGCCGAACAGTGTCTCCCCTCTCCTGGGGGAAGCAAGGGGCTTTACACACCCACAGAAGTCACAGAATTCTATCTCAGCCACTGAAGTCACTCACTGCATCTTGCTAACAAAAGCAAACATTTTTGTTTTCCTGAGTTAAAATTCAAAGGGGTCTTTGGTTTGCATAAGGAATCTCAGAGGCCAGGGCTGAATGCTTGCTTAGCATAGTTGAGGGTTCCATCCTGTGGTAGTTTGAACAGATGGCCCTTAATATATTCAGTGTTTTATTAGTTTGTAGTTTGCATCTGCAGCCACCTGACTACAGGCAGTGTCACTGGGGGGATTTTAAGATATGGTAGTGGGTTTGAGATTGCAATCTAAAGATATGCAAAGTGTGCCTAGCTGGAGTTCCTGAAGTGTGCTGTGCTGTGCTGTGTGGCTTTTGGCTTTTTCTCTTTCTGCCTGGTTCTTTAAGAGGGGGCCAGCTCCTACCATTATGGAACTTCCCCTGGATCTGTAAACTTCAATAAATCTGTTCCTCCGTAACTGTGGTGCCTGGTCTAGAAGTTCATCTGAGAAAACCTGAAGCTGTCTGCTATACCTCCCCAGCACCCCAAAACAAATAACAAGCTAACTTGTTCAGATTATTTCCCAAAAGTTAAGTTTCCATTTTTTCTCACACAATCCCACCACCTCTGCTAGATTAATGAAGTCCAGAACTTCTACTTTAACTACAGTTTAGAATTTTTTCCAACTTGTTTCTTGCAGTCTAAAGCTCTCTCCAAAGCTCTACTATGAACAAATCAATTCCAGAACATATAACTTTTCTAAAACCTAGTACAAAGATGCAATACATCTAGTATTTTTCACTAAAATTAGGAACTGGTTTCTAGGTCTTAGAAAATTTGGACCAGGGCTGGAGAAATGGCTTAGCAGTTAAGGCGCCTGCCTGTGAAGCCTAAGAACGCCTGTTCAAATCTCCAGGTCCCACATTTAGCCAGACACCAAAGTGATGCAAGCATGCAATGTCGCACATGTGCACAAGGGGGCACACATGTCTGGAGTTCCTTCACAGCGGCTGAGAGGCCCTGGCACACCCATTTTCTGCCTTTTCCTCTCTCTCTCTCAAAAATAGAAGGGAGGGGAGGGGAGAGGAGGGAGAAGAGAAGAGAAGAGAAGAGAAGAGAAGAGAAGAGAAGAGAAGAGAAGAGAAGAGAAGAGAAGAGAAGAGAAGAGAAAATTTGGACCAAACTATCTGTTTCCACCTACATGACCCAAAGTCTTACCTTAATTCCAAAGTTATGCAGTTGTCTAGCAGCTGCTAACCCTGCTGGACCAGCACCAATAATGATAACTGATTTCTTTAAAAAAAAGAAAAGAAACAAAATTCTAGTTAGAGCAATGATGGCAATACACTGTTAAATTTTCTGGAAGGTTCTAAACTACCAAGTAATATGAGTCCATCTATGTTTCTTGACATCCTTAGGAAGCTTATTTCCTATGCAGTATAGGAGTACTTAAGTAATCCTCTGACGTCAGGAGAAACATCACACCAAGTCTTGCTCAGGAAAGCTGATGGTGATGCGGTTGCTAGAAGCACAGCAGCAGCATGGGGGCGTGTTGTGAGCAGCGGCAGTGCCTCTCCTGCAGCCAGTTACTTACGCTGTGGTAGTCTTTCGGAAGAAGATACTGGCCGGCGCCCACAGTGAGAACTCCTGTGTTGATAAGGCCTTTCCTGGTCATGAAGTACAGAATCCTCTCCACTTCCTGAACACAGCGGATGCGCACAAGACCCCGGACGATGATGTGAGGGACACACTTCTGAGGAGTGAGTGCCTCCTGGGTTTGCAAATGAAACCAAACTATTAACAAAAATCAATAGCAAGAAAATGGCTCCCTCACTAACAAATGGGAAATTAGGGGCTGGGATACAGCTCGGTGGTAAAGTTTGCCTAGAATGCACAAGGCCTTGGGTTTGACCCTCAACAGCACAATAACAAATTTTTAAAAAGGGCAAAGATCCAAACAGATACTCTCAAAAAAGATGTCCAAGTGGTCAGCAGTAACATGAAGATGTGCTCAGCCTCACTATCACCACCAGGAGGTGTAAACTCAAAGTACAACCATGACTACTTCAACTGCAGCTCAACGGCCATGAGAGGGCTTGCCTGGCTTGCCCAAGGCCCGAGGTTTCAAGAACCACAGGGGGAAAAGACAAAAGTGAACAAGTGTGGTGAGGATACAGAGAAAGGGACTCTTGTATGCTGCTGATGGCAAGAATATAAATTAGTACAGCCATTAATTATGAACACAGTATAGAGATTCCTCAAAAAAATAAAAACTGGGCTGGAGAAATGGCTTACTAGTTAAGGTATTTGCCTGCAAAGCCAAAGGACCCAGGTTCACTTCCTTAGGATCCATGTAAGCCAGATCCACATGATGACACATACATCTGGGAGTTCGTTTGAAGTGGCTGAAGGCCCATTCTCTTTCTCTATCTGCATCTTGCTCTAATAAACATTAAAAATACATTAAAAATTAAAAATTTGGGCTAGGAAGATGGTTTAGCAGCCATAGACACTTTTTTGCAAGCCCATGATCCAAGTTTGGTCCCCCTCAGCACCCAAGTAATGCAGTGGTGCATATCTGTAAGCCCAACATGGCTGCCACACTAGGAGGCAGGAGAATCCAAATGCTTGTTAGCAGCAGCAGTCTAACAAGAAAGACCGTCTCCAGAGGGTGGGAATAAAGAAGAAATCCCTGACGGTTGTCCCGACCTCCACGTATGTAAACATTGGCGTGTACATGCAGACAGACATACACATATACGTCATATGCAAACAGAGACATATACACATAAATTCTAAAAAAAATTAAAAATTTAACTACTATATGATTTATATGCTCACTATTGAGTATACAAGCAAAGAAGTGAAATTGTTAAGCCAAAGGGAATATGCTCCACACATTCACTGCAGCACAGCTCCCAAGAGCCAAGATAGGGAAACAAGTTCTCTCTCAACTGATGATTGGATGATAAAATGTAGTACATTTACACAACAGAATATGAGTCAGAATTAAGCCTCTATCCTTTGAAAAACATAAATAAGCCTAGAGAAGTTTATGCTAAAAAAAAAAAAAAAACAGGCATATACTGCCTGACCTTGCAGCATGTGGAATCTCACAGAGGGCATAATGGGATGGGTTGGGGCCGGGAGATACTGGTCATAGAATACATAGAAATAAATTTGAGATTACTAGTGGCTACAGCTAACAATAATAAGTAAAATAGACTTAAGTGATCTCACCACAAAAAATATGTAATATGTTGCACATACAACATTGAATTAGCCATTCTATGACATATGTATTTCAGACTATTATGCTATATGTCTTAAACAGGTAATCTGCCAATAAAATCAGTTCCTTAACAATAAGCATGAAATGATAATATGACCCCAAAATTTTACTCTTAGATATTCCAAATTAAAAAACTATGTTCAAGTTGGGCATGGTGGTGCATGCCTTAATCCCAGCACTTGGGAGACAGAGATGAGAGGATGGCTGTGAGTTTGAGGCCACCCTGAGAATACATAGTGAATTCCAGGTCAGCCTGAGTTAGAGTAAGATCCTACCTCAAAGAAAAAAAAAAAAAAACCCACATACCACATACAACAAGTGAAACTACTTCAAAAAGGCCAAATACTGTACAATTCCATCAGTATGGAACTTCCAGAGCAGAGAGAAAGCACATTAATGGTTACTAAGGGCTCGGAGCAGGGGAGTGGGAATATAAAGTTGGGTAGGTAGGATGGTTCCTAGTACATTGTATGCCTGCTTAATGCCATTGATTTGCCCATTTTATAGTGGTTAAGTGGGGAAGATAGGAAATTTTATGTGTATTTGCCACAATAACAAGACATATCTACCATTTATAGGAAGAACAAAGGGAGGTCTGCCTGGTAAGGAGGGGAACCAGACACAGTGGCACACACATGTAATCCTAGCATTTGCAAGGGGAGACTAGAGGATCCTAAGTCTGAGGACCGCCTGGACTACATAGCAAGACACTCTATATCTCAGAAAGAGAGAGAGAGAGAGAACAAGAAGAGACAAATGAAGAACCAGCCATTTGATACTTTAACACCTAAGCTTCTGCTCACCAGTGATTGCTGTAGTGTGTGGGGGTCAGGTCCCTTCACCTCCCTTACGCAAAAGCCACCACAGAAATCCAGTCTTATACAGTGCAGGCACCAGCTGACTCTTTTAACGATAAGATATGAGGAGAGTGAGCAAGGAATCTCCTCCCCCCCTCTCTATATATATACACACACACACATATATATACATATACATACACATACATATATATATATATGAATGACATGGTCTTTCTTTGATCAGACCCAGGCACACCACTGCCCAGGACAAGAAGTAAAATGAAGGAAGGAGTGCCCAACACCAGGCCTTTCCTCTACTTCTGGTTCCCAACCCCTGTTCCACCAGAATCTCATCAAGCCCAGGAAGACAATGCACTTGAAGCATTCCAGAAGTAACCTGCCCAACACCAGCCTGGACTGCTGTGCAAGCTGCATCGTCTGTATGCCTGAAGTTCTAAAAATCACTGCAAAGTCTCTGACTTTTAAAGCTGGTGTCTTTCCACTGCATTTTCAGCATTATAGTAAATACTGTTGCAGTCAGCTCCATGATACTGGGATGGACCTCCAACCAGACAGTTTGTGGGAGGGAGGGATTTATTTCAGGGGAAGGTGTCTCCCTTTCACAGACACAAGCAAAAAGACACCACCAACAGCACACATGAACAGCCAGAGCCTCTCCAGTGACATGCCCCCTCTAGCAGGAATCTGCCTGCTAGGGGCTAAAGTAGGAAGTTTAATCAAAACTAAGTATGGGCCAAACATTTAAATTATCACAATTAAATTACCACAATACCCTTACTACAAACTAAAGTAGATGACCTGAACAACAATGACTTTTCCCACTAGAATTATTTCCTTCTACCAGTCAAATTTCCAAGTTAAATCAAACTAACTTTGAACTTATGATTCATATGTATGAAGATGCCTTGATGTCATTACTTTGCATGCTAACCTAAAAAATTTCCAACTTTTTTTTTTCAAGGAAAAGAAATGTGAAGAAAACACAATCAGAGCTGTCTCTGAAAGTTTAGTTTATGACCTATTTACAAGGAATTCTGTCCACATTAAATCTACTAGGTAGAAAATATTTGTACCTTGATCACCTACTCACCAAACTGAGTGTAATTCATATAAACTGTACTACCAACAATAACTTAATCAGGTTATCTCATCTCACACAAAATTCTAATTCCGAGTAATTCAGGGTAAATTGGACTCTCAATCTCCCTCCTTCATTTCTCTCTCTTCCCGTCTCTCTTTTTTTTTTTTTTTTTGAGACAGGATATCAGGTATCATCACAGGATTGCCTCAAACTCACCATGGAGCCAAAAAATCACATCAAACTTCTGATCCTCTGGCCACCACCTTCAAAATGCTGGGATTACAGAAGTGTACACTACCATGTCCACTTTTTAAAATAGCTCTCTTTACTCAAGATCTTGTCAAACTGGGTGTGACAACTCACACTTTAATTACATCAGTGGGGACTGCCACAAATTTAAGGCCAGGATTACATCATAGTAAGATCCTATCTTAAACCACCAGATAAAGGTTTACACACACACACACACACACACACACACACACACACACACACAACTACTTTGTCTTTTTTTTGCTTTTTGTTTTTTTCGACGTAGGGTCTCATTCTAGCCCAAGCTGACCTGGAATTCACTATGTAGTCTCAGGGTGGCCCCAAACTCACAGAAATCCTCCTACAGCTGCCTCTCGAGAGCTGGGATTAAAGGCATGCGCCACCATGCCCGGCAAGTTTGTCAGTTTCATACGATGTTCTGCATTCAACAATGACCTAAACAATTGCTGAAGATTTAATAAGCCAAGGCTGGGGAGAAGGCTCAGCTATTAAAGATACATGTTTGAAATCTGAAACCAAAAAAATTCTAGAACTAAGAGAGTCTAGTTTTTATAAATCTGGCATTCTCTGTCCCCCTGACGTCAATGTATTTTCATTCTTTTAGGTAGTACTGTGTGATGTCCCTAACATTTACATAGTCCCAACAATTCCAAACATGGGTCTTGCTTGGGTGAGGTCACAGATGAATCAAAATCTGTGAATCAGGGGCTTTGATTTTATTTCTCCCTCTTGGCAATGCCTCCACAACTCTTTAGATCAAATCTTGCTCCCCTCTCACTCACTGAGTTAGCATTCTGACCACATAAAGTTTAAAGTGGCAGTTCCCAACTAGGATGGTTACATATTGCAGTCACCTTCTGATTACTGGGGAGGCAGGCGGAACACCCAAAAAGCAGCAGCTTGTGGAAGGAAAGGGTTTATTTCAGCTTCCAGTTTCAAGGGATAGTTTCATCATGGCAAGGAAAGCATAAGAAATAGGAGGGGATCACATGCTAAGCATCTCTCACCTGAGAATCTGAAGTCTGAAATGTGCTAATATACTGGCCAAGAAATTTCAAAATTTAGGGATGCTCAACTGGCAAATATTCAAAAAATTAAAAAGCAAACACACAATCCAAGAACTGGGGAACTTGTGGTCCCAAGTCTGTCAGGTAAGGGATGCGCAAACTATTTGATTGTTATAACAATTTGGAAGTGTTACTGATAATTTAGTGGGTAAATGTTGCTAAATAGGCCAGGCATGGTGGTGCACACCTTTAATCCCAGAACTTGGGAGGCAGAGGTAAGAGGAGCTCCATGAGTTTGAGGTCACCCTGAGATTACATAGTGAATTCCAGGTCAGCCTGGGCTAGAGCGAGACCCTACCTCGAAAAACAAAACAAACAAAAAAAAAGATGTTGTTAAATATACTACTGTGTATTGAAGGACAGAGACAGTTTTCATGGCCGATGAGATATGTGCCCAAAGTGTCATAATGCTAAACCTGGCAAACCGTGCTGCATAAGGAGAGGACCTGAGTTTGGATCCATAAGAGCCAGACATGGTAGTACATGCCTAGAGTGAGATGAGAAACAAATACAAGAGAATTCCCAGAAGCTCAAAGGCCAGCCAGCGTGGTGTACACAGCAGCCAATGAGAGACCCTGCCGCAAAAGAGGTGAAAGGTGAGAACCAACACCCAAGGTGTCCTCTGACCTCCACACATGCACCATGGCATGCGTATTTTTACACAAACAAGCACAATAAACAAATACCCCCCCACACACACACATTTATAAAAAGGATAACCCTGGGCTGGAGAGATGGCTTAGCAGTTAAGGCACTTGCCTGCCAAGTCTAAGGACCTAGGTTCAATTCCCCAGTACCCACGAAAGCCAGATGCACATGTGTCTGGAGTTCAGTTGCAGTGGCTGGGTGCCTGGGCTCACCCATCTCTGCATCTTTCTCTCTCAAATAAATAAAGAAAAATAAAATAAGAAAAATAAAGAAAAATAAAGAAAACAAAACTAAAGAAAAAAAACTAAAGAAAAGAAAACTAATTAAAATAAAATAAAATAAAATAAAATAAAATAAAATAAAATAAAATAAAATAAAATAAAATAAAAGATACCTCTGACATAAAGGTTACATCCCAAGCTGGGGAGATGGTTCAGCAGCTAAAGGCACTGGCATGCAAAAACTGCCAACCTGGGTTCGGGTTTGATTCCCCAGATCCCTCATAAAGCTAGATGCACAAAGTGGCACAGGCACCCAGAGTTTCTTTGCAGTGACGAGAGGCCCTATTGTGCCCATACACACGTTCTCCCCTCTCCCCCAACCCCTCCCGTCTCTATCACCCCCACATACAAACATAAATAAAAAAATATTAAGAAAACATTCCATCCCCAGTTCTTGTGCCACAACATTCTTTGGCACACCTGACTTACTTTGCAGTTTGTGTACCACAGGGCAAGAACAAGATTTCTCAAAGCCAGGTACATGGTGGGATCTCGGGAATACTCTGGGAACTCATAGAGCTCATCCAGCTCCATCACATCTGGCCTCACGCACAGGGCTTTGCCACATTCATTGGGCTGGTAGAAAGGCTGGAAGTACCGGTTCATGTGTGGAACTGCAGGTGAAAGAAACACACAGCACCTGCAAGCTTAACTTCCAAATCCAAAAGAAGTAAAGCACAACAACTCTTAAGGGATAACCTGGATGAGCCACATGAACTAAACAAGCATTTGCCCATTCTTCCCATGCTATTCACAACCTCATCTTTTAAAATTTTTTATTTACTTATTTGCAAGCAGAGAGAGATAGGAAAGAAATAAAGGGTGTGCCAGGATTTCCAGCTGCTGCAAACAAATTCCAGATGTATGTGTCACTTTGTGCATATGGCTTTACTGGGGAATTGAACCCAGATTAGGCTTTGAAGGTAAGTGCCTTAATCACGCAGCCATCTCTCCAGCCCCCACAACTTCAATTTTTCAGGTATGAAAGTTAAAAGGCATTTTAAAATTGTACTAAAACATACCAACCATAAACAAATTTTGGTAGCTAAGAATAATCAAGTTGTGTGACAAAGCTCTAGAATGTTTTTCATCTTGCAAGGTTAAAACTAGGTCAATTAAACTCTTAATGGAAATATACTTTACTTTTTTATTTTGAGACATGGTCTCATTAAATTGTCCAGACTGCCTCAGTCTTCCAAGTGCTGACATTACAGGCATAAGCTACATGCCTGGCTAGTTATTTTTCAAGTATATCGCCAGCTAGTCCTGGTGGTACATACATAAAGTGCCAGCTACAGAGTGAGACTATCTTTTTTTTTTTTAAAGGGGGGGGTGAAGAGATGGCAAGCAGTTAAGGCACTTGCCTGCAAAGCCTGAGGACTCATGTTCGACTCTCCAGGTCCCACATAAGACAGACGCAGTGACACATGCACACAAGGCTACACATATGCATAAGGGGGCACATGTGTCTGGAGTTCGACTAAAGTGACTGGAGGCCATAGTATGCCAAATCTCTTTTACTCTCTCACTGTCGCATTAAAAAAAGGCGGGGGGGGGGGCAGGCTGTTGGGCTTACCTTAAAAAAAAAAAAAGCAAACAAAAACCTATAACCAGTTAACTAGCATTTTCTGATTGTAAAATGGAACCATCCTCAACCTATGATTATGCTCTAGAGTTGAGGATACATTCAGGGATACAGTGTATCATTACTTCAGTTTTAATGGACAGACAATATTAATTATCTAGGTATCAGTTTTTACAAAACCAGAAAAAAATGCTGTAAAATGCTCACCCTGCTCTTTAAAACTTACAGTATCATAAATGTTTTCCCATGTCATTCATTAGATATAACGTCAAAGTCTATGATATTTTCTTATTTATCACTTAACTGTTTCCCTACTCTGGGCATTAAGCTCTCATCCAGTCATTTCACTATTTTAAACAATGCCAAAACAAATTCCTTTACATATATTCTTTAGACTGATTTGCTTGATAACTCACATTATTATACAGATATCTATCTTTCAAATAAACATTCCTTAAGCCTTATGTATAATTCATAGGCAAGTATTAAACACTTTCAAGATTACTGAGGGAAAAATTAACTGTTAATTATAAACCAGTGATATCACTGACTGACAGCATAATTGTCCCTTGGTACCCTCAGCCAATTAGTTCCAGTGCCATCTCCCCCAAACTGTAACATAGAATACATCAAAATCCCTTAATAAAATGATACAGCACATAGACCCTACATACATCCTCCTGCCAGCTCTAAATCATCTCTAGATGACTGTAATACCTTAATGTAATGGACACACCAAGGAAAAAGTTGATACAATGCCTCATTTAGAAAACCGTGACAAGAGTCTGTACATATTTACGTAGACATTCATTTATACACCTCCCAACAATCTTCTACCCATGGCTGGTTGAAGCCACAGATGCACAGTCAATGTATAGAGAGGGTTAACTGCATAACCAAATACAAGAAATAACAAGGTATTTTACATCATATCTCACACATTTAAAACATCATCTTTTGCTTTTTGCTCAACCTTACATTTCTGGGGGGAGGGGGGAGGGGGTGGAAGGAGGAGGTACAGGAAAGGCTCTCACCAAGTGCAGAGGGGGCCACCTTGGAGGCCTCCAGCTTCCCTGGGCTGGCAGTGCTGGTGGTGGCAGTGGTGGCGGAGGTGGAGGCAGCAGCAATGGTGGCAGCACGGTTTGTGCTGGTGCAGGAGGGGCTCATGCCCACACAGTCAGGGTAATAGGCAGACAGCAGAGGAGCGGCCACACTGTCTTTCAGCAAAGGCGGTTGGATAAGCATGGAGTACCACCAGTGATTGGACACTTCCGACACTCTCTGAGAGGCACCAGCAGGAGGGAGAGAGAAACAGCAGAAAGGAAATGTACATGCGGACCACACCAAGTACAGGAGCTTATCTTCACTTCATCCATCCACAGCCCTTCTCCTCTGCCTCTTCCCCAACTTAGATTTAATAATAATAAGGCAGAGTCTTCATACACAGAATCAGAAACAAAAGCGGCTTAGAATGCCCAGAGACAACCTTTCTTAGGCACAATTCTGTCCAGTATATAACAACAGCCTCTCTCACTGAACCGAAAATACCCCAACAACACTGGTTTAAAGCTACTTCCCTATACTGTATTCCATGTAGACACAAGCCCAGCTTTAGTCTCAAGTGGGAACCCCATTTCTGCCACAGTCATCCATCATCCAGTTGTGCCTGCTTACTAGGGACCTCAAGAGAGATGAAAATGAGAAACTGCACATCAAAAATTATTCTCCCACTGAGCATGGTGGCTGTAATCCCAGCACTAAGGAAGCTGAAGCAGGGGTTCAAGGTCAGCCTGGGCTAAACAGTGAGACCCTGTCTTAAAAAAATACAATAATAGGGCTTAGCAGTTAAAGCACTTGCCTGCAAAGCCAAAGGACCTGGGTGCACCCATTCTCTTTCACTCTCTAATAAATACATAAAAAAATAAAATGTTTTTAAAAATACAATAATAGGCCTGGAAATATGGCTTAGCGGTTAAGGCACCTGCCTGTGAAGCCTAAAAACGCCCATTCAAATCTCCAGGTCTCATGTTTAGCCAGAGGCAAAAGTGACGCAAGAGCGCAATGTCACACATGCACACAAAGTGGTGCAAATGTCTGGAGTTCCTTCACAGTGGGTGAGATGCACTGGAGCACCCTTTTTCTGTCTGTCTCTCTCTCTCAAATTAAAAAATAATAATAATACAGTAATAGTGCTGGGGAGATGGTGTAGCAGTTAAGGTGCTTGCCTGCAAAGCCCAAGGACCCATGTTTGACTCTCCAGATCCAAAGTAAGCCAGATGCACAAGGTAATGCAAACTCACAAGATCGCATGTGCACACTAGGTGGCACATGTGTCTGGAGTTCGATTACAGTGACTGCAGGCTTTGGAGCACCAATTCATTCTCTCTCTCTCTCTGGCAAAAAAAAAAAAAAAAAAAAAAAAAAAAGACAAAGAGGCCAGTCTGTTGGGTATGCCTCAAAAAAATACAGAATAATTCTCCTACATGGTAAAGTAACACTGATTTTTGCCAAAGGCTTACCCAAAACAAGAAACAAAACAAACAACAACAACAAAAAAAAAAAAACACCCTTTCAAAACAGCTTAGGTTTCGGTGTGGTGAGATGGGACCTTACCACAAGTGACTCTATTTTAGTTTGGCTGAAGCCTTGTGCAGATGTTTAATCTAAATGAATGGCCTCCCATGAATTTTATCAAACACCAACAAGTTCTGCTGGTATGTACACTACAACCTCTGTCATCTTCTAACAAGGTCATTGTCGGACATGCTATCTTCCATCTAGGATAAGGGTGGTGATTGCTATTTGCCACCCCTATATTGTGGAGTTTCATCTGTTGTAGTTAATATATAATGTTTTCACTTAAAAAAAAAAAAACTTTCAGAAGGAACAGCACACTGTAAGCACTGACAAGACGCTAAATGTAAAAGTTCACAAAAGAAGCTCTTTTTGGTCTTTGCTGATCATACACTCCAGAGGAGTTAGCACTAGATTAAAGTAAACCATGACAGCTAACCAACTACAATAAAAAGAAAACTCACAAAGCTTCTATAATGACACTGCCATTCCTCCTCATCAGACAGTGTTTGCTAAATGCAACTTAACTGTCCTGTCAACAGTTCTGACTCTGATACAGAAGAACCTCAACTCTCAAACCCTTTGCAGTGGTTCTCCAGGCTCCCCGACAATGCCATGTGCCATCAGGCAGAAGGTTGGGATCTCATCACCTGCACGTGGGTCCTGCCAGAGTCCAATTCTGCTCTCCAGTCTCCTATAAGCCCCAAGGCCCTCTACACCATAAACTCCCCTGCTTCTCACATGCCACTAACTCACCAAGCTGCTGAAGGCATCTGCATCTGCAATCCTGCTCTCGGCATGAATCCTTGACCAGTGCATGTTGTACCTACACCCCAGATGCCTCCCCAATACCCCAGGCCTGCCTCCAGCAAACCCACTTCCCGTTCTTTTCCAAGGAAAGAGTCAACAGTCCAGCTCCAGACATTTGGATTGGATTGTACAGAGGGCTTAATATTAGTGCCTTAAAAATCATGAACCCAGGGCTGGAGAGTTGGCTTAGTGGTTAAGGCACTTGAATGCAATGCCAAAGGACCTTGGTTCAATTCCCCAAAACCCACGTAAGCCAGATGCACAAGGGGGCACATGCATCTGGAGTTCGTTTGCAGTGGCTGGAGGCCCTCACATGCACATTCTTTCTCTTTCTCTCTCTCTCTAATAAATAAATAAAAATAAAACTATATTAAAAATCATGAACCCAGGAGCCAGGCCTAGTGATGCACACCTTTAATTCCAACACTCAGAAGGCTCAATGGACAAGCTGAGTCAGGCTGCAGAGAGGTCCTGCCACCTTGCTATGATACTCTAGTCATTCCCTCACTAGAAACCCACCTGAGGTTAGGGCTCCAACCCAGCCTCTGCACAGCATAAGAAAAACAGGGATCAAAATGCTAGTCCTCGCCCATGTGAGTCACCAGTCCTAGACACTAGGCTAGAATGATGCCAACATGCCAGCTCAGTGGTAGAGCACTGGCATGCACAAGACCCCAAGTTTAAGCAGCAGCACACACACACACACACACACAAAATAAAAAGTACCCTCACTTTTATACAAAGACCACTCAAGAAACTATACTTGAGGTTGGGTGTGGTGGCTACATGCCTTTAGTGGAGAGGCAGAGGTAAGAGGAACACTGAGAGTCTGAGGCCAGCCTGGGATCACAGAGTGAATTCCAGGTCAGCTTGGGCAAAAGTGAGACCTTACCTCTAGGAAAAGAAAGAAGCTGTACTTGAGGGCTGGGGTTATAGCCCAGTGATAGAATGGTAGGCTAGTGTGCATGAGGCACTGGGTTCAATCCCAGTACCAGAAGAAGAGAGAGAAAGAAAAAGAGAGAAGGTAGGGAAAGAAGGAAGAAGGGAGGGAGGGAAGGAGGAAAAAAGTTTACTTGCTATGGCATCCTACTGGTATATTTCGTCAAACATCCACTTTACTGTATTAGGGTTCCCTACAAGTTCATGTACACTCAGAACCTCAGCACAGGACCCTTCCTGGAAGCAGGGTCGTTACAGGTATTAGTCATGATGAGGTGAAAACTGGAGGGAGCTCTGAAGTCACTGTGACTGGCGTCCTGAGTACAGAAGAGATCTAGAAAGACGACTCGGTGGAAGTGGCCATGTAACAGCAGCCGCCAAGACCAGAGTGGGTCCAGGCATAGTTCGACACAGAGTGCTGGCCTGGCATGCACAAGGCCTTGGGTTTGACCCCACCACACACACCCTGAATAAGCTATTTCTGAAGAATTAACTGTCTTCACTCAAATTAGTTACTTTAAAAAAATGCCTCAAGGGCTGGAGAAATGGCTTAGTGGTTAAGGCACTTGCCTGCAAAGCCAAAGGACCCAGGTTCAATTCCCCAGTACCCATGTAAAGCCAGGTGCACAAGGTGGAACATGTGCCTGGAGTTCGTTTGCAGCGGCTAGAAGCCTTCGCAAACCCCTTCTCCTTTCTGTCTCTCTCTGACTTTCTCTCAAGTAAGTATTTTTTTAAATGCCTCAAGACTAGAGTGGGGCATCTACACACCAAGAAATGCCAACTACTAGCCGGGTGGAGTGGCACATGCCTTTAATCCCAGCACTCCGGAGGCAGAGGTAGGAGGACAGCCGCAAGTTTGAGGCCACCCTGAATAGTGAGTTCCAGGTCAGCCTAGGCTAGAATGAGACCCTACCTCGAAAAAAAAAAGCCTAACTACTGGCAACTGCATGAAGCTTGAGAGAGGCCCTTCCTTTGGTGCTTTAAGAGGAACCTGGCCCTAGCCACACCTGGACTTTGGACCTCTAGTCCCACAAATGTGAAGAAAGAAAATCTACTATTTAAGTCACCCACTAGTTTGTGGTAACTTGTTACAGAATGCCAGGAAGCTAATGTTCTCAATTAGGTGACTAAAATCTCCAGGAATCGGGATGGAGAGATGGCTTAGCGGTTAAGGCACCTGCCTGCTAAGCCTAAAAACGCTGGTTCCAATCTCCAGCGGTTCCAATCTCCAGGTCCCACGTTTAGCCAGACGCAAAGTGACACAAGGGTGCAATGCCGCACTTGGCCACAAGGGGGCGCACGCATCTGGATTTCGTTCACAGCAGCTGAGACTGCTGGCGCGCCCATCTCTGTCTCTCTCTCCCTCTGTCTATCTCTCTCTGTGACTCTCCCCAAAAATAAATAAAATAATTTAAAAAAAATTTTAAATCTCCAGGAATTAAGAAAGGTTAAGGGAGATAATCATGAATATCAACCTGTACCCGACTCTGAACTCAATGCAAAAATAACTGATAGATGCACATCCTATTCCAAATGTTTTTAAGTGACTAGGCTGGGGAGGCAGCTCAGTTGTAGAACACTTCCCTAGCATGCACAAGACCCTAGGTTCCCAAGTACCACAAAAGCAAGTACTTCAGTTTTCTGTCATAAAGTTCAAATTCTTCTGAATGCAAAAGAGCTTAAATTTAGGAGACAGGTGGAGAAGGTACTGTATATGTACTTAAAATAACTTTTCCTGGGCTAGAAAGATGGCTTAGCAGTTAAGGCGCTTGCCTGCAAAGCCAAAGGACCCATGTAAGCCAGATGCACAAGGGGGCACTCACATCTGGAGTTCTTTTGCAGTGGCTGGAGGTCCTGGCACGCCCATTCTCTCTCTACCTGCCTATTTCTGTACTTCTCTTTCTGTCAAATAAATAAAAATAAATAACTTTTCCTTTCTGTAATGTCACCCTGCCATAACACCTGGAAACTGCTCTGCTATGAGGAAGAAGGTATTAGTAAAATGTAAACACAACACATGTCTATTACTCTTTTATATAAATACAATGGATTCAAAGTAGATGTGCTGCATGTCCCTCCTCCATTTGTCTGACAATGTGCCGTGTCCTCTGAACTTCACACACTGTGAACAAGCTCAAACCAATCCTGAATCACTGAAAATAAGGAAGACTCAAAAGCTTCGCCAGCTGGACATTCAGTGTCCACTTCTGTATCTGAACAAGGCCAGGGCAAATCTCTTTCCCTAAGGTCACAACGCACAGGACCATCCTGCTCGTGCATCCAGGCAAAGACAATCCATTCATGGGCACCTTGACCTGTGTGCAGAAGAGCTGAAAAGAAGACGTTCCAAGGTCCCTGAAGAACAACCGCAAGTCTGATCCATGCACAAGGCAGGGAACAGTGTCTTCCTTTTCATTTCCTTTAAGTGTAAAGCAATATACCTTGATCTAAGTGTGTATGTGGAGATAGCACCACCATGGGAATCGTCATAATACAGTCACCATGTTAGTCCGCAAGTCTTTGATCCACTACCAAAGAGAAACTCAAAAACTGTTAACCATTAACTAAATAAGCTTATCAAGGAAGGCCCAATGAACTCCAACCCAGAACATGCAGAAATACTCACTAGATCCTCAGGGAGGGAACAATGATCTGGGCTGTCAGGCTGCAAAAGAAAGCCATGTTTTAATTAGGTTTCCTCATAAAATACAATCTCAAGTGTTGACTTCCCTTCAATATGCCACCTTCTTTTTCACCTAGAAAAAAGTTTGATAAACTATCAGAGTGAGTGTGAGGAAAGACAGGTAGACTTATTAATATGTTCTTTATGAAAACACAAAAAAATGTAAGAATGGCAAAGAACTTGCAAAATACATTTTGAATGCACAGAAATTTAGCATTATAACTCAAGACACACTCAGATAAGTACACCCAGCAAATAACCTTGATGCATTTTCCAGAGAGACCTGTAATATGTACCAACAGACACATTACAAAAACATCCAAGAGTGGAGGTGTAGCTTGGAGCAGAAGCATTTGTCTGACATCGTACAAATCCCTCCCTGGGTTCAACCCCAGCACTGCATGGATGTCCATACACACAAGCACACAGGTCAAAAAAAATATTTCAGAGCTGGGGTGTGGTGGCTCACACCTTTAATACCACTGGGTTGGAAGAGGTAGCATTGATATGAGTTTGACACTAGCCTGGAACTACAGAATGAGTTCCAAGTTAGCCTGGGCTACAGCGAGATCCTACCTCAGAGCAAAGACCCAAGAACACAAGGTTCCTGACAGGCCTGGGTTAAGTCTCACCAAGGAAAAGTGGCAGCAAACAAAATCTCAACATACTTTTAAAAAGTTCAAAAGAGTCTTGTTTCCAATAGAAAAAAAATAAAAGCTAAACACAACCCAAAGTCCATGAACAAGACAATGAATAAGTTGTATTATAGTCAAACAATGGGATATTATGCAGTGATGAGAGTGAACAAATGACAACCCCACACTAAAACATGGTTGCATCTCACAAAGAACACTCAGCAAAAGAGGCTGAACCTATCATTCTGCATGATTCTATTTACGGAGGGTTCAAAACCAGACAAGCACAACACTTGATTACCTGCCAGAGCTAAAAGGTAAGGCCCCATTGTTGAAGACATCACAGGCTGCAGTCACAAGGCATCTGAATATCATGCTGAAACAAAAAGGGAGACTAGCTCCCTTCTGGTTAGCCCTCATAGTGCTGGAAAGCCCTATGGGAACCGCTGGAGGACAACTGTCACCAGCAGTTTGAGTGAACAGGAAACCCTGCAAACTACGAAATCAACCAGCCAGACAACCACTTGTCCAATCATGGCACACAACCTCTGCAGGTAACCAACTGTTCCCTGATTGGATATGAAGCCCACTCAGTGGGAGAGAACTCATCTGACACTGGAAACCAAGTCAGAATCCCATGGTCAGAAAACTCACACTTCAGATAAAGCCCCAATTGCTCTCTGGAGAGGAAGAATGGGCTTGCACACCAAAGAAAAAAAAAATCTCTCAAATAACTTGGCATACCCCTTTAACCCAATGTGCTCTCACTCATGCTTGGAGAATCTGTTTTATATTTCAGATGGCAGAGAAAATGGAGGAGAACCAAGATCCACCGATAAGCCAGAAGTCAGCCGACTCCCTGCCACAAGACACACTACCTCTACCACATCTGCCAGGGCCAAGGAGAAATTGCACAGGACATGGCAACATGAATAGTGCTCTCACTGCCAGCCTGACAACCAGTTCCAGGTCAATGGTAACAAGACAGGGTGGTCAATCACAACCTATCAAAGCGAGATAGAGAAAACACTAAGACTTCCAACATGCCTGCCATGGCTCAGCGAACATTGTTGAAGAGGCAGCAGAAAGAATTTAGGAGCCACAGAGTGGGCAGGAATATCCTGAGGCATAGTTCCCAGCTAGCTCACAGAGACTTAGTGAGGCCTTCATGACCCCATAGTGAATATTACCCCCAGGGTAACAGGAGCAGGGACAAGGGGATAGGTATATATTAAATAGATAAATTTTTAAAGACTGAAAAAAATAGGAGACACTAATTGGAAAGAAAATTTAGTGGAGGGGGATTTTGGGAGGGGAAAAGGTAACATGTTAGGAAGGCATTATGATCATGGTATATTATTTATGTTTATGGAAGTTGCCAATACAAAGTCATACAAATAAAAATTAAAAAACAGGCCGGGCATGGTGGTGCACGCCTTTAATCCCAGCACTCGGGAGGCAGAGGTAGGAGGATTGCAGAGAGTTCAAGGCCACCCTGAGACTACAGAGTGAATTCCAGGTCAGCCTGGGCCAGAGTGAGACCCTACCTCGAAAAACCAAAAAAAAAAAAAAAAAAAAACAGGCAAGCAGTTAGTGCTGAAAGCAAGCTGGTAAATTAGTCTGGGGAGCAAAGCTGGAGGCTGTGATTGTCAGGGACACAAGACAGCATCTCAGAACTAGTGAGTTCTCTATCAGGAGCCAGATGAAGGGCAATTTGAAAATTCACTGAGCTATGCATTTTTGATTTGTGCATTTGCTGTTTTCATGTTATGTTTCAACACAAAAAGTTGCCTAATGAGAAATAGGCAGATCATATGGCCTAGCAGCTCTAACCTTTGGAATATACTCCAAAGAAATCCCTGCACACGTACACTAAGAGACCTAACAAGAATGTTCCAGGAAACAAGCTTCATACCCCTGATAAAGAAAACACAGGATACCAGATGGAGCCTACTCAGTAGACAACGAATGAACAAGCAGAGCTTTATATATCAGATGCATATCAAAAGTTTCACTGTATGATGTAAAGAACAAGTTGTAGAGGAAGACGAGAAATATAAGTTGTGACCAGAACAATGATATGCAAAATTTAACTTATTCAGCCTTCCAGAAACACATACCAACTGTGTAACAAAAAGTAAGGACAGGGCTGGAGAGATGACTTAGCAGTGAAGGCACTTGCCTGTGAAGCCTAAGGAACCAGGTTCAATTCCCCAGTACCCATATAAGACAGATGACAAGATAGCACATGTGTCTGGAGTTTGTTTGCAGTGGCTGGAGGCCCTGATGTGCACATTCTCTCTCTCAAATAAATAAAAATAAAAATAAATTTAAAAATAAGCAAGGACAACAAATACACAATTCAAACCAGCTTTGATCCCCAAGAGAAGGACAAGGAGATAACTACAGAGAAGCAAACTAGGGTAACAAACTGCTGCTAGCGCTCTAGGTCAAAGTTTGTAGTAGGGACACGAGCATACACATTATAAATCCCCTTTCATCTATAAATTATTTCACATTAAAACTAGTGTACATATATTGGACATGGAAACTTCATTTACAGAAATTAATGCTACCAACACACTAAAAAAATGGCCCTGCCATTGTCACTTAGGATCAACATGAACAAGTAACCTAAACACCAACAGTATTAAACACAGTACATCTGTTCAGTGGACTACTTAATACAGTCCCTAAACAAAAATACTTCAGGGCTGGAGAGATGGCTTAGTGGTTAAGGGACATGCCTACAAAGCCAAAGGACCCAGGTTCGATTCCCCAGGACCCACGTGAGCCAGATGTACAAAGTGGCACATGCATCTGAAGTCTTGTTTGCAGTGACTGCATGCCCTGGCATGTCCATTTTTTCTCTCTTTATCTGTCTCTCTCTCTCCTTCAAATATATAGAAAATTTAAAATAAAATTTTTTTAATACAAGAAAAGACCTCAGTGTGAAGATATATCTTAAAGGCATGTGACAAAAAAAAAAAAAAAAAAAAACACAAGATCCTAATTAGCACCAAGCCTGGCTATGGTGGCACATGCCTTTAATGCCTACCCTTGGGAAGAAGATCATTGTGAGTTCAAGGCCAGCCTATAGATAACAGCTTGAGTTTCAGGTCAGCTTGGGCTAGAGAGAGGAAAAAACAAAAACCAGCAGTCTGCTACCAAGCTCCACAGTAAGCCATCCTTGAGAGCACACAACCCATTCTTGAAGAGTAGCTGGAAAAAATGCAAAAACCACAGGGGCTAGGGGTGGTGACACACACCTTTAATCCCAGCACTTGGGTGACAGAGGTAGGAGGATCCTGCAAGTTTGAGGCCAGCCTGAGAGTGAATTCCAGGTCACCTTGATTAGACTGAAATCCTACCTTGGTGGGGGGGGGGAAGAACCATGGAATAGGGAGGAATACTTTGGGGCTCTGTCACTGTGCTCCAGACATAAACTGACAAGTACCTTCAAGACCTCACAGTGGATGTTGTCACATCCATAAGACGTGCACCTTATTGAGTTCATCCAACACTATGACATAGATGGAGGGCAAAAAGAATGAGACATCAAATAGAAGGCTGACATGGAAGTGGAATGGGATCAGTAAAATGGAGGTGGAAGGGCAATGTCAGGGAATTATGATCCAATTACATTATGTTCATGTATTAAAACTCTCATTTTAAAAAAATACCGCAGGGCCTGGAGAGATGGTTTAGCAGTTAAGCACTTGCCTGTAAAGCCTAAGGACCATGGTTCAAGGCTCGATTCAGCAGGACCCACGTAAGCCAGATGCACAAGGTGGCCCATGCATCTGGACTTCGTTTGCAGTGGCTGGAGGCCCTGGCACACCCATCCTCTCTATCTATCTGCCTCTTTCTCTCTCTGTCACTCTCAAATAAACAAAAAATAAACAAAAAATTTTTTTAAAAATACTGGAGGGCTGGAGAGATAGTTCAGTGGTGCTTGCCTGCAAAGCCTAAGGACCCAAGTTCACTCCTCAGTACCAACACAAAGCCAGATGCACAAAGCAGTGCAGTGGCTAGGGGCCCTGGCACGCCCATATTCATTCATTCTCATTGCCCCCATTCCCTCCCCCATCCTCTCTCTCTCTGCCTTTGTATCTTTATCATAAATAGACTGAAGAGTGTGCTGGGGAGATGGCTCAGTGGTTAAAGATGACTATTTACAAAGCCTGCTGGCCAGGGTTCAATTCCCCAGCCACCCATGTAAAGCCTAAAACAAAATGTGACACCAAGTTTCTGGTATTCCATTTGCCAGGGAAAAAAAGACCCTCAGAAATTCAGGTTATGAGCCAGGCATGGTGGTGCATGCCTTTAATCCCAGCACTCCGAAGGCAGAGGTAGGAAGATCGCTGTGGTTTGAGGCCACCCTGAGACTACACAGTGAATTCCTGGTCAGCCTGGGCTAGAATGAGACCCTACACCTTGAAACACCCCCCCCCCCAAAAAAAGTTCAGGTTATGAGTACTGATCAATTCAGAGGGAGCAAGAAGATGAAGCAAAGGGGTCTCAAAGGAGGACACCAAGAACAGGTTAGGCTTGGAGAGATCTCATGTCATGCTTAGCAGCTGAAACTTGAGAAGGTCAAGAATTCAGGCTTCAATTACAAGACTGGTGAGAAGAGATAAGGCAACTAACCTAACACCTCCTGGGGGAAGTGCTTGATGAAACAGCCAACCAGGCTATTAAATAAAGAACTAACTCAGAAAAACTCAGAGAAACTAACACAGCAGTGAAAGGAAGCAGCTGAGGAAACGTCCTTATCAAAAACTATGAAAATCTGACAAACTCAAAAAAAAATAATTTTTAAAAAGCCAGGTATGGTGGTGCATACCTGTAACCCCAGCACTCAGGAGACTGAGGCACAAAGACCCAAGTTCAAGGCCAGCCTAACATACATTAAAAAACAAAGATAGTAAACACATACTGGCAAGGTTGTGCATACCTGCCATTTCAGCATTCAGGAGCAGAGAGGCAAGAGGACAAGAGGATCAGGAGTTCAAGGCCATCCTCAAATGCAATGCTAGCGTTGGATATATGAAACATTATCGCAACAAATAAATAAAGAGATAAAGGAAAACAAAGGTATGTGTGAAAGTATGATGTGATTTACTTTTTTTATGAGGGTATCACTCATACTTTAAAAATGGAATAAGACAAAAAAAAAAAAAGCATGAATCCAATTGTTTAGTATACTCAAAAAATACTTTTTGCCAATTTCCAGGCAGTTTTTATTTTTTTTATTTTTGGAGAGACACAGAGAAAGAGAGAGAGAGAGAGAGAGGGAGAGGAAGACAGACAGAGATGGGCACGCCCGCAGTCTCTCAGCTGCTGCGAACGAAATCCAGATGTGTGCGCCCCCTTGTGGGCAAGTGCGGCATTGCGCCCTTGCATCACTTTGCATCTGGCTAACCGTGGGACCTGGAGATTGGAACCACCGTTCTCAGGCTTAGCAGGCAGGTGCCTTAACCGCTAAGCCATCTCTCCAGCCCGCCAGGCAGATTTTAGACACCACTATTATCTCGGGATGAGGAAATAATTACTTGTTCAGCAATTTCCCATTTCACTTAGGCTTCTTTTCCTTATTTTTTCATATTATATTAAATTAAAACATTTTACTAAAGACAGTATTTTATTATTCCTTCACAGGAAGTTGTCAGCCACTCCTTCCTATAAACTTTGGAATAGTCTTGAAGTCTCACTCAATGATGGTCATTTCATGACAACTGTGTGATTTTTTTCACTATCATGAAATTTTTACATAAAATAAATACATCTGTCTAAAAATCATTCTAAAGAAAACCTAAGAGTTTTCACAAACTACTTAAACTGGAGAAACTGGAACTCACAACTGCCATCCAAGGGAAGAAAACAAGACACAGGGAAGTGACTCCCAAGTAACTCCAATTGTAGTTTAGTGGAAGCACAGAACAAAACGCAGTCAAATTATCCACAATCTTTAACAAACTGTAAAAGGGAAACATCACACAAACAAGGTGTGACATGTACCCAGGGCTGTTACAGCACTCTGCCATTGGTCACTGCTGCTTGACTGAGGTCCTCCTTGCAGTATTATATGGGAATGTCACAGATGCCACTGAACCTCCTTTTTCCTTGTTAGATAATCAGGTGATGGGGTGAGGGATTCAATGTCACCAAGATATTGTCTCTGGTGATTAACATGCCCTCCTTCAGGCACCAGATCCATCTGTGCAGAAGCTCAACGTGGCTCATTTTTCCCACCTTTTTTTTTTTTCTTTCCTATCCTGAAAGTGAAGCCTGAAAATCAATCAAAGTCTTAAAAATCACTAGCAGTCAATTTTGTGTACACACACACACAAGTATACACAGTAATGCATGCTAATTAGCTCAAATTAGCCATTCTATAATGTGTACTTATTTCAGAACATGTAAGTGAGAAGTACACACAATTATTTGTCAGTAAAATCAATCTTCCATGGGGGCTGGGAAGAAGGCTCAGCAGTTAAAGGCACTTGCTTACAAATCCTACCAAGCTGGTTTATATTCCCCAGCAGCCACAGAAATTCAGCCATCAAAAAGTGGCATATGTGTTCGGCATTCATTTGTAGCGGTAAGAGACCATCACCTATACACAAACGTATGCACAAATGTGCATGCATATGCAAATAAATACAATTAAAAAAATTAATCCTCCTCTAAAGTGAAATATTTTATTGACATAGGCTACACATTATAAAAATTTTCAAAATGCAATGAAACTCACTGAAGTTCCACACATAAAACTTACAATATATAATCATACTCAGAAACAAAAATACCATTTTTTATCTATTAAAACTACTGGGCCTGGAGAGATGGCTTAGCAGTCAAGTGCTTGCCTGTGAAGCCTACGGACCACGGTTCAAGGCTCGATTCCCCAGGACTCACGTAAGCCAGATGCACAAGGTGGCACATGCATCTGGAGTTCGTCTGCAATGGCTGGACGCTCTGGTGCACCCATTCTCTGTGTATATATCTGTCTCTTTCTTTGTCAACTCTCAAATAAATAAAAAATTAAACAATTTTTTTTTTTAAAAATACAGTTGACTGGGCTGGAGAAATAAATGGCTTAGTGGTTAAGGCACTTGCCTGCAAAGCCAAAGGACCCATGCTAGGTTCTCCAGGATCCATGTAAGATAGATGCACAAGGTGGCACATGCATCTACAGTTCATCTGCAGTTGCTGGAAGCCCTGGCGTGCCCACATTCACATATTCTCTCTCTGTTTCTTTCTCTCTCAAATAAAATAGTAATATATATATATATATGGGGCTGGAGAGATTGCTTAGTGGTTAAGGAACTTGCTGCAAAGCCAAAGGACCCCAGTTCACTTCCCCAGGACCCACATAAGCCAGATGCACAAGGTGGCACATGCATCTGGAGTTCCTTTACAGTGACTGGAGGCCCTGGTATGCCCATTCTTTTCCTCTCTATCTGCCTCATTCTCTCTCTCTCAAATAAATAAATAAAAATAAAAATACAGCTGGGCATGGTGGCACATGCCTTTAATCCCAGCGCTCACTCAGGAGGCAGAGGTAGGAATTTGAGACCACCCTAAAACTACATAGTGAATTCCAGGTCAGCCTGGGTTAGAATGAAAACCTTACCTTGAAAAACAAAACAAAACAACCAACACTTCCAAACATAACATGACTATTTCACTAGTGAACTCGCAGCAACTGGGATCATCATCACGTGACCTGCCCAAGAGTGAGAACATTAACATTCTGTCATGGAGTGGGGAAGGGCGTCAGAGGCCCCAACCCAACCACAGGATCTACAGCCAGTTAATGGGGGCTGGCAGTGGGAAAGATATTTAAGGTGCCCATGCTCCTTAAGCAACTCTAAAACTCACCACATCACCAAAAACAAAAAAGATATGACATTAAACAGGAACTGACTGAGGAGAGAAAGGGGACCACCCAGAGTGGGAGGAGGTAAGAGCGGGTTATAGAAGTGGGTATGAGCAATATTCTATGCACTATATGAAAATGTCAAAACCCATCATATGTGAAATTAATATATGCCAATAAAAATGTCTTAAAAATACAACCATGGTTAGGGATTTAGACAAGTGGCCTAGTGTTTGCCTAGCATGTGTAAAGCCATGGGTTTGATCCCCAAAACTGCAAAACACAAAAAATACCACAAAATTTAAGTCCTGCTTTATATAATCATTCTGAACCATCAATCTTTTTTTGTTGTTGGGAGACAGGATCTCATGTAGTTCAGGTTAGCCTTAAACTTGCTAAGGAGGGAAGGCTGGCCTAAACTTTTAACTCTACTGCCTTCACACTTCCCAAGTGCTGGAATTACAGGTGTGTACCAGCACATCCTGCTGAGCCATAGATCTTTAAATCTTTAAAAAGTAGCCTGGATATTCCTGTCAACAGCTTTAAAAACAACTGTGCCTCTCATATATATGTAATCAGATGTTCTTCTAAAAGTTCTAGTAGAACAGATAAATGAATCAAAACCTGTGTGATGTGTGCGCATGCCTGTGTCAAATTAAGACTTCTCTGTGTGTATGTTAGTAAGACATGTGTGTCATTTGTGTAATTAAGGCTTGTGAGAGAGAGAGAGCGCACATGTATGCTCGTGAGCTGGCACGCCTCTTTTGTCCTTTGTCCTTTCCTTCTTTTCTGCTTTTCTTGGTGGCGCTGAGTGCCCTGCCCATATGCACATTTACCTGATGACCTAACAAGGGAAAATCAGCCCAACCTATCAATTCACTCCTTCTCCCTTATGGACAAAAGTCCTATTTTTGTGCAGTTTTGCAACATGCTCTGTGGTAAAATATTCTCTTCCTTTGTCCACATTCAGTCTAGAGTAGCCATACAACTCTGTCCTGCCAAGTAAGGTGGGGTTTCCCTGTGGACACAATCAGTGGGTAGACCCTTTGCCTTACCTCTTGTCTGCTTCAAATTTGGACACAAGCTGGTGAGACAGCGAGCACCTTGTGAACCTGAGGATGCATGATAGACAAGAACCGGCCATGACACAGACATGTCCTGGGAACTAAAGAAGACCTGAGAAGCCTGCTACCAAACTGCTCAGACTGACAGAAAAGTCCCATCCTTAGAGGCTCACCCACGACAGTGCAGGTTCTGTTTACATGCGGAGAATACAACCCTGGTGCAATGACTCCCACACAAAACTAGGATTACATTACGGTTACTTAGAACCCAATGATTGTCAACTGACTCAAAAGAACACCAATGGAAACCATACCTTAACAGTAGTATTTGGTTTCATACCACAGCGGTAAGTCTTCGCTATGTGTGGAGTAAGCTGGATTTCTTTAGTAAGCTGCCTCCATTTTCCACACTCGGGTTTTGTACACTGAACCTACAGAGAGGAAGTGAGGGTCAATAGGGTGGCTTATCTTGAGCATCCACTTCTATCTTCCACTCAGTCTGCCACCTTCTTCATCTGATTTGAGCCGATTATTTGTGCTAGGTATTGAGCTCAGAGCATCCTGCATGCTTGGCAACTGCTCTACACTGAGCTACACCTCCAACCCCTTGATCAGCCTTCAACAATCCTGATATTTTTTCCTCTTGGTATCACCACCCCCCATATAATTACCCCATTATGGTAATTCGGATTAAATTAACAGCTCAGGCAACTAAAAGGTGAAAAGATGTTCTGAGAACTTGCTGTCAAAAAGATTTTCTGAGCCTAGCATGGTGGTGCACGCCTTTACTCCCAGCACTCAAGAGGCAGAGAGGTAGGAATGCCCCAACTTCGAGGCTACCTTGAGACTACAGTGAGTTCCAGGTCATCCTGGGCTAGAGTGAGACCCTACCTCAATAAACAAAGAAAAATTCTGCCTCAAATCTAAGGAAATAAGCAAAGTTAACTTTAATTAGCATTAGTAAAAGTATTAATGCAAATGGTGGTTTCCTGGGTTGGATCCTCGGTCATTAAAAGGATAATGGTGAAAAACCTGATAAAATCCAAATATTCTATTAATACAGTTATTCATATTGCACCAATGTTAATTTCCAAGCTAATAAATAATTGTGGTATGTAAAATGATCATATGGGGGAAACTGTAAAGTGTATATGAAAATTCTGTACTATCTTTTCAGCTTTCTGTTAAATTATTCTAAAATAAATTTTTTAAATTTTTTTTGAGAGAGACAGAATGGGTGCACCAGCAGCCTCTCAGCTGCTGTGAACAAACTCCAGACACATATACCCCCTTGTGCGCATGTGTGACATTGCATGCTTGCATCACTTTTGCATCTGGATAAACTTGGGACCTGGAGTTTCAGATGGGCATTCTTAAGCTTCACAGGCAGGCGCCTTAACCACTAAGCCATCTCTCCACCCGTAAAATAAGTTTTTAAAGTATGCAGAATGAAGTCTGATCCAACTCTTCATGTAGACAAAAGTCAACTCAAAATGGATCAAACACCTAAATGTAAGAGCTAAAACAAGAAAAATCTTTATAACCTCAGATTTGGCAGTGAGTTCCAACAGACAGCAAAAACACAAGCAAGGTAAAAAACAGATAAACCAAACTTTATCAAAACTAAAAGCTCAAGCATCAAAAAACAGAAACAGGACTGCAAAGATGGCTCAGCCAGTACGGCACTTGCCTGCAAAGCCTAACAGCCCACGTTCAATTCCCCAGTACATATGTAAAGACAGATGTACAAAGTGGCGCATCCTCCCTCCCTCCCCCACTCCCATGTGTCCGCTTGCAAATAAATAAAAACATTTTTTAAAGACAGGAGCAGTGCTGGAGAGATGGCTTACTGGTTAAGGTACTTGCCTGCAAAGCCTAATAACCCATGTTCTACTCTCCAGATCCCGCATAAGCCAGATGCACCAAGTGACATGAGAGCGCAAGGTCACACATACATGCACACAAGATGCCACAGGCCATCTAGAGTTTGACTGTAGTGGCTGGAGGCCCTTGTGTGCCACCACCACCCTCTTGCTCTCATAAAAATAAGAAAATAATAAGAAAATAAAACAAGACAGGAGAAAAGTCAGAAGAGAATTTGCAGAAAAAATAGCTTTGAAACTCAAATATGATGGGGCTTTATATAGAGAATTCTTACAAAAACGGGAAGGCTGAAGAGATGATGGTTAAGGCGCTTGCCTGCAAAGCCTAAGGACCCATGATCGACTTTCCAGATACCACATAAGCCAGATGCACAAGGTGACACAAGCACACAAAGTTGCACATGCACACAAGGTGCTACATGTGTCTATAGTTTGACTGCAGTGGCTGAGGCCCTGGTACGCCAATTCTCTCATATTCATTCTCTCTCTCATGAAAAAAGGAGAGGTAGAAACAACTTAAAAGATGGGTTATGGACTGAGCCACACATTTCCTCCAAAACAATATGCCAATGGCCAGCAAATATGCACTGACTAGACAGTAGGGCAGAGCAAATCAAAACCACAGTGACACACATCTTCACGCCAACTCAGGAAGCTAGCAATAAAAACAAAAACAAGAGCTGGCAAATACGAAGCCAGGAAAGGAGGAGACAAGAGAATCAGAAGTTTAAAATTCATCCTTTGCTACAAAGCAAGTTTCAGGCCACCCTGCCCTACATGACATCACTATCTGGGGATAAAAATAGTCAGTGAGAATGTGGGTAAACTGACCGCACAGATACTGCAGATGGGGATGAAAATGTTGCAGTGGCTACAGGGGAAGTCTGGAGGTTCCTCATAAAGTTAAATACAAGCTGAACCTGGAAGCATAGGCCTATAACCCCAGCCACTCAAGAGGTTGGCAAATTCAAGGCTTTCCTGGGCTATGAAGTGAATTTAAGACCAGCCTGGACCATTTATTGAACCCCTAATTCAAAGTAAAAAGTCAAAAAAGTGGGTTGGAGAGATGGCTGAGCAGTATGTGCGCTTGCCTGCAAAGTAAGGACCCAGGTTCAATTCCACAGTACCCACATAAGCCAGATGGCACAAGGTGGTGCATGCTTCTGAAGTTCATTTGCAATGGCTAGAGGCCCTGGTGCACCCATTCTCTCCCCCCCCCCAACACACACACACAGGAATTTAAATATTCAAACAAGCATTTGTACAAAAATGTTCACAGTGACATTATTCTTACTAGCTGAAAGGCTGAATTGATTCAAAAGTGTATCAAAAGATGAACAGGGCTGGGGAAATGGCTCAGAGGGTAAAGTGCTTGCTGCACAAGCACGACAACTGGGTTCAATCCTTAGCACCCATGTAAAATGCAGGCATGGTGGTGTGCATATGTAATCCTGCACTGGGGGAGGTGGGAACAGGAGGCTCCCTGGCTAGCTAGTCTAGCTGAGTCACTGAGCACTAGGCTCAGCAAGACATCCTGTCAGAATAAATAAGGTAGAGCATGTATAAGGAAGACATGTGACATCTACTTCTGACCTTGACAGACACAGACACGCACACACATGCAACAAAAGACGAATGGATTAGCCCAATGAGTCATATCCTTCCAATGTACTATTACGTACATTAAGAATGAAATATTAGGGCTGGAGAGATGACTTAGCAGTTAAGGTGCTTCCCTGCAAAGCCTAAGGACCCAGGTTCAACTCTCCAGGTCCCACATAAGCCAGACACACAAAGGTGAGGCAAGCACAAGGTTGCACATGCCCACTAGGTGGCGCAAGTGTCTGGAGTTCAATTGCAGTGGTTGAGACCTTGGCACACCAATTTCCTCTCTCCCTGTCTCTCTAAAATAAGAAAAAATAAAAACTTAAGTGTTTATTTTTATTTATTTATGTGAGAGAGAAAGGGAGGGAGGAAGGGAGGGAGACAGAACAGGTGTGCCATGGCCTCTAGCCATTGCAAACAAACTCCAAACGCATGTGCATATGGCCTATGTGGGTACTGGGGAATCAAATCTGGGCCCTTAGGCTTTGCAGGCAAGTGCGTTAACCACTGAGCCATCTCTCCAGCCCCATAAAATGTTAATTTTATGTTATGTGAATTTTATGTGCACACCTTTAATCCTAGCACTCAGGAAGCAGAGGTAGTAGAAGGACTGCACTGAGTTCAAGGCCAGCCAGGGACTACAGAGTGAGTTCCAGGTCAGTTTGGGCTAGAGAGAGACTCTACCTCAGAAAAAAAAGAAATTGTTTAAATAGACATATATTCTTAAAGAAATCAACAATTTGTTACACAGAGTTATGTTTATGATCTATATACACATACAAACACACATACTTACTAAACTATTTTCAAAGAATGGCAAAATGGAAAAAGGGTAATAAAACATTAAAAATATCAGTGGGCTGGCTCAGTGGTTAAAAGCCCTTGCTGCACAAGCCTGACGACCACCGTTTGGATCCACAGAAACGATGTAAAGTCCATGTAATCCGCACATGCATTTATAAGCCCAACGTGCCTATGGCAACGGAAGACAGAATGAGAAGAACCCCAAGGCTTATGGCCATCAAGTGTGTTTTCACAGTGCCTCTCCCAAGATGGAAGGTGAGGGTCAACACCCTCCCAGGTGTCCCCTGACCTCCATGTGCACAACCTGGGATGTGTGTTCCCACACACACAACATCCCTAAGTTATATATTTTACCCAATGTGTGATTTTAAACATTAGCATATGTATATAAAGCATGAATTTATGTTTAAGCAAACATAAAAACGAATAGAAAAAGTGACTAACAGGTATGTACAAACGTAGCTAGTGGTCTCCTCACCAGTTGGCAGTATAAGACCTTAGGTTTTTTTTTTCCTTAGGCTATATTAAATTACCTAATCTTTCTACAAAATCAAAAGTTATTTTCTTTAATAATCACAGAAATGGGTTAGAGAGGGCTCAATGGTTAAGTGTGATTTTTGCCCAAGCATGAGGGCCTTGAGAGGGTCTGAGATTGCCTGAGCTTGAATGTCCTGAATTCACTCACATAAACAGTATGGCCATGCACACGTATAACCCCAGTCCTGCAGGGGAACAGAGACCCAGGAATCCCTCGCACACACACACACACACACACACACACACACACACACACACACACACACACACATATATACAATGCAAGCTCTGGAATCAGTAAGGGTCTAGCACAAATGTGTGGGAGAGTGATGGAGAGGAATACCCAACATTCTAGTCACCCTATGTGAGAACATGGGGCACCTCAATGGCACATGCCTGTGCATACACCACACACACAGAAGCAAAATTAAAAAAAAAATAGAAATTTAGGTTCAATAAAGGACTTTCTGAAATGCTGATTTTTAGCTCTTCAAATGCATGGGAACAGACAAGCACCCCCATTTTACCCAGTAGGGAAGCTGCTGGTCTGCCATGAATGCTTTGGGGCTTGGCTCAGTCTTGCCATTGCTGGTCCATATTTTCTTCCATGAGGTGTATTTGTCATATCCATCTTTATGGCTGAAAACAAGAAAATATATCAAACTGTAACTATCTGATTTTGAAACTATGAGCTGGATTGACAAATTTTATGTAAAAGACTTTACTATCTTATTACAAGGAGATTACTATGGCACTCTTACCACCTATCACAAGCTATATGCTCTTGTAACACTTAGCATCTAAAACTTGTATGGTAGGTAGATTTTATGTAGCCCAAGCTGCCCTCAAAACTTGGTATTAGCCAAGAATGGCTTTGAATCCTGCTTTTCCTGCCTCTACCTACCAAGTCCAAGTGGTGAAATTATACTTGTACACCACTATGCCCAGTTTTATTTTGAAGGAACATTTAGCCTGTTTTAATATATACATAATAAATCCTACAGCAGGCATAAAAATTTGTATCAGTAAGCCAAGAACGGTGGCTCATGCCTATAATCCCAGCACTCAGGAAGCTGAGGCATGACTGTTGTGAGTTTGAGGGCAGCCTGCACATTATAGAGTTCCAGGTCAGGCTGGCCTAGAATGAGACTCTGCCTCAAAAACAAAACAAACAAACAAACAAACAAAAACCCACAACTGGTAGTAGTGGCACATGCCTTTGATCCCAGCACTCAGAAGGGTGAGGTAGGAATATTGCTATGAGTTCAAGGCCAGCCTGAGACTACATAGCAAATTCCAGGTCAGCCTAGGCTAGAGTAAGACCCTACATTAAAAAAAAAATCCAAAAAAGTTAATAGAAAAAGTAATATGTAATAAAAACATTCCATTAAGCTGGGTGGGGTGGCACATGCCTTTAATCCCAGCATTTAGGAGGTAGGAGGATCACCAGGGTGGTTCAAGGCCACCCTGAGACTACATAGTGAATTCCAGGTCAGCCTGGGCTAGAGTGCGACCCTACCTGGAAATGGGCTAGGCTGAGACCCTACCTCGAAAAAACAAACAAACAAAAAAAAAACCAAACAAACAACAACAACAACAAACATTCAGTTAAGATCAGAAGGAAAAACAAAGAGGAATAAGCATGAAAATGTACCATTAAGAAAACAGTAAAAACAAAAGTCAGGCCTAGTAGTGCAGACCTGCAATTCCAGCTACTCAAGAGACAGAAGACCTGCCTAGCTACAGAAAGCATTAAAGGTCAGCCTAGACAACTCAGTGACATGGACTCAAAAAGTAAAGAGGAGAGGATTCAGCACCTGCCTAGCATGTGCAAGGCCTGAGGTTCAACCTCAGTACCCAAGAGAAAATTGGTAGTAAACTAAGTACACATCTATAATCCTAGCACTCAGGAGTCTGAGGCAAGAGGATGACAGTTCAAGGCCAACCTGGACTACACAGTGAGACCTTATCTCAAAAAAACTTTTTTTTAGGGATGGAGAGATGGCTTAGCAGTTAAGGCGCCTGCCTGCTGAGCCTAAGAACCTAGTTCCAATCTCCAGGTTCCACGTTTAGCCAGATGCAAAGTGACGCAAGGGCACAATGCCACACTTGCCCACAGGGGGCACACGCATCTGGATTCCATTCACAGCAGCTGAGAGACTGCTGGCGTGCCCATTCTCTATCTGTCTCCCTCTCCCTCTCCCTCTCTGTCTCTCTCTGTTTCTCTCCAAAAATAAAAAAAAAATTTTAAAGTTAAAAAAAAAAATTTTTAAACCTTTTTAAAATTGTACTTAGTTATTTGCATGTCTATATGGACTGGGTATGCTAGGGTCTTTTGTCATACAAATGAGCTATCCTTATGTCACTTTTTGCATCTGGCTTTACATGGGTGCTGGGGAATTGAGTCAGTGCTGACAGACTTTTCAAGCATGTGCTTTTAACCACTGAACCCCTCTCTCTAGTCCTGAAAAAAATTATTTTTAAATACTTTTATTTATTTGAGAGAGTGTACTTGAGTGTGAGTCAGGCCTCTTGCCACTACAAATGAACTCCTCAGTCCTGAAAAACATGTTTTTAATAAAATAAAAATGAAACATCGTTGGGCGTGGTGGCGCATGCCTTTAATCCCAGCACTCGGGAGGCAGAGGTAGGAGGATGACAGTGAGTTCAAGGCCACCCTGAGACTACAGAATGAATTCTACGTCAGCTTGAGCTGGAGTAAGACCCTACCTTGAAAAATCCAAACCAAACAACAACAACAAAAAAAAGCCTCCAAAAACTGAAGGAAACAGGTAACTAATTTGAGTACATGGACAAAAAGGGCATTAAATGTGTTTACTGGAAAAGAAGATCTCAAATCATTAACAATCTTCCAAACCTGGAAACCAGACAAAGAAACACTAAATCTCAAAGGCCAGGCATCATGCCATATAGCTGTAATCCCAACATTGGATGCAGAAGCAGGAAGATCACCGCTTATCTGAGACCAGCCTGTGCTACACAGTGAGTTCCAGGCCAGCCAGGGATACATATTGAAACACTGTTTCAAAACACAAACAAACAAAAAGAAAGAAATCCCTAAAGTAAGCAGAAAGAAGTAAATTTAGAGTATAATGAAATAGAAAATGCATACAAGAGCTAATCTTCATTTTTTTTAAATGTTTTATTATTTTTTTGGAGAGAGACACAGAGAGAGACAGAGAGAGGGAGAGGAAGACAGAGATGGGCGCGTCAGCAGTGTCTCAGCTGCTGCGAACAAAATCCAGATGTGTGCGCCCCCTTGTGGTCAAGTGCAGCATTACACCCTTGCGTCACTTTGCATCTGGCTAAACGTGGGACCTGGAGATTGGAACCAGTGTTCTTAGGTTTAGGAGGCGGGTGCCTTAACCCCTAAGCCATCTCTCCAGCCCTAATCTTCATTTTTTTTGTTAAAGAGATCAATAAAATCTCTAGGCCACCAGGGCTGGGGAAATGGCTCAGCAGCCAAACATGCTTGCTTACAAAGCCTGATGGCTTGAGTTCGATTTCCCAATACCCAGAGGTACAAAGTGAGACATGCATCTGGAGTTCTGCAAAAAAGCGGCTCTGGTGCACCCATCTCTGATTTAGCTATCTCATAAATAAAGAAAAAATTTTTAAAAAAAAATTTTTTTTAATTCTATGCTCCCAACCAGAGTAACTGGGGAGGCAAAAGGAAAAATAAGATAAGGGATGGCTCCCTGGCCATCCAGTGCTGTTGTCAGCATTGTCCTGCCATATTTCAGTACCCTATGTTCTATGCATTGTGACAGCAAGCAGAGCAGCTCAGAGTTTTCTAGAACTTATAGATAAATGTGTCGTGGCAGTAAGTGTGTACACACATAAGCATACACACACACTAACTTAGAGCATCAAATTTTGAGTCAAAGGTCCAGTACCTATACACATGACTAGAACAATCCAGGAACTCAGTCTAGGGAATAAGTCTTCACAGTGTGACCTCACCTGCCCTCCTATATCACTGTCCCCTATACCAGGAAAATCTCAGCAAACAAACCTTCTATAGTAATGGTCAAAGCATTCGTTACAAAAATGTTCTCCACAGGAAAGGTGATACCATCGGGATGTGTAGCCATTTTTGGCACATCTGAAAACAGCAAAAACACGAAGTAATGAGTAAATATTTCTTCTCATCTTTAAGAGGTAGGTCCTATGAGCCCATTTTTTATTATCTCCACTTTGACTTCTAATACTCATGAACTAACAGGGGAAACTGGAATGGATGACTGACACAGCTTGTGATCAAAAGTGTGCTGGGGGCTGGAGAGATGGTTTAGTGGTTAAGGCATTTGCCTGAACAGCCAAAGAACCCAGGTTTGACTCTCCAGAACCCACGTAAGCCAGATGCGTAAGATGCATGCATCTGGAGTTGTTTGCAGCAGCTAGAGGCCCTAGCGTGCCCATTCTCATTCATATTCTCATTCTCTCTCTCTGCCTCTCTTTCAAATAAATAGTTTTTTTTTTTAAAAAATGTGTTAGGTTTCAGATTGTCTTTGGATTGTGGAATACTTGCATATGCATAATGAGATACCTTGGGGATGGGACCCAGGTCTACACATGAAGCTTGTTTACTATCCACCTATAGCCTGAAGGTCCTTTAATACAATATTGTATGCACTTTAGGGCTTTGACTTAGAGGCTCATCACATGAAGTTAGGTGTGGAATTTTTCACTTCCAATATCATGCCAGTCCTCAAGAAGTTTCAGATAGTAAGCATTTTGGATTTCAGGTTAAGAGACACTCCACCTGCAAGACACAGTGAGGATACAAGGGAGACTTAACCTAGTAGCTGCCTGAGGCACTGGGGTTGGTCAGACCAGGACTGCGGAGCACCAATGACATCTTATGAAGGATGCAGGGATGCGCTGTACTTGCTACAAGTTGCTTGTGTGGGAAGACTGTAGTGTTAACACCTGGCCTGCTGCAATCTGGACATTAAGCAGGCAGTCTGCCAACATAACTGGACAGACAGCTGATATGGCAAGAAAATGAAAAGTAGTGCCACTACAAACATGACCACCTCCCTGTGTGCAAAAACAAACAGGAGCCAGGCGTGGTGGCACACCCCTGTAATCCTACCTCTCAGGAAACTGAGGTAGAAGTGTTGTGAGTTCAAGGCCATTGTGGGCTAGAGTTCCACATCAGACTGGGCTAAAGTGAGACCTTGCCTCAAAAAACAGGGGAAAAAAGTGGGGGGAGAGATAGCTCAGCAGTTAAAGGTGCTTCCTTGTAAAGGCTGATGGCCTGGGTTCAAGTCCCCAGTACTCACATAAAGCCAGATGCACGAAGTGGCACATGCATCTCGAGTTACAGTGGCAGAAGGCCTTGATACACACATACTCACTCTGTTTCTCTCTCTCTCAAAATGAAATTTTTAAAAATCTCCCCCAAAATAGGATTTATTACAAATTCTATTATATGTTGTCTTCACTCAAGATTTTCTCTCTTAACGTTAAAAAAAGGTCTAATTTGTGACATGCCAATAAAAGCAATCAGACTGCCGTTGGCTCTGGAGTTTCTCTTTTAGTTTTTTGTTGGTTTTTAACTTTCTTGCTTTTACCTCTAGAATGTTGAATAATAGGACCAGTTTATGGAGAACTGGGGAACAAATCCAGGGCTTTGTGCATGCTACTTAAGTGCTCTGCCAACTGAGCCACATCTCCTGACTAGTTTCTGTAAGACTTATGCATGCACATGGGAGGGGAGACATACCACATGAGGGAGAAGAAGATCAGTGAAAAGCACATGCATGCTGGTCCTTCCTGGGAGCTCATGTCCCCTCTGTTGCAGCCTCAATCTTCACCCTACCCTGAATCCCCAGGACAGGACAGACTCTGCAGTGCAGGTATGTTTGCAGTGTCATCTCTCGCTCTAGGCAAGGTACAACCAGGACTATTGAAGCGGCTGTGGTGTGTAGTGAATTCCTGAGCAATGTCTCCATTATCAGGTGACTTGAAGTATATCTACCTTTAAGAAAACCAGCTTCAAAGATGGTATTCCCACAAAGCATGTCCTCATGGGCAGAAATGCAAGACCAAGGTTTGCCCACCCAACAGACCTTTCAGAAGCACTTGCAAAGCACACAGGACACGTGGCTGTACAGCCTGCCTTTTCACATTTCCTGTACTTCTTTTCTGACGCACCCTCTTCATCCTCCTCTGTGGCCTCCGCTGCTTTCTTCTTCGCCTGTGGAAGAACAAGATGAGGATAAGATTTCACCGGACTGATGGCAGTGGAAGGTTGACTGCCGAAGTCACACAGATATTACAAGTTTGTTTGGGGGAGGACGTGGAAGGGAGGCTGAAGTTGAGTTGGATTTTAATTAAAGATTTTTTGGGACAGACTTTAAGCACAGGGGCTAAGAGAAAGGAGGAGAAAGAGAGGTGCTAGGAAGTTAGACAAACGCAAGAGCATGGGGGGTGGGGGGGCATGGGTTTCTCAAGGAAGATTTGCTCAGGTCAGAATTTGAAATGTCAATTTATTTTCATGGTGCTTGCAATCACACCCATGGTCTCATGCAAGCTAGGCAAGCACCCTACCAACTAAGCTACACCCTCAGCCCCAAAAGTTCTACAGGTGCAGGTCAATGGCATCTTGCACAGGACAAGAACTGACTAGTACAATTTCAGCAAATAACTCCCTGTCTTGCTGCAGAACTAGAAACAGCACTCTCATGACAGGTAGCTCAGAACTAAAACTCACATAAGCCACTCTCAGAAAAAAAAGTGACATAACATGAGATAAGTCATTCCCAAGTTTATTTTCCTCTCTCCTTACTTAGAACACTTAAAACTTTTCAGTATGTAATTATTTAAAACTAGAAAAATTTTAGAAAACTATAGCAATAAGTTTTATTAAATAACTCTACAAAAGAAAAAGAAACCTGCAAGTATCCCTCTAACAGTACTCAACCAACTAGAAGCTCAAGTCCAAATTCCTCTGAATGACATCCAAGCCAAGCATAACCTGGCTCCAGCTTCCACTCTGAAAGCAGCGCCCAGCTGTGAGTCGCCTGCCCCGGAGGGTAGGTAGCTGAAGGGTCCAGCTGTGAGTCACCTGTTTCCATGCTGGCAGCAGCGCCCAGCTGTGAGTCTCCTCCACCCCATGCTGACCCACATTGTGCCTCTACCTTAACTCCACAACTCTTTTCTACACACTTTCACTTTACCATGCTGTGTTCTGATCGTACTGTGAATTTCGCCACTCGACTGCAAGCAACTTGGGGACAGGGGTTGTTTCTTCCCATCTCGAATTCTCGAATCTGATCATAAAGGTTTGCTGAATGAACAAGTGACTCCTACCTGCCTCCCGGAGCTCCTCAAAGGCAGGTTATCTGGAGAAGTATCAAAAGCTGCTCTTTTCTTTGTCCTCCCTCTGGTTGCCATTGTGTTAGGAAATCTGTGAGAGAGGGGAGGGGAAGGGAGGGAGAAGGGGAGGGAGGAATGTAAGGAAAGAGGGGGGAAAAAAACTAAGCCAGTCATATTATCCTGAGTCTCTGTGTTATTTAGCAGGTATGAGCGTATGCTGTGTACATGTGTTGCCTGAGTGTCAAGTCACCACATTAAGTTCCTTAATCTCTATAGCCCCCGTTGCCATACATAAAATGGGCACAGCCAGGTATGGTAGTGCAAGCACTTGCAAGGTGGAAACAAGAGAATCACAAGTTTAAGGTAAGCCTCAGCTACATATTGAATTTGAGACCAGTCTGGAAGTCATGAAACCCTAATCTCAAAAAACTTGGGCTGGAGAGATAGTTCAGCAGTTAAGCGCTTGCCTGAAAAGCTTAAAGACCCAGGTTCAATCCCCCAGGACCCACATAAGCCAGATGCACAAGGTGGTGCATACACCTGGAGTTCATTTGCAGTTGCTAAAGCCTTTTGTGAGTCTGTTTTTTTTCTGGTGCACGTGCGAGTGCGTGTGTTCTCTCTCTCAAATATATAAATAATAAAAATATTTTTTTAAAAAGGCAACAAATAAATCCCAGACTGCAGACTGTACAGTCACTTCTGACATAGCAATCAGGATTGAATGAAAACACTGGAATCTTCTTTGGGACACTGTCTTATGGATTCTCAAACTAGTCTAATAGCAGCATAGTTAAATAAACTTTAGAACCAACACCTACCCAGGTTCCTTGGCTCACCCATTAATCACAGCACTCTGGAGATAGAGGTAGGAGGACCAGGAGTTAAAGGTCTTCCTTGGCTGTATACAGAGTTCAAGACTAGCCCAGGCTATGTAAGACCTTATCTCAGAAACAAAGAGTTGACATTTACAATATAAATGATACGTAATAGGAGAGATTTTGAACTATAAGAAAAGTGCTCAGCATAAATGACACAGGTTCTGTTAATTATCCTTCACCTTTTCTGTCAGGTTTACCACAATGAAGGAGTGGGAAAGAAACAGGGCATCTGTATGAATGAGGAATTTGAAAGCAGTAAAGTAGTACCAGAAAGTATAAATTGCACGTAATCTTGGAGAAAACCTTGAGGAACCTGTGATAGTACTACTTGGTCTCTGCCAATTGTATTACTGTCTATTGACACTCCTGTATTACTCCCATCATGCGATCCACACTGACCCTGAGAATGGTGACACCCATACTATGGATGATTCTCCTCTAACAGTTCACTTCCTTCAAACCAACATCATGCTTGCTGCAGGCACGTAACCCCTACATATTCTGAGATGTGAAAGTATTAGGAGATCTGGAGTGTCACTCAGTTGTACAGGGCAAGCTTAGCATTCATGAGGTCCTGAATTCAATCCCCAGCACCAAACTAAACACACAGTTCTATAGCATTCATTATACTGCTACCATGCTAATGTTAGAACTGTCTACCTACAGTTACTATTATACTCAAAGGATTCCTAGATCCATCTCTATTAACCTTCTTTATATTTGTTTTATTTTATGTGGTATTGGGGATCGAATTCAGGACCCTACAAATAAATGCCAAGCAAGCACTCTACCAGTGAACTACATTCCCAGACCCTATTTATACTTTCAAAAGATTGTCCAACCAACCAGCCATTCATATAAATATGAATTCCTGCATATATAAACACATAAATCTCTCATATAAAGTATGTACCCCACATTGTTCATAAAACGATCCACAAACACAAAATATGGGAATATAAGGATTATAATAAAAAATATTTGAAGTTCAACATGGGGTTTAGGAACATAAATGTAATAGTTCCTGCAATATTTACAATAACTAATCACCTAGGAATGAATGTATGTGCTCCCCAAAGCAAGCATAGTTTCTAAAAAATTTCACTGAGCCAGATGTAGTGGCCCACATCTTTAATCCCAGCACTCGGGAGGCAGAGATATAGGAGGATCACCCTGACACTACATAGTGAATTCCGGGTCAGCCTAGGCTAGAGCTAGACCCTACCTCAAAAAACCAAAAAAGTAATCATTTTTTTTCATTAACATTGTAATCTATACACCAGAAAATATGCACCAGATGCAATGAATATAATTGAACAAATAGTTAAAGAAATGAAACATTAGCTATCAAATTATCAAATCTGAAGGGCTTTAGGGTAGTACATTTCCACGTTATTACAAATTCAGAGTAATATACTCCCATCATTGGGCACTTAATGTGATATACTTACATGTTGCTGAATCCTTAGCTCTTTTCTTTTATTTTTTTTGTTTTTTTATTTGCAAGCAGAGAGAGAGAGAGAGACAGAGAATGAGCATGCCAGGACCTCTAGCCACTGCAAATGAACTCCATACGCATGTGCCCCTTGTGCATCTGGCTTACATGGGTCCTGGAGAATCGAACCGGGATGCTTTGGCTTCGCAAGCAAATGCCTTAACTGCTAAGCCATTGCTTCAACCCTGAATTCTTAGCTCTTAAAATTAAGAGAAAAGTAATTCAAATTGGAATGACTCAAATTACTGTGCTTTTAATTACTACCTTAGAAATACCAACTGAAGTGTCATTAAAAATTAACTAGTTTGTCTTTGTTTTTTCAGTGTTTCACACTGTAGCCCTGGCTGGTCTCAAACTCACAGCAATCCTCCTACCTTTGACTTCACGGTGCTAGGATTACAAGCATGTGCCACCACACCCAATCTCCCACCTGGGTCTTCAATTAAGCGGTCAAACTACATATAAAAAATATTTTGGCCTAACGTGGTGGTGCATGCCTTTAATCCCAGGACTCGGGAGGCAGAGGCAGGAGGATCGCCATGAGTTCACAGCCACCCTGACCCTGAATTCCAGGTTACCCTGGGCTAGAGTAAGACCCTACCTCAAAAAAAATGAAAGAAAAAAGTTTTGTGAGGCGGGGTGGTGGCGCACACCTTTAATCCCAGCACTCGGGAAGCAGAGGTAGAAGGATCACTGTGAGTGCAAGGCCACCCTGAGACTACATAGTGAATTCCAGGTCAGCCTGAACTGGAGTGGGACTCTACCTCAAAAACAAAACAAAAAAAAGTTTTGTGTTTAATACTGTTTCTTCCTTATTTTAAGTATATTTTATTTATTTGAGAGAGAGAGGGAGAAAGAGAGACAGAAAATGGGCACACCAGGGCCTCCAGCCACTGCAAACGAACTTCAGATGCATGCGCTCCTTGTGCATCTGGCTTATGTGAGTCCTGGGGAATCAAACCTGGGAACTTGGACTTTGCAGAAAAATGCCTTAACCAGTAAGCCATCTCTCCAGCCCCACTTCCTTATTTTAAATGCATAGCTATTTTAACATGATAAAAGCAAAAGGTGGGTTTAAAAAAATTAAATGTACGGGTGAGTAATATATCAATATTTAGATTTGTATTTAAATACTTTCCAGGCGTTTCAGATGTAGCTTTTTCAAGGAGTTTTAACACACATAGAATTCATAAAAATATGAATTCAAAGGACTTCAGTTTAAAAGAAAAATTTATAGTGAAGCCAGTGTAATTTATAAAATAGGAGAAACTACTAGAAACTTCTTCGGTAACCCAGAAACAGATATTTCCCCCTTTGGGTCACTTAAAATGAGGCAAGACTAGCATCTTAACATTCCTACGCTAATCAAATATTCAGAAACATGGATCCAGTGCAGTAATTCAATATTGCATGGTTTAATATTCCACATGCAATCCAATAATCCAATACTGAATTCCCAACTGCCCAGGTGTCTTTTCTTAAACTACTGTCCCTACTTGGAAGGTAATTAATTATTGATGGTGATTTTCTCATGCTCCCCGTGAAGAAAACTTATATCCTCTCGAAGCTTTTCATCCACTAACATAGATTTTGTTTAAACTAAGGCGGGGTGTGGCAGCTCACTCCCAGCACTCAGGAGGCTGCGGCAGGAGGATGACTGCGAATCTGGAGTGCGGAAGCTAGCAAAAGCCTTCAGCGGTGCTGTTCAGTGGGAGAGTCCCCACACCTGGCGCGGTTATCGCGTCCTCAAGGAGGCTGGGCCTGCGGGGCCGGGGTCCCCATCACTGGACCCCAACTTTCCCCTGCGGGGCCTGCTGGTGTCTTCGCCCCTCACGTGCCAGCCAAGCCGGGGGAGCCCCGCAGCAACCCGGAAAGCTCGCTGGTCAGCGCGGGGCTGAACCGCACCGACCACACCTGCGAGGCGGGACCTCGGGGCGGGGCCGACGGGGGTGCGTCCTCGCCCACGGCCGGGCTCGCCAGCCCCGGAGGGCGCCCGGGACTCACCTGTGCGCGGACGAGGACGAAGCGTCTCGGGGAAAGCGCCGCTACGAGAAGAAGAACGCGAGGGTGAGGAGGAGCGCCCTGGCCGCAGCCCGGGAGTCCCCTCTTCCGCGGACGGTCCCCCACCTGCGCCGCTTCCAGCCGTGGGGCGCCCGGCAGGAGCCCCGGGGACACCCGCACCCGCCCACAGGTGCTGCCCGCGGGAGCAGCGGAGCTTGCCCCGACGCAGCCCTTTGTGCAGCGCTGTCCCCCGCCGCCCGTCCCCGGAGCGCAGAGCCCTACCTCGGGCCGCCGGCGAGGCGGGCGCCACCGTGCGCCGGACCGCAGGACCAGGGCCGCCTGCTGCAGCCCCCGCTCTGCTGCCGCCGCTTCCGCCCTTATCGCGGCGTGACCCAGAGTGGGAGGAGCCCGCGGAACCAGTGAGCAGGAGGCTTCGGGCGCTCGCCCCGCCCCTGCCATTTCCGCCGCTCCGCAAACCCGGCGTCTGGGAGAGGGCGGAGCCTACGCGTCCTGCGCGAAGTTTCTGTGCCAAGGGCGGGGTCTTCATGTCTGGGTGGGGCCTGCGCATCATGGGGCGGGGCCTATGCGTGATGGGCGTGGTCTGAGCTGTGTGGACAGGGCCTGCGCGTTGCGGGCGGGTCTTCGCGTTGTGGGCGGGGCCTGCGCGTTGGCGGGTCTTCGCGTTGTGGGCGGGGCCTGCGCGTTGCGGGCGGGTCTTCGCGTTGTGGGCGGGACCTGCGTGTCGCGGGCGGGTCTTCGCGTTGTGGGCGGGGCCTGCGTGTCGCGGGCGGGTCTTCACGTTATTGGCAGGGCCTGCACTCCGCCCCCCTCCTGCGTTCTGAAGGCCGCTGGAGTTGCTGGAGTTGGCAGGGGTCTTGGCAGGCAGTGATCACAGGCGAGGTAGGTTCCCCAAGCTCTCAGAGCTAGCCGATGAGAAAAAGGAATGGCTTTTGCTAGGACTGTGAGCATTTTCTTGAGTGAGGCGTCCTCCAAAGCGCGGATGGAGATGGGGCTCAAGGAACAGAAGCTAAAACTGGGAGTAACAATGTCAGACTGCGAATGGTCTGACTTTATTTTAAGTGCCCTTCAAAACATTGATGTGTACTGCCGATTTTTAAGTAAAAAGAAATGAGGCCAAAATAGTGAGCGATGTCTGGGGGCGGGGTGAGGGTGGGAGGGTAACTGAGAAGTTGTATATATTCTAAGGCTTGCTCTGTAGGGTGTTACAGGTGACATGCGCATATGTAAAAATCTTAACTGAATCATACTCAGATTTTGTGGATCTTAGAGAAATATAAATGTGTATCTTAACGAAATTTAAAAGACTGAAGCACAATCCAGGTATCCCAGCACTCTAAAGCTGAAGCAGGAGGATCACCACGAATTCCAGGCCACCCTGGAATACTCTGAGGGGAGAAAAAAGCTAATTTTTAAAATTTTTTATTTATTTATTTGAGAGACAGAAAGAGGCAGATAGAGAGAATTGGTGTGCCAGAGCCTCCAGCCACTGCAAATGAAATCCAGACACTGCTACCTTGTGCATCTTGCTTAGATGGATACTGGGGAAATGAACCTGGGTCCTTAGGCTTCGCAGGCAAGCACCTTAACCACCACTAAGCCATCTCTCCAGCCCCTAAACAAGTTGTTTTTTTTTATGTTTGTTTATTTTTATTTATTTGAGAGCAAAAGACACAGAGAGAGAGAGAGAGAATGGGCACACCATGGCCTCCCACCACTGCAAATGAACTCCAGATGCATGCCCGACCTTGTGCGTCTGGCTTATGTGGGTACTGGGAAACTCGAGCCTCAACCCGGGGTTCTTGGGCTTCACAGGCAAGCATTTAACCGCTAAGCCATCTTTCCAGCCCCCTAAACAAGTTTTAATAAAGGAGCAAAGTACTTAGAAGACCAGTGAGCTCATTTGAATCAGATGGGTGTTATTATGAAGTTGACCTTTTTTCTTTCTTGTACTTTCACTTTTATTGCATTTAGAAAAACTTTATTTCTCTAGAAATGACAAATGAAAGCACTGAAAAGCTGTTAGAACAGCTAAGTGATTGTTTTATGATACTGTTAAAGTTCATTGCTCAGTGACTGGGATAGAGCTGTGCAGTTTCAAGTTGCTCTGGTGAACAGTGACGATTGTGCTTTCCATTTTCAGTAGAGCACTTCTTCATGGGAGCAATTTTTGGCTCCAGAGTTTCTGACAGAAAGCAGAGATGGGCAGGGCATGGTAACACAGACCTTTAATCCCAGCGCTCAGGATGCAGGAGGCAGAGGTAGGAGGATGGTCACCTTGAGACTACATAGTGAATTCCATGTCAGTGTGGGCTAGAGCCAGACCCTCCCTCGAAAAACAAAAAAACACAAAAAGAAGAAAAAGAAAGAAAAAGAAAAAGAAAGCAGAGATGGGACAAGTGCAACTTTCTTGTTTTTCTGTGTCCATCTTAATTACATACTTCCAAATGACTTCTCAGTAAGCTCTGGGAGCACCTTCTGACACCATTGGCCTGGCAGAGAAGCCTTTTGTTAACAAATACTTGCTGAGAAATGTATTTCTGCTCCCAGTATTGATGGAGGTGACTTCTGGAATCCTAAACATACTAATGTCAAATCTTGCAACAAGAGGAGACCTTGCCTCAAATTGCTGCTTTTGTGCCATGTCTGCTATTTTAGGGATAAATCATTAAGCCACCAATTATAGCAGATGATCCAAAGTTAGTTAATTGCACTGGTGACTTAAAGGAAAGGTTGGAATGTGATGTTATGTTGTCTTAATATTGTAAGCATGGCTTTTCCTTACATGTGTAAATTAATCAGTTTCTGTTTTGTGTATTTTTTGATGTAAATGAAAACATTTAAAAGCCAGACATGGCAGCCCTCGCCTTTAGTCCTAGCACTTGAGAGGCTGAAGTAGGAGGATCAGGAGTGCCAAGAGTTCAAGACCAGCCTTAAGCTACAGAATAAGTTCCAGGTCAGCCTGAGCTAGAGTGAAACCCTGCCTAGAAAAGACCGAAAACTAACAAACAAAACAAGAACGCCAGACTTAAAGGGGAAGGGAGATAGCTCAGGGTTACAGTGCTTGCCTAGCATAGGTGAAGCCATGGACTCAATCCACAGTGCCACAAAACAAGCAAAGAAAGAAAGACACTATGAGAAAGTTTCCTTGTTCAAAAATACAAATTTATGGTAAGAACTACTGTTCCTCCTGCAGCCCAAACAAATGTCAAGATTTAAAAAACAAAACAAAACAAAAAAAAAAAACAGAACTTTAGCATAAGGAGAACAAGCTATAATCACTGTGGGTTCTAGAAAGCAGATGAACCACTGGTTTCTTCTAGATTGAAAATAGCTGAATTCTAATCCAGCCATGGACAAAGCCCATAAGTAATTATGCATAATGGAACACACAAATCCTCAAGAGTTAGGGGTTAAAAGCAGAGTACCTCCCAGAGGTGGAAGGGTGGGATTGAGACAAGGAATACTGATGGCTTGAAATCCTGGCTCAGAAAAGGCTGAATCCCAGGATCCTTCTCCTCTCTCTTCCTTCCTCCCTTTCCCTCTCTCCTCCTGTCTGTCTATATATCTATCAATCATCTGTCACCTATCTATCTATATGCAAGTAGAGACAGAGAATGGGGATCGGCATTCCAGGGCCTTTTGCTGCTACAAACTGCAGATGCATGTGCCACTTGGTGCACCTGGCTTTATGTGGGTACTGGGAATCTAATCCAAGCCATCAGGCTTTGCAAGGAAGCACCTTAATCACTGAGCTGTCTCTCCAGCCCTTTTTATCAACTTCTTGCAACTAGGTGTTTGCTCCTTGTCACCTCAAGAGGCTTGGTGGGGAGGGAGGTTTATGAGTTTATGGAAAGGGTAAACCAGAGTCTCTGAATAGGAAGGTACAATACCCATCTTCCAAGACAAGAGTACCATGCTGGAATTCACAGATTCACTGAACATGGGCAAGCTGGATGCTGGAACCTTCCCTCATTCCCATCTTTCTTTTTTTATCTGGGTAATGAACAGGGGGCCCAGGGACTCAATTATTCAGCCAGGAATCAGAAAATACATCTATGGAAAATGACCAGACCAACATCAAACTGAAAAGAGAGACTGATTGAGAGAGGGAGGGGATATGATGGAGAGTAAAGTTTCAAGGGGGAAAGTGGGGGGGGAGGGAGGGAAGTACCATGGGATATTGTTTACAATTAAAGAAGTTGTCAATAAAAAATAAAATAAATAGGGCTGGAGAGATGGCTTAGGGGTTAAGGCGCCTGACTCCTAAGCCTAAGAACACTGGTTGCAATCTCCAGCGGTTCCAATCTCCAGGTCCCATGTTTAGCCAGATGCAAAGTGAGGAAAGGGCGCAATGCCGCACTTGCCCACAAGGGGTCGCACACATCTAGATTTCATTCGCAGCAGCTGAGACACTGCTGGCGCACCCATCTCTGTCTTCCTCTCTCTCTCTCTCTCTCTCTCTCTCTCTCTCTCTCTGTGTCTCTCTCCAAAAAAATAATAAAAATTAAAAAGTTTAAAAAATAAAATAAATAAAATAATGATTAAAAAAAGAAAATGACTGGAGAGATGGCTTAGTGGTTAAATGTTTGCCTATAAAGCCTAAGGAACCCAGTTTGAGGCTTGATTCTCCAGGACCCATGTAAGCCAGATGCAGAAAGGGGTGCACACATCTGGAGTTCGTTTACAGTGGCTGGAGGCCTTGGTACACTCATTCTCTCTTTCTCTCTACCTGCTTATTTCGATATCTCTCTCTCTCTCAAATAAATAAATAATAATTTTTTTTAAAAAAAGAAAAAAGAAAATGACTAGACCAAACAAAACACATAAAAATACACAAATGTTTCCAATTTTGAATATTTGGAGATATTTATATTAATTTTATCAGTTGAGCATCCCTAGTCTGAAAATCCATAATCCAAAATGCTCCAAACTCTGTAAATTTTGAGCATCATGTTAGCCTTCAGAATGTTTTAGATTTCAGAGCATTTTGAATTTTTCATTTTTAGACTGGGGATTTTCAGCCTGTAATACATGCAGCCATCTAAATGAACTGCACCCATTCTTCAGTGAAGTTTACAAGGATAGCCCGGCTCCCTGCCCTCACTCATTCTTGAATTTCTTTTTTTTTTTTTTTCCCCTTGGTGTTTTTGAAGTAGGGCCGCTCTGTAGCCCAGGCTGACCTAGAATTCACTATGTAGTCTCAGGCTGGCCTCAAACTCACTGTGATCCTCCTACCTCTGCCTCCCAAGTGCTAGGATTAAAGGCATGTGCCACCATGCCAGGCAGAGATTGAGATAATGGGTGTGCCACTGCAAACAAACTTCAGATGCATGTGCCACTTTGTGCATCTGGCTTTACATGGATTCTGGGGACTCAAACCCAGGTTGCTAGGTTTTGCAGGCAAGCCCCTTAACCAATGAGCCACTTCTCTAGCCCAGTTGCTTCTCTTACTGGAACCAAGAATACTCTTCATAAGAAATCTGTTGAACTCTTTGCATTGTATATAATAAAAAGATGTAAACAAAATTTTTATAAGTAGGATGCTAGAAAAACTCTAAGCCTTGGGCTGGAGGGATGGCTTAGCGGTTACGGCACTTGCCTGCAAAGCCAAAGGACCCAGGTTCAATTCCTCAGGACCCATGTTAGCCAGATGCACAAGGGGACACATATGTCTGGAGGTTCATTTTCAGTGACAGGCCCCATTCTCTCTTTCTCTTTCTCTCCCTCTCTCTCTCCCTTCCTCTTTCTCTGTCAAATAAATAAATAAATAAGATTTTAAAAAAATTCTAAGCCTATGAAAGTTTTAAACTGTGGAGGTCCTTATTTTTGTTGTTGTTATTCTTTCTGTTTTAACTTAGGCCACACCATTTTAGTTTACTGAATTATTCAATTTTGTAAGATCCTTCCTAATGTGTAATATACAGTATGCTTTTACCACTAGACTCACTGACATTGAACATTTTGTATGGCATATTGGATGTTGGAACTGTTTGTTTGTTTGTTTGTTTGTTTGTTTGTTTGTTTGTTTGTTTGAGATAGGTCTCACTATGTAGCCCTGGTTGGTCTGGAACCCACTGTGTAAACCAGGGTGGCCTTGAAGTTGTAGTGATCACAAGTACTAGGATTATAGACATGTGCCACTCCGCCCAGGTTGGATGCTGAAATAGCTTTTAAAAGTCATATAGGGGCTGAAGGGATGGCTTAGTGCTTAAGGCATTTGCCTTCAATGCATAAGGTTCAATTCCTCAGTACCCACGTAAGCCAGATACACAAGGTGGCACATGAGTCTAGAGTTCATTTACAGTGGCTGGACGCCCTGGTGTGCCCATTCTCTCTCTCTCTCTTTCTGCTTCTTTCCTCTCTCACACACATTAATTAATTAATTAATTAAATATTTAAATATTTTTAAAAGTCATTTAGGGGCTGGAGAGATGGTTTAGCAATTAAGGCACCTGCCTGTGAAGCCTAAGGATCCAGGTTTGATTCCCCAGGACCCACATAAGCCAGATGCACAAGGTGGTGTGTGCATCTGGAGTTCATTTACAGTGGCTGGAGGTCCTAGTGCACACATTCTTTCTAATTGCCTCTTTCTCTCTCTCTCTCTCTCTCTCTCTCTCTCTCTAAGAAATAAAATATTTTTTAAAAGTCATATAGGTTTGGGTCTGAGGAGATGGCTTAGCAGATAGGAGTGTTTGTCAAGCATCAGAGAGAACCTGAGATTTTTTTTTTCCAGGATCCACATAAATAGCTATTTGTAAACCCAGTCCTATGGGGAATAGAGACTGGAGACTTACTGGGCCTCACTGGTCAAACCACTGGTCAACCAGTCTGGCCAAAACTGGCAGCTCTGTGGTCAGTGGAAGGAAAGATGTAGCTGAGCAGTAGAAGAGGACACAAGGACTGGAGTGATGGCTTAGTGGTTAAGGAACTTGCCTACGAAGCCTAAGGACCTAGATTTGATTTCCCAGTACGCACGTAAACCAGATGCACAAGGTGGCGCATGTGCCTAGAGTTCATTTGCAGTGGCTAGACGCCCTGGTGCATCCATTCTCTCTCTCTCTAAATAAATAAATAAATAAAAATAAATAAAAAATAAATAAATAAATAAATAAATAAAAAGTAAGTAAATAAATAAATAAATAAAAAGTAAGTAAATAAATAAAATATTTAGAAAAAAAAGAAGAGAACATCCTCTGGCCTTCATTCACACATACATGGGACACACATACTGCATGCACACATGTATATCCCACACCATGTTATCTACATCCACACATGATGCATGCATACACACATGCCCTACACTCACACATGATGCATACACACACATCTGTATACACACATGTATATCCCACACCATGTTATCTACACCCACACATAATGCATGCAGGGGGAAAAAAAGAAAGAAAAACCACTGGGGTAACTCAAAACTCACCAAAGTGCTGAGAAGAAGTGACAGTGGAGTGCCCAGTACTAAGTGAGCAATCTCTATCACACCCTCCAAGGCTCAGGGCCCATTACAGAGGTGGCTGAAAGAACATAAGAGCCAAAGGGAGGGAAGAAGTGCTTTGCAGTGCTATCTTCCACACACAAAGTAGCCCCTACACAAGACCTGCATAATATGAGGGAGGGGTGAATGATGGCATCAAAATTGAAGAGAGACTAGTTGTAAAGAAGGGATTCAGTGGAAGGGAGATTTGGGAGGAGTATTGGCAGGGTGGTATACTGTCTACATATACACCTAAGTTGTTAATAAGAGTTTTTATAAGTTGTTTATAAGAGTCCAAAGTCAACTAGGTTTTCACTTGATTCATGAGTAGACTTACAGTGCTCTTAAATGATACACCATAGGTATTTTCCAATTAGGCTTTGGAGACATTAGCTTGTGAGTAAAAGGTGTCTATACAACTATGGATGATACAAGAATGTCACCTGATATTAAAGAGTACCCTGATACTGAGGCACAGAAGCATCGCGTACTAACCCTGAGAGAATGGCAAGAGAAATGGGTGATCCATCAGATTGCATTTCATAAAGAACAAGGACATCAGTAAGATATGTTTGGTGTGTTACACAGAAATGTTCTGTCAGAAATTGAAATAGAAATAATAATACAGCGATACATTATTAGATTGACTTTTTGATGCTCATTGTAATCTTGTCATATCTGTATTTATGATTTTGACACTGTTTTTCTCAGTATATGATGTTACAACTTACAGATGACTGCATTTTAGCTTGATTTGAGAAGTATGTCTTCTTTTGAAAAAACCCCCTGGACTTCTTCCTAGCGGTCATGTGCGTTTCCACAGTGAGCCGGCAGGGAGCACTGCTTGTGCTTATCACTGTGTTCTCAGAAGTGGTGCTGCTGGACCTGCTTTCCAACAGCATGCATTCTGATGCAACAGGGTTACCTATGTGGTGAAGCCTAGACACTGAAAGAAATTTGTGAATGAGGATGGTGAGCAGTTATTTGCAGCAGTCATTTTCAGAATAGCAGCTATACATCACAACCCTGGTGCTGAGCAGAGTGGGTCATTACAAAACATCTGTGTTCTAGGGAAGCACCCCTGCTTCCTGAGATGTTATCATCACCACCACCATCATCATATTTGCACGCTGAGTGGAAGTCAAGACATACTCCCAGAATCATTGAGGGATAACGTGGAGATGACCTTAAACAGCCACAGCCGTACAGGGAAATTAAGTACAAGAGTTAAACTTATTTAGACAATTTTCCATGAACTGAACGTGGAAAAATTTATGAATCCTTAGACTCTGTCTATATCACTTTAACTACAAAAAAGTAAAAATGTGGCAATTAACAGATAATTGTTAAAATATATCAGCCAAAGGGTGAAAATAATTTTTGACTTTCAATCAGGAAAACTTAGGGGACAAGTCAGATTTCCCACTTAAATAGCTGTGTAACTGAACAAATTACCTAACTGTATTGTTTCTTTATATGCAAGCTGGAGATTGTACTAATTAATATGGCCTACTAAGTAGCATTGTTGGGAGTTCTGAGTGAAATAATGCATGGAAAGCTCTTAGGGCATAAGCCGTCCTTCTGTGCATTGGGACAGTTAAAACAGACATTATTATGACTTATTTTTCTCTCTAGGCTATTAAAGAAGCATTTGGATCATTTTCTTGAAGGCAAGAGTGGACTGAGGGTATTTTTTCCTCTGTGTGGAAAAGCAGCTGAGATGAAATGGTATGAGCAAAGAAGCATTAACATACTTGTCTCTGATGACTGATGCTTTGTGTGACTAACAGAATCTAGGAGAATCTGTGTTGGGGAGATAGCTCAGTGGTTAAAAGCACTTTCTCTGTAAGCCTGACAACTGGAGTTTGGATCCCCAGAACCCGTGTAAAGCCGGATGTGCAGTGGCACTAGTGTCTGTAACCCTAATGTACTGATGGCAGTAGGAGGCAAGTCAGAAGAATGCCGAGGTTCAAGGGCCAGTTAGTTTGGACTTGACAGTACAAAAAGGCAAGGGAGACGCCCCCCACACACCCACACACAATGTTTCCTATAAGGTGAAAGAGAGGACCAACCATCCAAAGTTGTCCTCTGACCTCCACATGTGCACCATGGCATGCATACACTTTTATCTTACACACGTGCACACAAAAGCCAGGCTTGGTAGTTCATTTCTATAATCCCAGCATGTGGGAGTCTGAGATAAGAGGACAGTCATAAGTTCAAAGTCAACCTGGGCTACAAAGTAAGTTCTAGGTCAGCCTGGGTTAGAGTGAGACCCTGCCTAAAAAAGAACATACTAAAATTCCAATCTCAAGAAGTACAAGGGATTCTATATTTTTACTGGACTCTTGCCAATAGTTATTAAAGCATAGTTAGTATTTTCAAACAGTAAGAGAGAAAGCTGAGTCCAGTATGACCTTGTCTTTCTATATTGCATATAAAAAAAAAAGAACTAGTTTGGAATTAGTGTGGTATTGTAGTTACCTTCACATTGTTGGGAGGAAATTTTTATTTTGACTTAGTGTGGAGGGGAAGCTCCAGGATGACAGGGAAAGCATGGCATGAGCAGAGGCTGGACATTTCCTCCTTGCCACAGCAGGTGGAAAACAGTAGCTGCAGAGTAAGCCAAACTAACACTGGCAAGCTGGGTGCTAATCAAGCCCAGTGACACACCTCCTCCCACAAGCCCCCTTTAGTTGCCACCAACTAAAAACCAACCATTCAGAACACAGAGTTTATGGGATCATCTGATTCAAACCACCACAGTGGGGGGCGAAAAACCAGCCTTCCCTTTTACATCTCCTGGGTCTTTTATTTTTTTTATATTTTTATTTGCAAGCAGAGAGAGAAAGAGAATGGACACACCATGACCTCCTAACACTGAAAACAAAATCCAGATGCATGCACCACTTTGTGCATCTGGCTTTAGTTCTGTTCTGGGGAATCAAATCCAGGCCATCAGGCTTTGCTGTCAACCTCCTTTAAGCTCTGAGCCATCTCTAGCCCCATCTCCTGGATCTTTGTGCAAGGAATAATTATTATACGTAGTTTAGAAATTTAAATAGCCATAGATATTTAACATGAAAATCAGCAGGAGAGTGCAAAGTGGCAAAGCGTGCTAGAACATTTGCTCGGACAGTGTTTATAGCCCACAGGTTGGCTCGCTTCTCCCTGCCCCCATGAGCAAATGCAGTTTTTAATCATGAATCACTGTTATGAAACCAATGATGAAGAAAGTATTCCTTGTGACTAATTCTCTACAGAAAAAAAAAATTTAACAATAATTAACAAGCCATTATTACCACAAGGTTACCCTGGAAGCACAAACCTAGAATTATTTTCTATACAGAACACTGTTGTAATGATAATTTGCAGTCATAAACATACTGGTCCAAACATGCATTTACTTAAAAGTTTAAATGTTGTGAAATTTGATCATTAAGCAGGAAAGAACAAAGGATATGCAAAAAGATTAACAACTTAAATGTAAAATATATATAACTTAAAAAGGCAGTCGGGACTGGAGGAATGGCTTAGCCATTAAGGCGCTTACATGCAAAGCAAGGACCCAGGTTCGATTCCCCAGTATCCATGTAATCCAGATGCACAAGGTGGCACATGTATCTGGAGTCTGTTTTCAGTAGCTAGAGGCCCTGGTGCACTCTTTCTCTCTCTATCTGCCTCGTTCTCTCTCTATCTTTCTGAAATAAATAAAAGAAGTATTTACTATCTTTAAAAAAAATTTCAGACAGGCAAAGCTGGGCATGGTGGCACACGCCTTTAATCCCAGCACTTGGGAGGCAGAGGTGGGAGGATCACCACGAGTTCATGGCCACCGTGAGACTACATAGTGAATTCCAGATAAGCCTGGGCTAGAGTGAAACTCTACCTCGAAAAACAAACAAACAAAAAAAGCAGACAGGCATGGTGTTGCACACCTTTAATCCCAGCACTCAGGAGGCTGAGGTAGGAGGATTGCTATAAGTTTAAGTCCAGCCTGAAACTACTTAGTGAATTCCCAATCAGCCTGGGATAGTGCAAGACCCTACCTTGAAAAACAAAAAAGAAAAAAAAATGCTTTGTTCCCTACATAAATATCTGATCTACCCACAAGGCATGCATGCATTTCGAGTGGATTCTGTAGTAGAGATGATAAGAACAATTTCTTCAGCACACTTTTAATTTGTACTTAAGAGTATATGTTAAATGGCTATTACAGCTTGAGATTCAAGCATGGCCATAAAATTGAGAGCTATATTATTAGACCTGTGTGTTTTATTTATTTGAGAGAGTATTCTAAAGGGAGAATGGGCATGCAAGGGTCTCCAGCCACTGCAGATGAACTCCAGACGCATGTGCCACTTAGTGCATCTGGCTTATGGGAGTACTGGGGAATTGAATCTGGATCATTTAACTTTGCCAGCAAGTGCCTTACTGCTAAGCTACCTCTCCAGCTCTAGACCTGTTTTAACCAACTCAACTCAACCAGAATTACTTTGGAAACTACCTTAACTCTATAAACAGTGTATCAGGGATGCTGTCATAAATGGTAACTTGCACTCTAGCAAAGACTTTAGGCAACATTAGTGAAACTGATTAGGGAGCTAAATGTGGCTATGGAATATTTTTGGATCTTGGGCTAGGGAGATGGCTCAGTGCTTACAGGCACTTGCTTGAAAATGTTTGGGTCTAAAGTCATTTGTAGGGTTGTGAAGATGGCTCAGTGGTCAAGAGAACTTGCTGTGTAAACATGAAGTCCTGAGAAGACCTGAGACGGCCTGAGCTCCATTCTCTAGCACTCACATAAGATGCCATGGCATGGCACAGGCAAGTGAGCAAAAGAGAAGGACACCTGATATTCTCCTGTGCCCTCACACATGTGCATACAGGGCACACATGCATGCATACACAACACACATCTCACAACACACATAGACTACAGATGCATGCAAAAAAATAAAGCCATTTGTAATAAAAATATCAAAGAGTTGAGGATATAACAGCACTATAAAATAACAATAAATTTAAGATACCAGAACTTGAGCTACTCTTGCATGTTATCATATTAGAAAATTTTTCATTTATGCAACTAACCTATATATGAAGTCTATACAGCTATCATATATGAACAAAAAACTGACCAAGAATAAAGACTAAAAGAGATTAAAAAGAAATGTTTAATGGGCTGGAGAGGTGGCTTAGCAGTTAAGGTGCATGCCTGCAAAGCCTAAGAACTCAGTTTCAATTCTACAGGCCCCACATAAGCCAGATGAACATGGTGGCACATGCATATGGAGTTTGTTTCAGTGGCTAGAGGCCCTGGCATGCCAATTCTCTGTCTCTATCTATCTATATCTCTCTCCCTCTCTCTCTAATAAATAAATAAAAATAAAATCTTTTTTTAAAAAAAGAAATGTTTAAGATATTTTGTGTTTTGTTGTATTTTCATTCCAGACTATCATAAGCTATGTTTCATTTCCACGTGTTGAATGGTAAATAAAAACACATGCAACCAATTTGTGTAATTTCTTTGTTCATATTTTGTAACTTGAATAAGAAGTCTGCATATGCTAGTGTACAAATGTCCTAGGAAATGTGAGATGCAAGTTATTAGCATGTTTCATTTTAGAACTATCAACAGTTTGTGCTCTGCCCACATTGACAGTGTGTACTCTTATGTAGATAATAGGTACAGTCCGCTTTGTTCCTGTTCTAAAGATGTGTTTGTTCTTACTCAAGTGATAAATGGGAAACAATGTGAATATCATATAAATTTCACATTTGCTTTCATGTGATTTCAAGTGAGAGAAACATCAGGTAAAAGCCAAAACCTCTGACGAGCCATGTGCAATAGACTGCACATGCACACACCAAACATTCTGCTTGCTTTTTACCCCAGGCTCTATCCACCTCTCCCTCCATGCCTGCTCTTAGAAACTTTCCGTTTGCTATTCCTCCTTTCTTCATTGCACAGTAACTTAAACTGCAGCCCATTGCAGGTCTCCTTCTAGAAGTGAACTTTTGGGCTTTTTCAAGGGAAAGTGCATGCTGTACTTTGTATCTCTTAACCATTTAAAATGTGCAAAACCATTATTACTGAGTTTTAGTGGCATTGACAAAAGTTATTTATTATTTGCTGTTGCTATTTTATTGATTGTTTTTGTTTTTTCCAGACAGGGTCTCATGTAGTCTATGCTGGTCTTCAACATGCTATGCAGTCTTGAACTCCTGATCATCCTGTCTCTACCTCCCATGTGCTGAGATCACAGGCTGCACCACCATGTTCTGGTCCCAAAGATGTTTTTGTTTTTGGGTTTTTGTTTTTTTTTTTTTTTTTTTTTTGGAGAGAGACACAGAGAGAAACAGAGAGAGAGGGAGAGGAAGACAGAGAATGGGCACACCAGCAGCCTCGCAGCAGCTGTGGCAAGTGCAGCATTGCACCCTTGCCTCACTTTGCATCTGGCTAAATGTGGGACCTGGAGATTGGAACCACTGGAGATTGGAACCAGCGTTCTTAGGCTTAGGAGGCAGGCGCCTTAACCACTAAGCCATCTCTCCAGCCCATGTCCCAAAGGTTTTTAATGTCAGTCCTTAACTCCCACTTTGCCATCAGCCTTTTATTTCTTTGCAGGATTTTTCAGTGTAGTAACATATAGCAAGGCAGGTATTGCATTATGTCAGAGTTGACTTTTCTGTAAGTTGACATAAATCTGTCTTTGTGCCTAGGTATTTATACTATTAGTTTGGCTTTCTTTTTTAAAAAAGATTATTTATTTGAGAAAGAGAGAAAGGCAGGAGGGGAGAGAGAGAGAGAGTATAGATACTCCTTGGCCTCTTGCTGCTGCAAATGACCTCCAGACCCATGCACCATTTTGTACATCTGGTATCACGTGGGTACTAGGGAATCAAACCCAGGCTGTCAGGCTTTCCTAGAAAGTGCCTTGAACTGCTGAGCCATTTCTCCACTTCCTCTTTTTAAAAATGTTTTTTTATTTATTATGAGAGAGAGATTATGAGCATGCCAGAGCCTATTACCTCTGCAAATGAACTCCAGACACATGTGCCACTTTTGTGCACTGGGTACTGGGGAATTGAACCTATGCCAACAGGTTTGCAAGCAAGTGCCTTTAACCACTGAACCATCTCCTCAGGCCTAGTTTGGCTTCCTTTTGAGTCCAAGATCCCAAAAACATCAATTCTGTAATTACAGAACTCTCCAGAAACATGTGAGTTTTTGTATGTTATTAAAATACATGTTTTAATCATATTTATTATAAGCTATGTGGAAACTATGAGGTTATTATTGAAATGGATGATAACATCAGAGCCACATACTCTGAAGTGATAGCAACTAGCCACATGTGACTAATTTGTAAACGTAAATTTATGAGACAGGATATCTTTTGTTGCATGATGGCCTCAAACTCCCTATATATATGAGGATGACCTTAAATTTCTGTTATGATGCCTCCACCTCCCAATTGCTGGGATTATAAGCATGTATCACCCTTCATTCCTGTTGCTGTTGTTTATGTATTATCAGAGAGAGGGGGGTGGGATAGAGAGAATGGGCATGCCAGAGCCTCTTGCCACTACAAACTCCAGATGCATGTGTCCTTTTGTGCATCTGGCTTTATGTGGATACAGGGGAACTGAACCCAAATAAGTAGGCTTTGCAAGGAAGCGCCTTTAACCACTGAATCATCTCTACAACCCCTGTTTTGTTTAATTAATTTTTTGATGTTTATTCGCTATTTGTATTTCTTCCTTTTTTTTCTGAGGTAGTGTTTCTCTCTAGCACACACTGAGCTGGAACTCACTAAATAGTCTCAGACTGGCCTCAGACTCGCAGCAGTCCTTCTACCTCTGCCTGCTAAGTGCTGGAATTAAAGGCATGTGCCACCCCACCTAGCTAATTTTTTTTTTTTTAAATTTTGAAATGGTCCTGCTATGGCCCGGGATGGCCTCAAACTCAAGTACTGGGATTATAGTGTGCATCTTCACAATTGGCTTGGCTATCTAAATTTCTAGCAAATGAAATTCAAAATTTAACTCTGGGATTGGCTCTATCACAGATGTTCAACAGGTCGCGTGGTCAGTGGTCTCTGTACTGAACAGCACAGATCTTTGTGTCCCCATCATCACATCACACTATAGTGGGGAAACAGGGAAGTATTTGCTCCAGTCAAATACATTTGCATTAAATTAGTGTTTTAGAATACCAGGTACCACATTTTAATTTTTTACTATGACCATACAAGCCAGTTTCTCAAAATTCCTTATAACATAGAGTTTAAAAATACAGAGACCCAGTGCTTTTCTACATGTACTGTGAACATATGAATCCCCTAAAATGAGTTCCTCTTATTTCTTCCTTTGATGGTGGGTATTAAACCCAGGACCTTGGGTGTAATGGGGACTCTTAGTACTGAGCCATATCCTGAACCAGATTAAGAAAATGTATGTTTAAGCCGGGCGTGGTGGCGCACGCCTTTAATCCCAACACTCGGGAGGCAGAGGTAGGAGGATCGTCATGAGTTCAAGGCCACCCTGAGACTACATAGTTAATTCCAGGTCAGCCTGGGCCAGAGTGAGACCCTACCTCAAAAAAAAAAAATCAAAAAAAAGAAAGAAAGAAAATGTATGTTTATTATTAATTTCATGTAGTTGTACATTTGAAGTAAAAACTTAACAGTAAATGTGTTTTTCAGGTTTGCAGACTAGGGACACAGTGTAGTTGGAGTAGAAATCAGTGAACTTGTTGTACAGGAATTTTTTGCAGAACAGAATCTTTCTATTCAGAAGAATCAATTACCGAAGTTGCTGGTGCCAAAATATTTAAGGTCTGCATATATATAATTTTTTGAAATCAAGTGTCTGTATTACAGATTTGGTTTTGTTTTCTTGGTGTTAAGGATTGAACCCAGGGCCTTGCACCTGCCACCAAGCATTCTACCATTGCACTTTATCTCCAGCCCTTTCACTTACACAGAGTTTTTTTTAATTTGTTTTCAGAAAGAGTTAGCATTTTCTAACAACTAACTGGCTGTCAGACCATACATAAGATATTGAAGGATTAAAATAACACAGTCCCTACCTTAAAGAATCTCTTAGTTTTGGAGAAAAGAAAAAGTGATGGAGCTGTTTGTTGCACATGACAAAGTGTAATGAAGTAAGGGATTAAGGAAGTGACAGGAGAGTACCCTCCCCTCTCCCCTGCCCAGTTTATAGCATTTCCTGAAGCATGGGGCAGGTGGGACACCCTGGGAAGCTTGCATCATTTTGTACATTCTGTATACTTGGTCACTTTTTTTTTTTTTGACATACCACATTATGGCTTCATGAGAAGTGAGTAGAAGGGACTCACTTCCTGGTACAGGGAACAGGCTGTGGGCCCTGGTCCAGCAAAGGCCATGAAGGCAAGGACAAGGGGGAGGGGATAAAGAAAAACAGGGTGGATTAATGCACTTTTTTGTTAAATATTTTTCTTTTTTCTTTCTTTCTTTCTTTATTTATTTATTTATTTTATTTGAGAGAGAGAATGTGCACACCAGGGCCTCCAGCCACTGCAAACAAACTCCAGATGCATGTGCCACCTTGTGCATCTGGCTTATGTGGGTCCTGGAGAATCAAACCTGGGTCCTTTGGCTTTGCAGGCAAGCACCTTAACCAGTAAGCCATTTCTCCAGCCTGGATTAATGCACTTTTTTGAAGCCAGGCCAGCAGGACTCAGTGACTGAGAGGGGATGAAGGATGTGGGGGAAAGGTCCCACTTCTGGCTTAGGTGGTGGAGAAGAAAGACATGGATTGGAAAACAGAAAGATGAGTTCTCTCCTGGAGAAGATGTGGTGAGGGCCTGTGGACTGAGAGAGGGTAGTTATATGCTGGAAAGAAAACTATGGACTTGGGAGTGCAGAGAGTCACTCCGCCCAGCTGTTTGGCCAGCTGGAGGCAATAATGTGGAAATAAGCAGATGTCACCCAAAGGAGAACAAACAGAGATTATTGGGTGGGAGGTGCTAGGCACTTGTGTTTACACACAAAGTTGTCTGCTGGGAAAGGGAAGCCTCAGGCGCGCTCCGAACTGAGCGAGGCTGTCGCTGCGGGCATTGAAGGGGGCAGCCAGGGACGGGCAGTGGATTTAGTGGTCTCTGTTGGAGGCAGGAAGCTGGCAATCACTGCCAAGGTGCTCCCTGGGCTGTGGGTCAGAGTGCTGTCATCAGAAATGGCCTGACCATGTGCACTTGCACATTCAGTCCCTCTCAAATACTCATCTCTAAATATGGAAACTAATTGATCAGAAAGCAGGAGACTTAGCAGCAGTTTTTTTGAATCATCAAAGCCAAATGTTGTTTCTTTCAAGGTTTAATAAAACCTTGAAAGCTTCAGGCAAGACTGATCAAGACAACGTAATGTGGAGCAGACACACAAAAAACATGGCCATAACTAAGAAGAGACAAACCTGTGGATTTTCCTTTCCATCCATAAAGTTGTTAAAGGTATTAAATAGGCAAAGGTGTATAACCAGATGGATCAGAATGTTAAAACTTAAAAAAGTTAAAGTACCATGAAAAATTATACACACTCATGATACTGGATATAAAATTTTAGATAAAATATGAATAAATAAAATGTGAACATGTGCTAGAAATGGTGGCGCATGCCTTTAGTCCCAGCACTTGGTAGGCAGAGGTAGGAGGACTGCCAAGACTTCAAGGTCACCCTGAGAATACAGAGTGAATTCCAGGTCAGCATCAAAAAAAAAAGAAAAGAAAAGAAAAGAAAAGAGGGCTGGAGAGATGGCTTAGCAGTTAAGGCGCCAGCCTCCTAAGCCTAAAGAACGCCGGTTCCAGTCTCCAGGTCCCATGTTTAGCCAGATGCAAAGTGACGCAAGGGCACACTGCCCACTTGACCACAAGGGGGCGCATGCATCTGGATTTCATTTGCAGCAGTTGAGAGGCTGCTGGCATGCCCATTTCTATCTTCCTCTCTCTCTCTCTCTCTGTCTCTCTCTGTGTCTCCAAAAAAAAAAAGAAAGAAAAGAAAAGAAAAGAAAGCTAGCAACATAAATGCAAATTAATCCATCCTAACCTAGTTGTCTGTGTTTCAGAAAGCAGGTTGATTGGATAAATGTTAGAAAATTACTGAATGACCTGGAGAGATAGCTTAGTGGTTAAGGCACCTTGCCTGAAAAGCCTAAGAGCCCAGGTTTGATTCAGGAACCCCAGGGCATTTGCATATCTTTACAATGGAATCTCCAGACCCACACTTAAGACCAGGTGGTGCATGTGTCTGCAAAGTTCATTAAAACATGTTGGGAGGCCCTGAAAAGCCTAAGAGCCCAGGTTTGATTCCCATTCTCTCTGTTTCTCTCTCTTTCTCAAATAAACAAAAATAAAGAAAATCACTGAATGAAATTTATCATCATAGAAAATGAAAAATGTTACTATTTCAATAGTTATCTAAAAGTCATATATTAAAAATTATCATATATAATATATGTGACAGATCATGTATAATAAATACATATAATTTTAAGTATTTTACTAAGTTAACTTTTTTGTTGTTTTTTGTTTGGTTTTGTTTTTTTTTCTAGGTAGGATCTTATGCTAGCCCAGGCTGACCTGGAATTCATTATGTAGTCTCAGGTTGGCCTTGAACTCACAGCAATCCTCCTACCTCTGCCTCTTGAGTGCTGGCATTAAAGATGTGTGCTACCATGCCGGGCAACATTGTGTTTTGTTTTTTTTTTTAATTTATTTTTATTTTTTTAATTTATTTTTGGAGAGACAGAGAGAGATAGAGAGGGAGAGGGAGACAGATGGGCGCGCCAGCAGTCTCTCAGCTGCTGTGAACAAAATCCAGATGTGTGCGCCCCCTTGTAGGCAAGTGCGTCATTGTGCCCTTGCATCACTTTGCATCTGGCTAAACGTGGGACCTGGAGATTGGAACCGCTGGACATTGGAACCAGCGTTCTTAGGCTTAGCAGGCAGGCGCCTTAGCCGCTAAGCCATCTCTCCAGCCCCACATTGTGTTTTTACAGTTTACTCTTGCCCCAGTTTTAAGACATCTAAGAAGTCTAGGTGCTTACTCAGCCCAAAAAGGTGGTTTGCTTCCACACTAAATATTTTTAAAACTTCTTGGGCAGAGGTCTCACTCCAAGTTGATTCAGTCAGAATGTTCTAGAACTGAAAACCCATTTTTAGTCCTACTTAAAGCTGCTCAGGATATGGGTATGGCTGCAGACATCTTTAAGCCTTAGCAGTAAGGAGGTTTAAGGCAGGAAGATCACGAGTTCAAGTCCAGCCTGGGCTACATAGTAAACCACTCACAAAATAGTAAATGAAAAAAGGAGAAGTAAGAAGCAAACAAATAAACAAACTGCCTATGGATTCCAACCTGTAGCCAAAACTGGCTATCTCCCTACCCCGCCTTGTTTCCAGGCCCATCTTTACAGACCTTCCTCCTCCTCTCAGAAACCCATGTTGGTTCTTTATTTCAGAATCACTCTGGCAGTGCCCTGATACATAGGACACACACTGCCCTTTGCCCCCATTGCCAGCTCCCAGACTTCTGAAGCCTATGGCACAGTCTCTCTCCCTAGAGTGCACACCAGCCCACCCCCACTTTAGTTTGAGCAGATGCATCAGGGTACACTAAGAGGCCACCTCTTCTTTAACCATCTTCGTACTTCCCCGCAGGCCCCTGCTCTGTTCTCTATTCTCACACTGGTCTCAGGTACACAGCCATTGCCCTAAAGGTGATCAGTGTCATAATGTTCCTCTGGTTAGACCCTGTGGGGATTTCAGTGATCCAGAACCCAGAGTGGATATCCTGTGTACTAGGGTGAATAACTGAGAAAGGGGGAAAGTCAGCAAAACTCTACTTTTCCTGAATTACCTTGAAAAGTATCTGTCATATATCAGCATGCTGGGTATTGGATTGACCTGTGAATTTATGTTTAGCAGAGCAAAAGGATCAAGACTCTGCTCAAGTAAACATTGCCAGAAGATTTTTTTGTTTGTATTTTATTTGATATGTAATCCGGGCACCTCACATTTGTGGCAATCCTGTCTCTACCGCTTGACTGCTGGGATTACAGGCATCTGCTGACATGTCAGGTTTTATGTGGAGCTTGGGATTGAACCTAGCACCTGGTGTATGCTAAGCAAGCATTCTACCAACTAAGCCATATTTCTAGACCCTTTTTGTTGGTGTGGTAACCTGCTGCCAACTGAACCTGTTTCCAGGTCCTGAATGACCAGTGCCAAGGAACTGAGCAGAGACTGGGTAAGTCAGCAGAACCAGGGGATGCCAAATGATTTCTTCTGTACAGGAGCCCCAAGGCAACAGCGTGTAGAACTCTTATTCAAACAGCTCTGTGTACAGTGTTCATACAGAGTTTATGGAGATAACAACTTATACAAAACAAAGTCAAAGGCAGCTTCCCTCTCTTCAAAGCAGGAAACATTCTGGCTAGCTTGTAACTATAGATGAATATTAGACTCCCTAACACCTGGAGAGTAGATGCCACAAACCCTGTTCCAGCATTCCATGATCAAACACAGGTATCCTCAAAACAGTGTCAGCAGAATCACAGTGTTCTGCAAACAGAATGCAACAGACTGAAAACCACCTACACCTCAGTACCAGGAATTTAACAAGCTCTGAAACAAATGATAGCTTGTTAATCTTCAAGGACACCCTATGTTTTTTTTTTTTAACCCATCCAGATTTTATTTATATTTCTGAATTTATTTATTCATTTATTTATGAGCAAAGATAGGGGGCCTCTTACCCCCCCCGAAAAACTCCAGATGCATGTGCCACTTTGTGCATCTGGATTTATGAGGGTACTGGAGAATTGAACCTGGGTTGGCAGGCTTTCCAAGCAAGAGCCTTTACCTGCTGAGCCATCTCCTCAGCCCTCCATCCAGATTTTAAAAGAAAAAGATGCCATTAAACTGCAACAAAATTATTGTGTTTCACACACATTCTCTCTCCCTCCTTGGCTTTGCTAGAGCCCTGTGTTCTTTCTTTCTCCATTCAAGAGTCTCCTAATTCAATGGATTTTTTTTTTTTTGCATTGTTTCATTCCAGAGTTCTTCAGGGAATATTTCATTGTACTGTTGCAGCATTTTTGATCTTCCCAGGTAAGACTGGATACTACTCCTGAACTTTGACAAAGGTGGTCTTTGCTAGGCAGTGCTGGGGTAGGCATTTATCACCCCTGTTCATTTGAACAGTAATCAAGATACATTAATTTCCAGGCTGGGGAGATGGTTTAGTGGGGAAAGTACTTGTCATGTATGCATGAGGACCTGAGTTCCAATCCACACAACCCACATAAATTACTGGGCCTAGTAATGCACGCTTGTAATCTCAGCATTGCGAAGGCAAAGACAGGGAATCCCTGGGCTCACTGGCCAGCTAGTCTAGCAGGATCCTTGAAGTCTAGGTTCAATGAGAGACCCTGTCTCAGAGTATAAGGTGGGAAGTTACTGAGAAAGATGCCTCCTACAATGACCTCTCCCCTTAGCATGTGAATGCACATACATTCACAAGTACTACCACAACACGTTTGCCAACACACATGAGCACACACATACACATGCCACAAAAAACATTGATTTAAGTCTGTTTACAGCTATTGTTACTACAGCCTGTTGTTTGTATGCTTTGTGTTGAGAGCAAGCTTCCCAATATTATCACAATCCAAGGCAGGTAGGTGACTTTACCCCACAGTAAGACTGTGTCTTCTACCTTCTACCTGGTCTATAACAAAAATGAATTATAAAGTGCAGAAGGAGCCAAGATGTCATCTGAAATTCCCTGATACCTGAGGCTGGAGCCAGAAGCAGCTGTCACACACTGCCCTGTATTCCTTTTTTGGGTTTCAGAGTCATAGCAAAACAAAGAGGCTGCTGCCTCAGGCTCCTGAAACTACTAGGAAATGAACAATTCCTCACACCAGTGAGTTTGCATCTCTGGACTCTGAAGAAAAGCAGATGTGAGACCCTAATACCTTGATGATTGGTGGAACACCAGACATCTTGTTCCAAATTTCATTTTTCTATCATTTTACTATTTTTATCTGTGTGATATTTTTATATATTTGCATATGGTGTGGGGGGGTGCACATACGGAGATCAGAGGACAACCACAGTGTGTCCTTCCTTGTTTGACACAGGGTCCCTCTTGTTTGCCACTGGGAAGGGCAGAATAGGTAGCCCAAGAGCTCTGGTATCTTCCTGTCTCCACCTGCATTGCCATGGGCACGTTGGGGTGACATGTGTGTACCACTGAATATCCAGCTTTTATGTGGGTGGTGGAGTCCAAACTTGGGTCATCAGGCTTGTAGAGCAAGCACCTTTAACCATGGAGCCATCTTCCCTGCCCCAAGATTTGATTTTTCTTTTTTTAAAAAAAAAAATTTTTGTTTATTTATTTGAGAGAAAGAGGCAGATAGAGAGAAAGAATTGATATGCCAGGGCTTCCAGCCACTGCAAACAAACTCCAGACGCATGCACTACCATGTGTATCTGGATTACGTGGGTCCTTAGCCTTCACAGGCAAGCGCTTTAACCGCTAAGCCATTTCTCCAGCCCCTGATTTTTCTTACATAAATGTTGCTTTGTTTATGTTTTTTTTCTTTTGGTCAGGACAAATATTGGCAAATTTGACAGGATTTGGGATAGAGGACCATTAGTGGCCATCAACCCAGGTGATCACCAACCGCAAGTTGGTTATTTTAATTATGTTGGATTTTTCAGTGTTTAGCTGAGTTCCAGGTTCCTGTGTGTGAGAAGTGTGGCACTGTGTCTTCTAGGCTGTTTCCTTGGTCAAAGCATTCAGCTTCTCTAAGCCTCACTTTGTTCATACAGACTTGGAGCATTTCTACTGGCACTGGTAACAGCTAGTGACTTTTGCCCCATGCCAGGCACTGTTTGAAGTACTTACTGTGCATTTACACATTGAATCTGCCAAACAGTCCTATCACATACATGCTGTCACTGTTCCCAGTTGCACATGAAAAACCTAAGGTCAAAGAGAAGAAGTTATGTCCGAGGTTAGGCAGCTACTGCATGTTGAAATTCAACCTTCTGAGTTTGCCCTGGAGTCCCCCATTGGATGTTCTTAAAAAGATGCTGCAGAAATTCAGAAAATGAAATATGTGAGCTGGGCATGGTAGTGCCTTGTGATCCCAGCACTTGGGAGGCTGAAGCCCAAGTATTGTAACTTCAAAGCTTGCCTAGACTCCATAGTGAGTTCCAGGCCAACCTGGACTGTGAAGTGAGACCTTATCTCAAAAAAATAAAAATAAAAATAAAGAGAGCTATGTGAAAAGCCATAACTCAAAGAACTATATAGAATTGGCTGTTAGTACTAGAACAATTATCAAAGTTTTGGATGACCACTATATTAAACTAATCTTAGTAAAATGAAGTTTCAACAAGCACATGAGGAAAATGTGATCATACTGTTTAATGAAAATAATAGCAGTTGTCCACCTTCTTGGATACAGCATGTAAAATACTGGATTACGCCATTGCATAGAAACATACACACCCAAAATCAGTGAACTAAAGTTTTATTTTCTTTTATTTTTGGTTTTTAAAAATATTTTTATTTATTTATTTGAGAGAGAAACAAGCAGAGAGAGAGAGAGAGAGAATGGGTATGCCAGGGCATCCAGCCACTGCAAACAAACTCCAGATGCATGTGCCACCTTGTGCATCTGGGTTACATGAGTCCTGGGCAATCAAACCTGGGTCCATTGACTTTGCATCAAGCCCCTTAGCTGCTAAACCATCTCTACAGCCCATTTTTTTGTTTTGTTTTTGTTTTTTTGAGGTAGGGTCTCACTGTAGCCCAGGCTGACCTAAAATTCACTCTGTAGTCTCAGGGTGGCTTGGAACTCAAGGCAATCCTCCTACCTCAGCCTCCCAAATGCTGGGATAAAAGGTGTGTGCAACCATGCCTGGCTTAAAGGTGTTATTTTTAACAGTTAATTACTTCATAACTAAGGCTTATTATCAAACCTAATCCTTTAAAACTGGACCATTTGGCATAAAATATGTTTTGTTTCATTCAATGATAACCTTTTTCCCTATCCTAATGAATTGCATCACCATCACCGTTTTTCTCCTGTATGATCTCTTCAATTCTGTTACTTTCATACAGTAAATTCAAAAACTGTTGATTAAGTTCCTACCATCTCATAGCTGTATTCCATGTTTGGCAAGCCCAACAAAGTGGCCTTTTTTATGAGAGAGGGGAGAAGCCACTGCAATCAAACTCCAGACACATGCACCACCTTGTGCACATTTGTGACCTTGTGCACTTGCATCACCTTATACATCTGGCTTATGTGGGATCTGAAGAGTTGAACATGGGTTAAGGCAAATGCCTTAAATGCTAAGCCATCTCTCTAACTCTATACTCGAGAGTTTTATTAAAGCTTGCAACTTACATTTCCAGCCACCTGGCTGGAAGAAGTGTAACTGGGGCTGGATCCTGGAGTGTACCCAAAGGTTTGGTTAGGGGCAGATCTGATTTCCAACCTAAGGTATGCAGGTGAATAAGGTAAGTGCCTAGCAGTAAGAACTTGTGCTTACACAGCCACTAAGGGGACGAGCTGGGCTGAGCTCAGGCACCTCCCAGCCCCTCTCCTAATCTCTCTATACTGTCCCTTCAGAGCAGGGACAGCTAGCTTCCCCCTGTCCCTCAGGGCCTCTATCTCCCTGCATGTGTCTCCTGTGCACTCAAACCCTTACCACTCAATGCCTTCATTTCTTCTCCTCCCTCTCCCTCTCCCTCTTTTTTCTTCTTCTGTTTGTTTTTTGGACATGGGTTTTCACTATGTATCCCAGGCTATCCTTAAACTCTCTGTATAGCTCGCAGTCCTCCGGCTCTGCCTCCCCAGTGCTGGGATCACAGGCAGGCATTACCTCACCTGTCCTGCTTTCTCTTGGTCCACGTCTGACTCTCTGGCAGCACTTACCCTCAGCTCCACCACAGAAGCTACAGCTCTCCCGTGGTGGTGGCAGCTAAGAGCACTTTCTCTTTTTTGTTTGGCCTGGTGTTGGGGTGGGGGCATCTGATGGACCATCTTCATCACACTGTAGCAGGCCCAGCCTTGCTTCCTGGCCAGTCTCCTGACTCAGAGTCATGTCTACTTCTGAACCATGGCATGGCTGGGAACAGGTACACATGCTCAAGGACTATCCAGCCACACTCCAAGTTTATGTCAGGCTTGTAAAATGTTCCTTTCGTAGCACTTTGAACTCTTACCTGCAGGGAAGTCTTGTCTCTCTCCAGCCAGCCAGGTGAAAGGGACTGTGCTCTCTACTTCCTCTCACATGTGCCCTAGAGAGATCCCAGTCACCAGGGGCACACGGTGAATGCACAGTCCTAGCCCCATGGCAAACCTACTGAGTCTCTGTGGGGTGGAGCGTTGAAGCTTTCCTTTTGGCACATATGCAAGTGATGTTGACCCCCAATCTGGTCTGGGAGCCAGTGTCCTTGAGTACACAGAAGTGTGGCAGTCCTTCAGAAAGCATGTATCCAAGGTCACCAGGCCTCCTAGGATCACATCAGGCTGGAAGTAGCCTCTGCACATCTTTCTTGATGACCCACCCTGGAAGCAGTTTCTACTTGATTCCTCCTTCACTATTTCCCACTGGAGGCAGCAAGGCCTAATTTGCTCAATCCACTGCTTCCTTTGAAAACAAGAACAAAGGGACTAGAGAGATGGCTCAGTGGGTAAACCACTTGTGGCACAAGCACGAGGACTTGAGTTTGGATCCCCAGCTCCCATTAAAGTCAAGAGTGGCCAGGCATTGTGGCACATGCCTTTAATCCCAGCACTTGGGAGGCAGACTTAGGAGGATCACCGTGGGTTCGCGGCACCCTGAGACTACATAGTTAATTCCAGGTCAGCCTGGGCCAGAGTGAGACCCTACCTTGAAAAAACAAAAAAATTAAAAAAAGAAAAGTCAAGAGCGGTGGTGTGTACCTGTAATCCCAGCACGGGGACAGAGACAGGGCTCTCACTGAGGCTTACTGGTTATCTAGTGCAGCCAAACCAGTGAGCTCCAGGTGCAGCGAGATACCCTGTCTAGAAAAATGAGGTAGAGAGTGATGGAAGATTGAGGAAGATTCCTGACCATGACCTCTGACTTTCACACGTGCACCCACACTCGTTAAAATTCATAGATGCATGTATGCACACCACACATTTACAGACATATGCAGAAAGCCCAAGTTTATGTGATTGCTGGGAGAATTAAACTTAGTACTGTTGATGAAAATAAAATATGATTGGGTTCATTGTCCCTTGTTCCTTCTGGCCTTTTTCTGCACAGAAAAATTATACTGTGTCACTTTGTGTGTCTTTTAGCTATGTGGATGTAATGTTGTCCCTGATGAAAAATGGATTCCAGTACCTCCTGTCTGTTTATTCTTATGATCCAACAAAACACACAGGTAAAGCTGATTATGTTTTGCTGTTTGCCCAGTTTCCTCGCTTAATTCTATAACCTTGGTAAGAATTATTATTCCCAACTTATCCCATAGGAAGTTTACTGGTGTATGCATGGAGGTAATTCTGTCTTGGGATAATGAGGACAACAGAAAATTTCTTCCCATACTGTACATGTTTTTCTCACATTCCTTTCCCATTTGGGTTTACCAACCATAGCCCAAATTATATAAGGAGGAAATGGATGATTCTAGCATAAAAGAGAAATTTCATGAGCCCTGGATTATGAGTAAGGAAAAACTTGGCTGCCCTATGGTAGACTGTACAGCCATACCATAGGGGTGTGATGTACTAAGCACATGTTGATATGCACACAGATACACCCCAGGGAAGTGTGGAAATTGCAAGAAAATCCCTAAAATAGTGGGGTGTGTGTTTCTGCTGTTTTGTTTTTGAGGCAAGGTCTCACTATGTAGCTTGAAAGTTGCTATATAGCCCAGGCTGGCTTAAGCTTCAGATACTCCTGCTTCGGCTTCCCAGTGCTGGAATTTTAGGTGGGTGTAACTACATACCACAACAGGATCTAAAGTGTGGTTTTTTAATTTCTGAAATTCTATAATTTATTGCATGCATTTATGACTTTTATTTTCCAGTGCTGGGACTCAAACCCAGGGCCTTACACGTATTGGAAAACACATCATCATTGAACTCCATCCCCAGCCTGACTTCTTTGCTGAATCTCTAAAAGGAGTGTTTTCATTGACTCATTTTGTTACACTTAGGGGGAAATTCTGCAGTACTGGAGTTGGAACACAGAGCCCCTGTGCTTGGCAAGGGCTCTGTCACTGAGCCAAGTCCTCAGTGCTGGAACTGAAGCTTAACATTTGCCCTGGCCAGACTTATTTTCAAGCAAGCAAATGTATAGACTTTGAATTTGTAAGAATCTTATTTAATTTGTTTTAGATTTTTAGGTTTGCTTTGTTTGTGTGCTTGCTTCATTATATTTTGTTTGGAGGGATTTTTTCTTGTTTATTTGGTTGTTTTTGAGACACAGTCTTCTTCTGCAGCCCATGTTGACCTTGAACTCAATATCATACTGCCTCCACCTCCCCCAAACTGAGATTACAAGTGCCATCATATCCGTCTCCCTATTTGACTTTTTAAAAATATTTTTAAGTATTTGTTTGCTGAGAGAGAGACAGGGAGAATGAGTGTACCAGGGCTATTGCCACTGTAAACGAATTTCAGATTCATATGCCACTTTGTGCATCTGCCTTTATGTGGGTCCTGGGGAATTAAGCCCAGGCTGACAGGCTTTGCAAGCAAGTATCTTTTACAGATGAGCCATCTCCCCAGTCCTTTAAAAAAAGAAGAAAACAAAAAAGAATAGGATCTCATGTAGCCCAGACTGTTCTTAATATATAAACAAGGGTGACATTGAATTACTGATCCTCTTGCTTCTATTTCCTAAATGCTGGGATTATAGACATGAGCTACCACACCCAGTACTGTATGAAGTTTTTTTGTTTGTTTGTTTGTTTTGTGTTGGCTTTTTTTTTTTTTTTTTTTTTTTTTTTTTTTTTTTGAGGTAAGGTCTCTAGTCCAGGCTGACCTAGAATTCAATATGTAGTCTTAGTATGGACTCAAACTCACAGTGATCCTCCTACCTCAGCATCCTGAGTGCCATCTATAAAAGCATGCACCACCATACCCGGCTTTTTTTTTTTTTTTTCTTTTCTTTTTTTTTTTTTTTTTTTCTTCTTTTGGTTTTTCGAGGTAGGTAGCTCAGGCTGACCTGGAATTCACTCTGTAGTCTCAAGGCAATCCTCCTACCTCTGCCTCCCAAGTGCTGGGATTAAAAGCATGCACCACCACACCCAGCCTGGCTTTTTTTTTATTTTAGCAGTTAAGGTGTTTGCCTGCAAGGCCAAAGGATCCCTGTTCCACAGCAGTGGGAAGACCCTGTAGAATGTGGGTGAGTTCAATACCCAGCACTGCATAAACCAGGTGTGTGGTACGTGCCTGTAATTCCAGCACTTAGGAGGTGGAAACAGGCCAACCTAAATTACATGAGACCCTGTCTCAAAACCATGCCACATCTTCACCTAATTGGATAATTAAGTGCATACAAACTAAATATTCTTATGTCACTGAAAGTAGGCTGAGAGGAGGCCCTGAGAATTCACTTGTCTTTAAAATTAGACTTATAAAAATTATTTTTTACCACATGTCTTTTCTTCCTAGGCCCTCCGTTTTATGTTCCAGATGCTGAAATTAAAAAGTTATTTGGGGGGCTGGAGAAATGGCTTAGCAGTTAAGGCATTTGCCTGAGAAGCCAAAGGATCCCAGTTTGATTCTCCAGGACCCACATAAGCCAGATGCATAAGGGGCACAGGCATCTGGAGTTTGTTTGCAGTGGCTGGAGGCCCTGGCATACCCATTCTCTCTGTGTCTGCCTCTCTTCTATCTTTCTCTCTCTCTCTCTCTTTCCTTCTCTCTCTCTCTCTTCTGCTTGCAAATAAATAATTTTTTTAAAGTTATTTGGTAAGTTACACTCTTTTTAAATAGTTAGCAAGCTAATGCTGGGTGTGGTGGCACATGCCTTTAATCCCAGCACTTGGGAGGCTGAGGTAGGAGGATCACTGTGAGTTCAAGACCACTCTGGAGCTACAGCGTGAATTCCAGGTTAATTTATGCTAGGGTGAAACCCTACCTCTCCACCACCAAAACAAAAGTCAACAAGCTTGACATGGTGGTGCACATCTAAAATCCCAGAATTTGGGAGGAGAAGCAGGAGACTCATGGACTTGAGGCCAGCCTGAGCTACACAGTAAATTCAAGCCAGCCTAGACCACAGAGCAAGACCTTGTTTCAAAAATAAAATTCAATGAATAAATAAAGTTAACTGTTAAGCTGGTAGCAAGCTTTGATGTATATAATTAATGTGTACAAAGTTTAAAAGGTAGAGACCATTTTATTGAAAACTGTTTTATCCTAAAGAAGGACCCATTCTCCCTAATGTGGCCTTTCAGCTGTATGATTTATGATGAAGACATTTGGAACTGAGCAAGATGACACTCCCCTGTAATCTCAGCACTCCAGAGGCTGAGATAGTAGAATAATAAATTAGAGGACAGCCTGAGTTGCATAACTAGATTCAGGTCAGCCTGAGCTACAGAGTAAACCCCTGCCTAAAAAAATAAATAAATAACCAGGCGTGGTGGTACACGCCTTTAATCTCAGCACTTGGAGGCAGAGGTAGGAGGATTGCCATGAGTTCAAGGCCACCCTGAGGCTACATAGTTAGTTTCAGGTCAGCCTGGGCCAGAGTAAGACCCTACCTCGAAAAACAATAAATAAATAAATAAATAAATAAATAAATAAATAAATAAATAAATGTCTCTAAAGAGTGGGTCTAGTGTGGCTTTTAAAAAATATTTTAATTTATTTATTTAAGAGAAAGATACAATGAGAATGGGTGCACCAGGGCCTCTTGCCACTGCAAACAAACTCCAGATTCATGCACCACCTTATGCATCTGGCTTTATGTGGGTACTGGGGAAGTGAACCTGGGTCCTTTGGCTTTGCCGGCAAGCACCTTAACTGCTAAGCCATCTCTCCAGCCCTACTGTGTTTTGTAAGTAGTAAAGTGATCACAAATCAGAGTTCAGAAATCTTGCCTGGAACATTTTACCATTTTCAATAAAGGAAGAAACTTTTAGCATACACTGCTTTTAAAAGCATTTGGAGCCCAGGTGCGGTGGTGCACACATTTAATCCCAGCACTTGGGAAACAGAGGTAGGAGAATCATTGTGAGTTCAATGCCAGCCTGGGCTGTAGAGTGAGTTCCAGGTCAACCTAGGCTAGAGTGAGACTCTCCCTCAATAAAAACTGATTGAGTATTTCTAGAAGCAGTCTTGACGTCACTCTTCTTAATGCTCCGCTTGTCACCCTTCTCTTTTTGGCACACAGTGCAGTATTTGTTGCCTAGAGATAGTCGACGTTTTTGAAGAACGACATAAAAGTTGGGGAATTGACTACATTTTTGAGAAATTATATCTACTTACAGAAAAGAGAAAACATCAAAATGTTTGTGAGCAATTAAAATTATGTTAAGATTTGAAAATGTAATGGATGAATTTTTAATTTTCCTCATGTATCATATAAAACTTTGTTCAAAATGTAACTTTTTAGGGCTGGAGAGAAGGCTTAGCGGTTAAGGTTCCTGCCTGCTAAGCCTCAGAACCCGGTTCCAATCTGCAGGTCCCACATTTAGCCAGATGCAAAATGATGCAAGGGTGCAATGCCGCACTTACCCACAAGGGGGCGCACACATCTGGATTTTGTTCACAGCAGCTGAGAGACTGCTGGCATGCCCATCTCTATCTGTCTCCCTCTCCCTCTCTGCCTGTCTCTCTCTGTGTCTCTCTCCAAAAAAATAAATAAAATAGGAAAAAAAATTTTAAAGTAACTTTTTAGATGAAATCACATACTAAAATGTTAAAGTAATCCTTTGAAGAGGAGTATATGATCAGGGGCAAAAACTCACAGCGATCCTCCTACTGACTGCCATTTGTAAAAGCATGCACCATACCCGGCTTTTTTCTTTCTTTCTTTCTTTCTTTCTTTCTTTCTTTCTTTCTTTCTTTCTTTCTTTCTTTCTTTTTTTTGGTTTTTCGAGGTAGATAGCTCAGGCTGACCTGGAATTCACTCTGTAGTCTCAAGGCAATCCTCCTACCTCTGCCTCCCAAATGCTGGGATTAAAAGCGTGCAACACCACACCCAGCCTGGCTTTTTATTTATTTTAGCAGTTAAGGCGTTTGCCTGCAAAGCCAAAGGATCCCTGTTCCACAGCAGTGGGAAGACCCTATAGAATGTGGGTGTGCAAATAAATAATTTTTTAGCATGGTAAGTTACACTCTTTTTAAATAGTTAGCAAGCTAATGCTGGGTGTGGTGGCACATGCCTTTAATCCCAGCACTTGGGAGGCTGAGGTAGGAGGATCACTGTGAGTTCAAGACCACTCTGGAGCTACAGCGTGAATTCCAGGTTAATTTATGCTAGGGTGAAACCCTACCTCTCCACCACCAAAACAAAAGTCAACAAGCTTGACATGGTGGTACATCTAAAATCCCAGAATTTGGGAGGAGAAGCAGGAGACTCATGGACTTGAGGCCAGCCTGAGCTACAGTAAATTCAAGCCAGCCTAGACCACAGAGCAAGACCTTGTTTCAAAAATAAAATTCAATGAATAAATAGTTAACTGTTGCTGGTAGCAAGCTTTGATGTATATAATTAATGTGTACAAAGTTTAAAAGGTAGAGACCATTTTATTGAAAACTGTTTTATCCTAAAGAAGGACCCATTCTCCCTAATGTGGCCTTCAGCTGTATGGATTTATGATGAAGACATTTGGAACTGAGCAAGATGACACTCTGTAATCTCAGCACTCCAGAGGCTGAGATAGTAGAATAATAAATTAGAGGACAGCCTGAGTTGCATAACTAGATTCAGGTCAGCCTGAGCTACAGAGTAAACCCCTGCCTAAAAATAAATAAATAACCAGGTGTGGTGGTGCATGCCTTTAATCTCAGCACTTGGAGGCAGAGGTAGGAGGATTGCCATGAGTTCAAGGCCACCCTGAGGCTACATAGTTAGTTTCAGGTCAGCCTGGGCCAGAGTAAGACCCTACCTCGAAAAACAATAAATAAATAAATAAATAAATAAATAAATAAATAAATAAATAAATGTCTCTAAAGAGTGGGTCTAGTGTGGCTTTTTAAAAATATTTTAATTTATTTATTTAAGAGAAAGATACAATGAGAATGGGGGCTACACTAGGACTTCTGCTGCTGCAACAACTCCAGATTCATGCACCACCTTATGCATCTGGCTTTATGTGGGTACTGGGGAAGTGAACCTGGGTCCTTTGGCTTTGCCGGCAAGCACCTTAACTGCTAAGCCATCTCTCCAGCCCTACTGTGTTTTGTAAGTAGTAAAGTGATCACAAATCAGAGTTCAGAAATCTTGCCTGAAACATTTTACCATTTTCAATAAAGGAAGAAACTTTTAGCATACACTGCTTTTAAAAGCATTTGGAGCCCAGGTGTGGTGGTGCATGCCTTTAATCTCAGCACTTGGAGGCAGAGGTAGGAGGATTGCCATGAGTTCAAGGCCACCCTGAGGCTACATAGTTAGTTTCAGGTCAGCCTGAGCTACAGAGTAAACCCCTGCCTAAAAATAAATAAATAAAAATTTTTAAAAGTTATTTGGGGGGCTGGAGAAATGGCTTAGCAGTTAAGGCGCTTGCCTGCAAAGCCAAAGGATCCCTGTTCCACAGCAGTGGGAAGACCCTATAGAATGTGGGTGAGTTCAATACCCAGCACTGCATAAACCAGGTGTGTGTCTTCCATCCAGATGGGGAGAATTTTTATAGTAAGTAAATATTTCTTCTGTAATTAAAAAGAAAATGCAATGCTTATAACTTAAAATATTTTTTAAAAACTATGAAATTTAGAATCACTCAAGAAGTGTAACATTTTAAAGGGATTGGAGGTAATACAAAACTTAGTAAAGATTAGCTTTAACTGTAAACTAATAAAAAGTCCGAACACCCCTTTTCATGTTTGTCCATGTAATTTTATATGTAACAGAATCAAGAAATATAAAAATAAATTAGGTTAATCAATATGGAACTAAATATTTTTCCCAACTGTAAGAATAAAAATTTTTAAATGACTTTTTTGAGTTTGGCAGTTGTATTTCTTTCTTTCTTTCTTTCTTCTTTCTTTCTTCTTTCTTTCTTTTTTGGTTTTTGAGGTAAGGTCTCTAGTCCAGGCTGACCTAGAATTCAATATGTAGTCTTAGTATGGACTCAAACTCACAGCGATCCTCCTACTGACTGCCATTTGTAAAAGCATGCACCATACCCGGCTTTTTCTTCTTTCTTTCTTCTTTCTTTCTTTCTTTCTTCTTTCTTTCTTTCTTTCTTCTTTTTTGGTTTTTCGAGGTAGATAGCTCAGGCTGACCTGAATTCACTCTGTAGTCTCAAGGCAATCCTCCTACCTCTGCCTCCCAAATGCTGGGATTAAAAGCGCAACACCACACCCAGCCTGGCTTTTTATTTATTTTAGCAGTTAAGGCGCTTGCCTGCAAAGCCAAAGGATCCCTGTTCCACAGCAGTGGAAGACCCTATAGAATGTGGGTGAGTTCAATACCCAGCACTGCATAAACCAAGTGTGTGTCTTCCACCCAGATAGGAGAATTCTTATAGTAAGTAAATATTTCTTCTGTAATTAAAAAGAAAATGCAATGCTTATAACTTAAAATATTTTTTAAAAACTATGAAATTTAGAATCACTCAAGAAGTGTAACATTTTAAAGGGATTGGAGGTAATACAAAACTTAGTAAAGATTAGCTTTAACTGTAACCAATAAAAAGTCCTAACACCCCTTTTCATGTTTGTCCATGTGTAATTTTATATGTAACAGAATCAAGAAATATAAAAATAAATTAGGTTAATCAATATGGAACTAAATATTTTTCCCAACTGTAAGAATAAAAATTTTTAAATGACTTTTTTGAGTTTGGCAGTTGTATTTCTTTCTTTCTTTTTTTTTTTTCTTCTTTTGGTTTTTCGAGGTAGGTAGCTCAGGCTGACCTGGAATTCCTCTGTAGTCTCAAGGCAATCCTCCTACCTCTGCCTCCCAAATGCTGGGATTAAAAGCATGCACCACCACACCCAGCCTGGCTTTTTTTTATTTTAGCAGTTAAGGTGTTTGCCTGCAAGGCCAAAGGATCCTGTTCCACAGCAGTGGAAGACCCTATAGAATGTGGGTGAGTTCAATACCCAGCACTGCATAAACCAGGTGTGTGGTACGTGCCTGTAATTCCAGCACTTAGGAGGTGGAAACAGGCCAACTTAAATTACATGAGACCCTGTCTCAAAACCATGCCACATCTTCACCTAATTGGATAATTAAGTGCATACAAACTAAATATTCTTATGTCACTGAAAGTAGGCTGAGAGGAGGCCCTGAGAATTCACTTGTCTTTAAAATTAGACTTATAAAAATTATTTTTTACCACATGTCTTTTCTTCCTAGGCCCTCCATTTTATGTTCCAGATGCTGAAATTAAAAAGTTATTTGGGGGGCTGGAGAAATGGCTTAGCAGTTAAGGCGTTTGCCTGAGAAGCCAAAGGATCCCAGTTTGATTCTCCAGGACCCACATAAGCCAGATGCATAAGGGGCACAGGCATCTGGAGTTTGTTTGCAGTGGCTAGAGGCCCTGGCACACCCATTCTCTCTGTGTCTGCCTCTCTTCTCTCTCTCTCTCTCTGCTTCCAAATAAATAAATAAAAATTTTTTAAAAGTTATTTGGTAAGTTACACTCTTTTTAAATAGTTAGCAAGCTAATGCTGGGCGTGGTGGCACATGCCTTTAATCCCAGCACTTGGGAGGCTGAGGTAGGAGGATCACTGTGAGTTCAAGACCACTCTGGAGCTACAGCGTGAATTCCAGGTTAATTTATGCTAGGGTGAAACCCTACCTCTCCACCACCAAAACAAAAGTCAACAAGCTTGACATGGTGGTGCACATCTAAAATCCCAGAATTTGGGAGGAGAAGCAGAGACTCATGGACTTGAGGCCAGCCTGAGCTACACAGTAAATTCAAGCCAGCCTAGACCACAGAGCAAGACCTTGTTTCCAAAATAAAATTCAATGAATAAATAGTTAATGTTAAGCTGGTAGCAAGCTTTGATGTATATAATTAATGTGTACAAAGTTTAAAAGGTAGAGACCATTTTATTGAAAACTGTTTTATCCTAAAGAAGGACCCATTCTCCCTAATGTGGCCTTCAGCTGTATGATTTATGATGAAGACATTTGGAACTGAGCAAGATGACACTCTGTAATCTCAGCACTCCAGAGGCTGAGATAGTAGAATAATAAATTAGAGGACAGCCTGAGTTGCATAACTAGATTCAGGTCAGCCTGAGCTACAGAGTAAACCCCTGCCTAAAAATAAATAAATAACCAGGTGTGGTGGTGCATGCCTTTAATCTCAGCACTTGGAGGCAGAGGTAGGAGGATTGCCATGAGTTCAAGGCCACCCTGAGGCTACATAGTTAGTTTCAGGTCAGCCTGGGCCAGAGCAAGACCCTACCTAAACAATAAATAAATAAATAAATAAATAAATAAATAAATAAATAAATAAATGTCTCTAAAGAGTGGGTCTAGTGTGGCTTTTTAAAAATATTTTAATTTATTTATTTAAGAGAAAGATACAATGAGAATGGGTGCACCAGGGCCTCTTGCCACTGCAAACAAACTCCAGATTCATGCACCACCTTATGCATCTGTTCAATATGTAGTCTTAGTATGGACTCAAACTCACAGCGATCCTCCTACCTCAGCATCCTGAGTACCATCTATAAAAGCATGCACCACCATACCCGGTTTTTTTCTTTTTTTTTCTTTTCTTTTCTTTTTTTTTCTTCTTTTGGTTTTTCGAGGTAGGTAGCTCAGGCTGACCTGGAATTCACTCTGTAGTCTCAAGGCGATCCTCCTACCTCTGCCTCCCAAGTGCTGGGATTAAAAGCATGCACCACCACACCCAGCCTGGCTTTTTATTTATTTTAGCAGTTAAGGCGTTTGCCTGCAAAGCCAAAGGATCCCTGTTCCACAGCAGTGGGAAGACACTGTAGAATGTGGGTGAGTTCAATACCCAGCACTGCATAAACCAGGTGTGTGGTACGTGCCTGTAATTCCAGCACTTGGGAGGTGGAAACAGGCCAACCTAAATTACATGAGACCCTGTCTCAAAACCATGCCACATCTTCACCTAATTGGAAAATTAAGTGCATACAAACTAAATATTCTTATGTCACTGAAAGTAGGCTGAGAGGAGGCCCTGAGAATTCACTTGTCTTTAAAATTAGACTTATAAAAATTATTTTTTACCACATGTCTTTTCTTCCTAGGCCCTCCATTTTATGTTCCAGATGCTGAAATTAAAAAGTTATTTGGGGGGCTGGAGAAATGGCTTAGCAGTTAAGGCGTTTGCCTGAGAAGCCAAAGGATCCCAGTTTGATTCTCCAGGACCCACATAAGCCAGATGCATAAGGGGCACAGGCATCTGGAGTTTGTTTGCAGTGGCTAGAGGCCCTGGCACACCCATTCTCTCTGTGTCTGCCTCTCTTCTCTTTCTCTCTCTCTCTCTTTCCTTCTCTCTTCTCTTCTGCTTAAATAAAAATTTTTAAAAGTTATTTGGTAAGTTACACTCTTTTAAATAGTTAGCAAGCTAATGCTGGGTGTGGTGGCACATGCCTTTAATCCCAGCACTTGGGAGGCTGAGGTAGGAGGATCACTGTGAGTTCAAGACCACTCTGGAGCTACAGCGTGAATTCCAGGTTAATTTATGCTAGGGTGAAACCCTACCTCTCCACCACCAAAACAAAAGTCAACAAGCTTGACATGGTGGTGCACATCTAAAATCCCAGAATTTGGGAGGAGAAGCAGGAGACTCATGGACTTGAGGCCAGCCTGAGCTACACAGTAAATTCAAGCCAGCCTAGACCACAGAGCAAGACCTTGTTTCAAAAATAAAATTCAATGAATAAATAAAGTTAACTGTTAAGCTGGTAGCAAGCTTTGATGTATATAATTAATGTGTACAAAGTTTAAAAGCTAGAGACCATTTTATTGAAAACTGTTTTATCCTAAAGAAGGAACCATTCTCCCTAATGTGGCCTTTTAGCTGTATGATTTATGATGAAGACATTTCGAACTGAGCAAGATGACACTCCCCTGTAATCTCAGCACTCCAGAGGCTGAGATAGTAGAATAATAAATTAGAGGACAGCCTGAGTTGCATAACTAGATTCAGGTCAGCCTGAGCTACAGAGTAAACCCCTGCCTAAAAAAATAAATAAATAACCAGGTGTGGTGGTGCATGCCTTTAATCTCAGCACTTGGAGGCAGAGGTAGGAGGATTGCCATGAGTTCAAGGCCACCCTGAGACTACATAGTTAGTTTCAGGTCAGCCTGGGCCAGAGTAAGACCTTACCTCGAAAAACAATAAATAAATAAATAAATAAATAAATAAATAAATAAATAAATAAATAAATGTCTCTAAAGAGTGGGTCTAGTGTGGCTTTTTAAAAATATTTTAATTTATTTATTTAAGAGAAAGATACAATGAGAATGGGTGCACCAGGGCCTCTTGCCACTGCAAACAAACTCCAGATTCATGCACCACCTTTTGCATCTGGCTTTATGTGGGTACTGGGGAAGTGAACCTGGGTCCTTTGGCTTTGCCGGCAAGCACCTTAACTGCTAAGCCATCTCTCCAGCCCTACTGTGTTTTGTAAGTAGTAAAGTGATCACAAATCAGTGTTCAGAAATCTTGCCTGGAACATTTTACCATTTTCAATAAAGGAAGAAACTTTTAGCATACACTGTTTTTAAAAGTATTTGGAGCCCAGGTGTGGTGGTGCACACATTTAATCCCAGCAATTGGGAAACAGAGGTAGGAGAATCATTGTGAGTTCAATGCCAGCCTGGGCTATAGAGTGAGTTCCAGGTCAACCTAGGCTAGAGTGAGACCCTCCCTCAATAAAAACTGATTGAGTATTTCTAGAAGCAGTCTTGACGTCACTCTTCTTAATGCTCTGCTTGTCACCCTTCTCTTATTGGCACACAGTGCAGTATTTGTTGCCTAGAGATAGTCGACGTTTTTGAAGAACAACATAAAAGTTGGGGAATTGACTACATTTTTGAGAAATTATATCTACTTACAGAAAAGTGAAAACATCAAAATGTTTGTGAGCAATTAAAATTATGTTAAGATTTGAAAATGTAATGGATGAATTTTTAATTTTCCTCATGTATCATATAAAACTTTGTTCAAAATGTAACTTTTTAGGGCTGGAGAGATGGCTTTAGCGGTTAAGGCGCCTGCCTGCTAAGCCTCAGAACCCAGTTCCAATCTGCAGGTCCCACGTTTAGCCAGATGCAAAGTGACGCAAGGGTGCAATGCCGCACTTACCCACAAGGGGGCGCACACATCTGGATTTTGTTCACAGCAGCTGAGAGACTGCTGGCATGACCATCTCTATCTGTCTCCCTCTCCCTCTCTGCCTGTCTCTCTCTGTGTCTCTCTCCAAAAAAATAAATAAAATTTAAAAAAATTTTAAGTAACTTTTTAGATGAAATCACATACTAAAATGTTAAAGTAATCCTTTGAAGAGGAGTATATGATCAGGGGCAAAAACTCACAGCGATCCTCCTACTGACTGCCATTTGTAAAAGCATGCACCATACCCGGCTTCTTTCTTTCTTTCTTTCTTTCTTTCTTTCTTTTTCTTTCTTTCTTTTTTTTGGTTTTTCGAGGTAGATAGCTCAGGCTGACCTGGAATTCACTCTGTAGTCTCAAGGCAATCCTCCTACCTCTGCCTCCCAAATGCTGGGATTAAAAGCGTGCAACACCACACCCAGCCTGGCTTTTTATTTATTTTAGCAGTTAAGGCGTTTGCCTGCAAAGCCAAAGGATCCCTGTTCCACAGCAGTGGGAAGACCCTATAGAATGTGGGTGAGTTCAATACCCAGCACTGCATAAACCAGGTGTGTGTCTTCCATCCAGATGGGGAGAATTTTTATAGTAAGTAAATATTTCTTCTGTAATTAAGAAAAGAAAAATGCAATGCTTATAACTTAAAATATTTTTTAAAAACTATGAAATTTAGAATCACTCAAGAAGTGTAACATTTTAAAGGGATTGGAGGTAATACAAAACTTATTAAAGATTAGCTTTAACTGTAAACTAATAAAAAGTCCTAACACCCCTTTTCATGTTTTGTCCATGTGTAATTTTATATGTAACAGAATCAAGAAATATAAAAATAAATTAGGTTAATCAATATGGAACTAAATATTTTTCCCAACTGTAAGAATAAAAATTTTTTAAATGATTTTTTTGAGTTTGGCAGTTGTATTTCTTTTTCTTTTTTTTTTTTTTTTTTTTTTTTTTCCAGGTAGGGTTTCATTCCAGGCTGATCTGGAATTCATTATGTAGTCTCAGGGTGGCCTCAAATTCACAGTGATCCTCCTACCTCTGCCTCCCAAGTGCTGGGATTAAAGGTGTGCACCACCATGCCCAGCTTGTATTTCTTTCAATGTAATCTTACTTAAATGAACAAGTATAAATGGAGCATAACATGATTAAGTCTGGATTTGTGACTATTTATTATGAGAATTTAGGTTCAAACTTTATCAGTTATTCAGGAACAGTGAGATTTAGTTAAATCAGACTTGGCTCTCTCTAACCCCACACTAACAAATACCTAAATGATTTATACTGTTTAACACTATAAAATGATTTATCATGTTAATAGAGTGGTGTTTATTTTTAAGAATAGATTACTGTGTATATGTGTGTGTGCACATGCCGCTAACAGTTACTAATGGGGAAGGCATGGGACCTCATTAATACCAATGAAAGGTGTGGGCATTCCTTCCACAGATGGTCCTGTTACAGTAAACCTAGTGTAAACTTCCTTAACATCCAGTCTGGTTGACATCCCTGTCCCTCAAGCGGCATTTAGGATCTGCCATCCTGGATGCCTTCTGCCCTCAGTCGACTCAAATCCACTAATACATGGACTGGAGTGTTTGCTCACAGATTCTCTCAGCCTGCCTCAGTCTACAGCAGGGGTGTAATGAAGGGAAGAGAGCTGAGATGTGGAGAAAGCTGATCTGGGAAGAAAAGCAGAGGAGAGAACAGCCTGGGGGCTACATTGTGCTGGGACCCCACTGTGATTGTTCAGAAGCCCTGTCATGAGTCTAGAGGGGAAGGCCCCATATCCATGGAAGAGCCCTCTGTCATGAGTCTGGAGGGGAAGGCCCCACATCAGGGGAGAGCCCTCTGCCATGAGTCTGGAGGTGAAGGCCCCACATCCATGGAAGAGCCCTCTGTCATGAGTCTAGAGGGGAAGGCCCCACTTCCAGGGGAGAGCCCTCTGTCATGAGTCTGGAGGGGAAGGCCCCACGTCCAGGGGAGAGCCCTCTGTCATGAGTCTGGAGGTGAAGGCCCCACATCCATGGAAGAGCCCTCTGTCATGAGTCTGGAGGGGAAGGCCCCACGTCCATGGGAGAGCCCTCTGTCATGCAGTAGCTACAGTTAGTTTCTGTAACTCAAGCCCAAAGTATCTTAAATGATAAAAGTGAGATAAAAATCCAATACAGACTTCCAGTTAAGATGGTGGCATAGGAACCACACCAAAACAGCCTAGGGGAGAAAAAGCAAAAACAAAAAAACCCAGCAAAATACACTCTTCTACTAAAAATTATCAACCACAGCAGAGAAAGTAGGAGAGATCCAGAGCGTCTAGAGCCCCCAGAAGCAGGCAGAAGCAGTGGCAACTTCCACGCGGCTGCAGCCACCAGGCTCCGCCTGAGTGACAGGATTTTAAAGCCAGGTGAGGGGATTTTCCAATCACACCAGCCTCTTCAAAACTCAAGAAACGTGGAAGGAGGACGGCAGGGACCAACAGAGCAGCTTGTAAGGAAGAGGATCATGTGGACCAACAGGTAGACTTCAGCCTCCATCCACAGCCTCCCCTCCCCACCACCAGCACAAGAGCCAGCAAGCACCAGAGACCTGGGGAAGGGAGCTCACCTACCCAGCACCCGACACGATCAGAGCAGTGACCCACAGACCCAGCCAGCATTCCTGAGCCCACAACACAGCAAAGAAGGACCCAAGTGGCCATGCAGCACGGCTGACATCAAAACCGTCCCAAAAGAGAAGCTTCTCTTTTCAGATGGTAGCAACCTTGGGATGACTCAGAAGGCACCATGGTGCTGAGAAGAAGGGACAGAGGAGTGCTCAGCACTGAAACATCTCAAACCCACCTTCAAAGGCTCAGTGTCCAATGCAGAAGAGGGGGCAGAAAGAATGTAAGAGCCAAAGGAAGAGTAGGACTCCTTACAATGTGCTCCTCAAGACCCAAAATGGCCTGAATATCCATGACCACACAGTGCCTGACACTACCTACACAAGACCATCATAATGGGAGGAAAAGATCATGACATCAAATTGAAAAGAGAGACTGATTGAGAGGGGGAGGGGATATGATGGAGAGTGAAGTTTCAAAGGGGAAAGTGGAGGGAGGAGGGAAGTACCATGGGATATTGTGTATAATTGTATACTATTGTAATTTCTTTTTTATTTTACTTTTATTTATTAAAGAGAGAGGGAGAGAAAATGGGCATGCCAGGGTCTCTAGCCACTGGAAACAAACTCCAGACACATGTGCCACCAAGGGCACGTGAAACATTCCCCATAGTTTGCACACTTGGGCTTCAGCTGGTGGTCCTATATTGGGAAGTTGAGGAACTTTTAAGAGGTGAGGCCTCACTGGATAAAGTGGGTTACTGGGGGGTGGACTTTCAGGGATTGTAGCCCAGCCAGGTTCTGACCCAAACTCTCTCTTCTTCCTGGTCAGCCCCATGTAACAAGAAACTGCTACATTCCTGCTGCCTTCGAGTGGAGCCTCTCAAACCATGAGCCAAGGCAACCCCTTCCTCCTTTAAATAGCTTCTGTCAGGTATGTGGCCACGGCACTAGATTTTTTTTAAGAAAGACCTCTACCTTTTTTTTTTTTTTTTTTTTTTTTTTTTTTTGGTTTCTTGAGGCAAGGTTTCACTCTAGCCCAGGCTGACCTGGAATTCACTATGTAGTCTTAGGTGGCCTGAAACTCACAGTTGATCCTCCTATCTGCCTCCCAAGTTCTGCCACCAGAATTGTCTATTACCAAATGCTTTTTAAAAAACAAAATTGTCTTTAATCTTCATAGCTCTTTCCTTTGACCACTTCTAATTTATTATTTTTATTCCTTGCAAACACCGCATTACAAATTTGTAAGAGTAAAACTGAGTTACTGGGGATAGACTAGGATTCTTTTCCATATAGATACTAGAGCATAGTTATTCTCAGTAAATAGTTCAGAGTTCTTAATTTGTACAGCTTTAATATGTACATTGGAAATATGCCAGAGGGCTTAGCAGTTAAGGATGCTTTCCTGTGAAGCCGAAGGACCCAGGCTTAATTCTCCAGTACCCACATAAGCCAAATATATGAAGTTGCACATGTGTCTGGAGTTCATTTCTAGTGGCTGGAGGCCCTGGCATGCCAATTATTCCCTTTGTCTCTCTTTCTCTCTCTCTGTGCCTCTCTCTCTGCTTACAAATAAAGAAATATAAAATCTTTTTGAAGATATATATATATAGTGTTTATATATTTATTAATTAGTTAAATATATTAAATATTTCTATTATATACATTATTTATATATTACATATTAATTATATTTATATTTCAATTATATTTTAATTTGTTTGTGTACTTTATTATTTATTTATTTTGGTTTTTTGAGGTAGGGTTTCACTCTAGCCCAGACTGACCTGGAATTCACTATGTAGTCTCAGGGTGGCCTCGAATTTGTGGCGACCCTCCTTCCTCTGCCTCCCGAGTGCTGGGATTAAAGGTGTGTGCTACCACGCCTGGCTTTGGTTTGTGTACTTTAAATTGTTATTTCATTATTTGTGGAAGAATTGAACCACAGTCTCACTCTGTAGTTCAAGCTTGCCCAGGTTGTCATTGAACTCATAGCAATCCAGTCTCAACCTCCCCAATTTTGAAATTATAGGCATGAACCACATGACTAATTTTTTGTTTTTTGATTTTTCAAAGTAGGGTCTCACTCTGGTTGAGACTGACCTGGAATTCACTATGTAGTCTCAGGGTGGCCTCGAACTCACGGAGATCCTCCTACCTCTGCCTCCCAAGTGCTGGGATTAAAGGTATGTGCCACCATGCCCCGGCTATGACTAATTATTTTTTAACTAATCATTTATGTATCCTTCTATTTTAGTTCTAAAATTTGTTTTTTGTTTTTTTGAGGTAGGATCTCACTCTATACCATACTGACTTGGAACTCACTCTGTAGTACCAAGCTGGTCTTGAACTCACAGCAATACTCCTACCTCAGTCTTCTGAGTGCTAGGATTAAAGGTGTATGCCACCATGCCTGGCTAAAAAATTAATTTGAACATAAGCATACAATGTAGCTGGTTGTATCATATATACATATATATATATATGTATGTATGTATACATATATGTACATGTATATATATGTGTATGTGTATATATATATATGTACACCTAGATAAAGTTGAAAATTATTTAGGGGTGGAGATGGCTCAGTGGTTAAGGTGTGTTTCCTGCACAAGTATGCAGGTCCCTGAGGAGGCCAGAGCTCAAATATCCAGATCACATATAAAACAGCTGTGAGTGGCCATCCCAGTTCAATAGGGGGAGCACAGACCCAAGAACTAATGGAGCTGAATAAACTCTGGAAACAGTAAAAAGAGACTCAAATTCAAAAACAAGAACTGGTAAAAGAGCAACAGAGAGGAACACCCAACTTTCCACTGCAGCAACTACAAGCAAGCGACCCCCACAGTAGGTGAATGTATGGGGCACCACAGGGGCACATACATGTGCATACACCACATACATATACACACCACATTACATACTCAAACATTTACATTTAGTGTAAATGTGGAAATAATAAGCAAATGAGATAAAGATAGGAGGTAATGAAAGGAGAAAACAGACAAGTGACTTTAAATAAAAAGGAAGAGTACAGGGCTGGAGAAGATGGCTTAGCAGTTAAGGTATTTGCCTGTAAAGCCAAAGGACCCTGGTTTGACTCCTCAGGACCCAAGTAAGCCAGATGCACAAGGAGGCACATACATCTGGAGTTCGTTGGCAGTGGCTGTAGACCCTGACACACCCATTCTCTCTCTTTACCTCTTTTTCTCAAATAAATAAATAAATAAATAAATAAATAAATAAAATATAAATATGTCAAAAAAAAAAGAGTAGAGAAGGACATGGAGGGAAAGAAAAAAGAGCAAGAAAAAAGTAAAGAAAAAAAATCCCAATAATGGAAAAGTTTTTAAACAGAATTATATAAATTAAAGAAGAGGAATGGAAAATAAATGCATGGAACTAAAGAGATGGCACAGCAGGAACTTGCTTGAAAAGCCTAATGGCCTGGGTTTGATTCCCCAGTACCCATGTAGAGCCAGATGCACAAGGTGGTGCTTGAGTCTGGAGTTCATTACAGTGGTAGGATGTCCTAGCATACCCTTATTCACTCTCTCACTCTGTTTCTCTTAGATAAATAAAAATATTGAAAAATATATTTTGGGGGCTGAAGAGATGGCTTAGCAGTTAAGGAAGGTGCTTGCCTGCAAAGCTTAAGGTTCAATTCCCCGGTACTCATGTAAGCCAGATGCACAAGGTGTCACATGCATCTGGAGTTTAAGAAAAAAGAAAACATAATGTATTTACTTGCAAGCAGAGAGAGAAAGAGACTGACTTCAGATAAATGTACCACCCTATACATCTGGCATTACATGAGTAATGAGGAATTGAACTTGGGCCATTAGGCTTTGCAAGGAAGTGCCTTAACAGCTGTGGTAGTTTGAATATATGGCCCCCAATATATTCAGTGTTTTATTAGTTTATAGTTTGCATCTGCAGTCACCTTGCTAGAGGCAATGTCACTGGGGGCCAGTCTTAAGGTGTGGTGATGGTTTGAGATTCCATTGTAAAGATATGCAAAGTGTGTCTCATAGGAGTTACTGAAGTGTGCTGTGACTTTTGGCTGTAGTTTTGCTCTGTGTGCTGTGCACCTAGTTGGTTTTTCTCTCTCTGCTTGGCCCTGTGAAGGCAGGCCGCTTCTCCTGACATCATGAAACTTCCCTGGATCTGTGAGCTTCAATAAGTAATATCCCTTCCTCCATGACTGTGCCTGGTCTGGAAGTTCATCTCAGCGAACCTGAGGCTGTCTGCTACAACAGCTGAGCCATCTTCCAACCTCAATAAATTAAATTTTAAAGAATATTTTATTAGTTTGCAAACAGAGAGAAAAAGAGAGAGAATGAGTATGCCATGGTCTCTAGCCAGTGTAATCAAACTCCAGATGCATGTGCCACTTTGTGCCTCTAGTTTTACATGAGTTCTAGGAAATTGAACCCCAGTCGTTAGCTTTTCAGGCAAGTGCCTTAACTGCTGAGTAATCTCTCCAACCCAGTAAAAATATTTTTAAAAATTAAAGCTATCACCAGGTGTGGTGGTGCATGCCTTTAATACCAGCACTTGGAGGCAGAGGTAGGAGGATTACTGTGAGTTCGAGGCCACCCTGAGACTACATGGTAAATTCCAGGTCAGCCTGGACTAGAGTGAAACCCTACCTCAAAAAACCAAAATAAATAAATCAATCAAACTATAAGCTATTTGCTTGCCTGCTTTTGCGGTAGGGTTTCACTTTAGTCCTGGCTGACCTGGAACTCACTCTGTAGCCGAGGCTGGCCTTGAAATCACCTCAACCTCCAGAATGCTGGGATTAAAGGTATGTGCCACCATACATGACTGTGAGTGAATGTGTTTGTGTGTGCGCGTGCAACTGCACAGTATATGTGGTGTGTGCACATGAGTGCAGAGATAGAAAAGAACTTCAGCTGCTCTTCTCAATCACTCAGCCGCATCCTTCCTTGACACATGGTCTCTCTCAACCAGGAGCAAGCCCTTTCGGTCAGCAAGCCCCAGTTCTTGGGGCTTCAACCCTCCAAGGACTGGGGTTACAGCTGTGTGTGACCACACCAGGCTCTTCCATTACCCCCAAGTAGGGTCTCACTCTAAATCCAGCTGACCTGGAATTCACTATGTAATCTCAGGTGGCCTCAAACCCACAGTGATCTTCCTGTACCGGCCTCCCAAGTGCTGGGATTACAGGTATACTACACCATGCCTAGTGAACTCACTGGTTTTTTTTTTTGTTTTGTTAATATGGGTTGGGTGGGGAATGGAATTCAAGCATTCCCTGGCCCTTTCTAGCTCTAAGTTTTAAAGTGAGTACTTTTAACTGCTAAACCATGTATATCTCCAGCTCCAAAGAGTATGAGCCTTTTCTTTTTTATCCTAAAATTCCTAGGTTTTTTTGTTGTTTTTGAGGTAAAGTCTTATCTTAGCCCACTTACCTAACACTCACTTTGTAGCCTCAGGCTAGCCTCACACTCACAGTGACCTTCAACCTCTGCCTTTGAGTGCTGGGACCAAAGGTGTACACCACCACACCTGGCTCATTTACACTGAATGATGAACTAAAAACAACAAACAAGTAGCCCAATGTGGTAGTTTGAATATATGTCCCCCAATATATTCAGTATCTTATTAGTTATAGTTTGCATCTGCAATCACCTTGCTAGAGGCAATGTCACTGGGGGCTGGTCTTAAGGTGTTGGTGGTGGGTTTGAGATTCCATTGTAAAGATATGCAAATGTGCCTAGCAGGAGTTCCTGAAGTGTGCTGTGTGACCTTTTGGCTGTAGTTTTGCTCTGTGTGCTGTGTGGCTGGTTGGTTTTTCTCTCTTGCTTGGCCCTGTAAAGGCAGGCCAGCTTCTTCTGCCATTATCGAACTTCCCCTGGATCTGTAAGCTTCAATAAATAATATCCCTTCCTCCATAATTGTGCCTGGTCTGGAAGTTCATCTCAGCGAACCTGAAGCTGTTTGCTACACCCAATAATAACTTTTTTGTCTAATTGAGAATTTTAACACATGAACCTAGTGCAATTTGATCATATTTCCTTCTCATTACACAGAATCCATTCCTCCACCTTCATTTCATTGACCCCCTGCTCTTTCCACATAGTCCTTCTTGCTGTTTGATGTCTCCCTCTGTCCTCTATAAAATGTTGATGGGCTCAGTATTATGCAGGTGTTGTAGAGGAACATGGCCATTACACTCATGAACTCTCTAAAATAAATAAAATAAATTTAAAGGATGAAAAAGAAATTTGCTGTTGGGTAGCTGTGGCTTCCTGCACAAGATGGACCCTTTCAGTATTTCCTCATAGACGGGAAACAGGTTCATCAGACCCCATGACACAGAATAGCTAATGGCAGCTAAAATTTAACTGGGAGTGGGGAGTCTTGAAAATCACTGGTGTAGCCATTGGTAAGTTATCCATTCTCCAGTAAATAACCTTCCACCCATGATCATGCAAGCAATCTTCACTTCCTGACTTAACTCAATGAGGTGAGTCCAGAAAAATAAAAAGAGAGAGACATGTTCCTGGGAATGGTGGTGAAAACCAAAAGAAAAAAAAAAACAAAAAACAAAAGCAGGAGAACAGGGGAGGAGGGCTGAACAATGCTGTCTTAGTCCCATCACTTGGGAGGCACAGGGGGTTAGATTGCCTTTGAGTCAACCCTGATAGTACATTATGACTTCCAGGTCAGCTTGGGCTAGAGCAAGAGTTCACCTCAAAAAAACAAAACAAAACAAAGCAAAACAAAAAAAAACACCAAGAAACCATGTAAGAAAGAAGGAAGTTTATTGGGAAAAAGTGTTCAGTCCGAAGGGGAGGTGGATAAGAGATGGTAATTGGGAGGGAGTAATATAAAAAAAACATTATATACATGTATGAAAGGGTTCACAGTATGCTTAGTACCACAATACTTTATATTTTAAGTTCTTCACATTTTTGGAATTCTTTCTTTTGCTGTTTTTTTCAATGTAGGATCTTGCTCTGGCCCATGTTGGCCTATGTAGTCTCAGGGTGGCCTCAAACTCACAAGAATCCTCCTACCTCTGCCTCCTAAGTGCTGGGATTAAAAGCATGCATCACCATGCCTGGCCCATTTTTGAATTTTGGAATATTTAGTGACCCTTCCTGAGGACATACCAAAGTGTAAACACAAAATGCACTTATGTTTCATATACAGCAGATACATACAGCTTTTTTTTTCTTTCTTTTCTTTGTTTCTTTATTTTCTTTTTTTTCAAGGTAGGGTCTTGCACTAACCGAGACTGACCTGGAATTCATCAAATACCCCTCAGGGTGACCTGGAACTCACAACAAATCCTCCTACCTCTGCCTCCATGATGATGGGATTAAAGCTGTGCACCACCCATGCTCAGCTACATATAGTCTATTTTTTCCCATGTAAAATGAATGAGTTTAACAGACAGCAGGATTCTCAATTTGATGATGATTTTTGAAGAAAAGATACAGCAGGCCTCTCTGTTCCACACCTAACTAAGAACTCTACCAGACGCCAGACAAGGTGGGCATTTTCATCATGCCATAGATACCTTTGGATCATCTTTTTAAAAAGGAAGGATGTTTGAGACAGCATGTCTCCCATTTTCCTCATGCTAGGACTTAAACAGCAAATGTCTCCTCCCTCAGTCTGACTTGTGGTTTCCATGGAAGCGGTGGGTAGCAGCAGAACCTCCAGGTTCCCGTGATGGGAGCAGTTGACACTCCTTGGTGAATGACTTCAGGTAACAAATGCCAAAGAACAGTTTTTAGTTGGAGTAAAAGTCAGCAGTAGAGAGCAGAAGCTAGAAATGGGCTGTGAGGGAGGTGCTCCACCGGTGAACACGTATCTCATAGCACGGGCCTGAGCACTGCACGAGCTCCAGGCACACCAGGGCGGGAGGCGCAGCTGCCACTACCCCTGTGAGTGACCTCCCGTGAGTCCAGAAGAAAGCACGAGAAGATGCTCTGAAGGTCCCAGCTCCTGGTACATCCATCTTCCTCCCGTGGTGTTGCTGCTGTCTCAACTCTGCGCTAAATTTCAGAGACCAGAATGTAGAGGAAGATTCCTGCCTGTAAAGCAGACCCTAAGGCTCTCTTCCAGAGGAGGGTCATTGTCCCCCAGTTTCATCTTGCCTGGCATGGACCTAGGGAGTCCGTGGTGCAAACATGCAGTTCAGTTAAACTTGCCTGCAAGGAGGCTGGCAACAGGACCAAGGGCTTGGGGAGCACCCTTTACCTTTTACTCCAGCCTTTACTCCCCAGACCACAGGAGCTCCAGCTCCCACCAGTGCAATAGCAATTCTGAAAGCTGCAGGCTGAGGCTGCAGCCTCCACCCTACATCCCTGGCAGCCATCCAGGTGGGCTTGGAACAGGGACAGGCACAGCTGCCAACCAACCTCAGTGGATCACCGCACTGTCCCAGCCCCAGTCCCATCCCTGGGTGTGCCCTTTCTGCTGGATGTGAAGGAGAAAGGGCCTTGCAGAGGATGGCACCTCCCTCACAGCCCAATGCATCCTCCACAGCCCCGCGGATACCCAGGCCTCAAAGAGCCCACTCAGTTCTCATCAGGGTCAAAGCTCATAAAAGCTGGAAGTTCAGCCTGGGTCCCACAGATGAGTTGTACTGGGTTTGAGCGCAGGCACTCGGGAGACTTCTCCATTGTGAGTGAACAAGACAGCGAAGGTTTGCTGACTAAGGGGCCCTGCTGATCCCCTTTGCTGGGATCTTCTTGGTCATTAAGTGCCCAGGGACAAACACCACATCTGCCTCTCGCCTTGGTCCACAGTTCACAAAAAGCCTCAGATGCACCTGGCATATGTCCCCATGCTGCTTCAAGGTGTGGAGAAGAGGATACTGTTTCACCTTTAATAAGTATTCACAAACAATTTACAGGTAACACAGTTTCTCAGAGAGATGAGTTTGGAGTGACCTGTTGGGTCTCTTCATTGGGACAGACTAAGCTTAGGCTCTTTCTGACACCTAAGGGTGCCATGCCTAACACCAGTTCTCCGATTCTCCAAATGGGTGTCCAACAATTCAATCCTAGTCCTATCTGGCTTACGTGTATCCTGGGAAACGGTCCTTTGACTTGTAGGCAAGCACATTAACCACTAAGGCATCTCTCCAGCCCCTCAAAGAAAATATTTTTCTTGTTTTGGCTTGTCAAGGTAGGGTCTCACCCTAGCCCACACTAACCTGGTTTTCACTATTTAAAAAACATTATTTTTTAAAGGCAGAGCCCAAGAGAAGAGATAAAAGGCAAAGTAGAGGCAGGGATGAGGCTTCCACAGCCTCCCAGATGCTGCACTGCCAGGAACTGCATGTGTTCAGAATCAGGACACCCCGCAAACCTCATCAAGAGTTTAGGAACTAAAAAAATAAAAGCAATTAAAAAAATCAGGGCATTGGCTGGAATGAGGGCTTAGCAGTTAAGACATTTGCCAGCAAAGTCAAAGTCAGGTTCAACCCCAGAACCCATGTAAGACAGTACATGCATCTGGAGTTTGTTTGATGTGACTGGAGGCCTGGGGCACCCAATATCATTCTCATTCACATTCTCTCAGTCTCTTGGTCTCTTTCTCTCTCTAAAATAAATAAATAAAATAAAATATTTTTACTTAAAAATTGGGGTGTGATGATGCACACCTTCAATCCCAGCACTGGGGAGGCAGAGGTAGGAGGATCACTGTGAGTTTAATGCCAATGAGACTACATAGTGAATACCAGATCAGCTTGGCCTGGAGTGAGACCCAACCTCAAACCTCCCTCCCTGCAGGAAAACAACAACAGAAGCAGAAAGAGGAGACGGAGAAAGAAGAGAGGGAGATCCATATTCAACACCCCAGCACCATGTGAAGCAGAAGGCAAATGGAGTGTATATCTGTAATCCCAAGGAAGCCAGGACAACGGGCATGGAGCCAGAGATGTTCACATCCAGGATGCTCTCTCTGTAATGGGATTGGTGTAGTGAGAGTGCAGGCTTCCATCACAGCACACAGCACTGTCCAGGATGAGCTCTGTCTGGGCCAGGAACACACTCACAATAGAAGTACAATAGCCCATCACTGCACAGACACCTCCATGGGCCTAGCTGGATGCGGTGCTAGGACACGGAAGGGGACAGGCAGAGCCCAGTGCTAGGACTCAGAAGGGGACAATCAGAGCCCAGGGCTAGGACAAGGAAGGAGACAGGCAGAGCCTAGTGCTAGGACTCAGAAGGGGACAATCAGAGCCCAGTGCTAGGACATGGAAGGGGACAGGCAGAGCACAGTGCTAGGACACAGAAGGGGACAGGCAGCCCAGTGGTCACAGAGTTTCTCTTCTTGTGAGCATCAGATGATGGCCAAACAACGTTACATATGTGTTAATGATAAATGTGTAAATGGGCCTGGACTGGAGACCATCTATCTAACAAACATGGTCTGAGGATCACATCCGTGTCTGGCCTAGTGGGTGTCTATCTAACAAGAATGGTCTGACCACACAGTCTGGGTCCTGGCCTGTGTCTAACAAGGATGTTCTAACCACACTCTGGAGACTGCTCTTCTGAGTGTCCAGCAGTTCAGGTTGAAGACACTGGAAAGGAGCGTCCCCTCTGCATTCTAAAAGCCGAGGTGTGGGCTTTAGAGATGGCTCATGTGGTAAATTGTTCACTTCACATGCATGAAAACCTTAATTAATACCTAAGAAACCTTATAAAGTAAGGCAGGTGTGACCATCAAGCCTGGAGCTGGCCTGGTGAATATCTAACAAGGATAGTCTGACCCCCATGTTTGGGGCCAGCTCTGCTGAGTGTGCAGCAAAAAGGTGAGGACAGGGGAAAGGAGCGTCCCCTCTGCATTCCAAAAGCAGAGATGTGGGCTTTGGCTGTGGCTCACATGGTAAAGTGCTCACTCCACAAGAATAAGAACCCGAATTAACACGTCAGAAACCAGGTACACTAAGCCAGGTGTGGCATGCATGTGCTGACGCTCCTAGCACTGACACTGGAGACAGGTACATTACCAGGACATGCAGGCCATCGTGTACTGAGTGAGTGTCTGGACAACAACAGGGCCCGTTGCAAAAAAAGCCACAAAGGTGAATGGTGTCTGAGAAACCACACCTGAGGCTGTCTTCAGGCCTCTTCACACACACACACACACACACACACACACACACACACACACACGTGCACACACACAGATGAATATACACACACAAAGAAATAGTGCTTCCCTGAGACTACATAGTTAATTCCAGGTCAGCCTGGGCCAGAGTGAGACCCTACCTCAAAAAAAAAAAAAAAAAAAAGAAAGAAACAAACAAACAAACAAACAAACAAACAAACAGTGCTGGACCATTCCCAGGTCAGACTGTTAAAGTATGTGGACAAAGATGTGCATATATGAAAAGGATGTAAGAGATTTAAAAAGACCAAATTTTGCCTCAAATCAATTTCCTTTTAGAAGGAACAGAAAGCTAACTTTCAGGCTAAACTTAAATACTATGCTTGAAGTTAAAGATTTTTAACTGTTTACAGACATGTAAACATGGAGCAACATATTCCCTGTACTTTTCTAAAATCTCAATTTCAAATCATTTCTTTGTGTCAACTTTATCAAAAAATCAACTCAAAAAATAAAAAATGTGTTTAGGGCTGGAGAGATGGCTTAGGGGTTAAGGCGCCTGCCTCCTAAGCCTAAGAACGCTGGTTCCAATCTCCAGTAGTTCCAATCTCCAGGTCCCACGTTTAGCCAGATGCAAAGTGATGCAAGGGCACAATGCCGCACTTGACCACAAGGGGGCGCACGCATCTGGATTTCGTTAGCAGCAGCTGAGACACTGCTGCCGCGCCCATCTCTGTCTTCCTCCCTCTCTCCCTCCCCCCCCCTCTGTTTCTCTCTCTGTGTCTCCAAAAAAAAAATAATAAAAAATAAAAAGTTTAAAAAAAATGTGTTTAGCTCTGGCTTTGAGGACATACTTGAGTTCTACATGATTTATCTCTACTCATCACAGTATTAGATGAACTTTTACAAAATACTCTTTTTATGCTATGTGCCTTGGTGGTGGGGGGAGAGGAGGGATAGAAATACAAGGACTTTTTAACTTGAATTGTCTTTTTTTTTTTTTGAGAGAGAGAGAGAGAGAGACAGAGAGAGAGAGGGAGAGGAAGACAGATAGAGATGGGCACACCAGCAGCCTCTCAGCTGCTGCGAACAAAATCCAGATGCATGTGCACCCTTGTGGTCAAGTGCGGCATTGTGCCCTTGCGTCACTTTGCATCTGGCTAAACATGGGACCTGGAGATTGTAACCACTGGAGATTGGAACCAGTGTTCTTAGGCTTAGGAGGCAGGCGCCTTAACCACTAAGCCATCTCTCCAGCCCTTGAATTGTCTTTTTGCTTTATCTGTATCATGTTCAAATTTCACTGCTCTCTTCATTGCTTGGTATTTTCTTTCCAAAGCACTTCCCTTTCAAAAGTATTTTCTGATAAGTCTTTTGAAGTGCCTGGAATAATTCCCGGTGTTATCTCTTAACAAAAAGAGTCTTTCACTCAAATTTTACATTATTTTTGAAAACTTTATTTATTCAGGGCTGGGCAGATGGCTTGGCAGTTAAGGCACTTGCCTGTAAAGCCTAACGGACCAATCTCCAGATTCCACATAAGCCAGATGCACAAGGTAATGCAAGCACTCAAGGTTGCACATGTGCACAAGAGGTGTACATCTGGAGTTCGGTTGCAGTGGCTGGAGGCCCTGGCTCCCTTTCTCTCATAAAAAATTTTTATTTATTCATTTATTTAAGACAGAGAGAAAGAAAAAGAAAATTGACACATGAGAGCCTCAGGACTGTGCAAAGGAACTCCAGACCCATGCTCCACCTTGTGCATCCGGCTTTACGTGGGTACTGGGGAACTGAACCTGGGTGCTTTGGTTTGCCAGCAAATGCCTGAACTGCAAAGTAATCTCTCTCCAGGCCAAATTTGACTTTTTTTTTTTTTTTTTTTTTGGTTTTTCAAGGTAGGGTCTCTGGCCCAGGCTGGCCTGGAATTAACTATGTAGTCTCAGGGTGGCCTTGAACTCATGGCGATCCTCCTACCTCTACCTCCCGAGTGCTGGGATTACAGGCATGTGCCACCACGCCCGGCTCCAAATTTTACATTCTTAACTATATATCACATACCTTAGATTTTTCATAATCTAATGACTATTTTATCAACCATCGAGAGTGGTGTGTTACCATTTCATTCAAGCACATGGAGAAATGCACACAGCAAAGGATCTGTCAGCAAACTTTCCAAAGAAGTTAATATTTTTCCTTTGAAATACTATGTCAGCTCTTAAACTTCTCTATGCCTCAGTTTTTGTATCTCTAAGAGAATCTCTAAAACTGAGTAAGGCTGAATGTGTACGGTCATTGATCATGAGCATCCATGCGCTACTGGGTATTGTGTACTTGGCTCAGCCATTAAAGGGACTGCTTGCAAAGCCTGTAGACCTGGCTTTGATTCCCCAGTGTCCATGTAAACCTAGACACAAAGTTGGGACATGCACCCAGAATTCATTTGTAGTGGCAGGGGCCCCGGTGTGCTGATTTTCACTCTCTCTGTCTCTCTCTCTCTCTCTCTCTCTCTCTCTCTCTCTGTCTCTGCTTGCAAATAAGTAATTCTAAAAATTCAAACAAATAATATACAGAAGAGTGTTCTCATGTAGATACATATGAAAAAGGCAGTCAATGGGTCACACGAGGAATTAGGACAGCTAACAGGTGTCATCTGAGACTATGGCGGGTGTCAACCCTCCCTGCAGTGGCCTGTTTGGCTTGTCCTTTTCTGCCTGTCGTCATTCAATGGACAGCATATGGTAGGCCGTGGCCTGCACACATGAAGTCAGACAACAGACAGACACAGGTCCTCTTTACGTAGTCCAGTGAATTAGAGATGCCTGCAGAAAGCTGGTAAACTGCAGATAGGGAACTGGTAAGCACATCTTTCCACATAACATGTTAGTAATGTAACAGATAATGATAATGTATCTGATAAAACCTGATAAACGTGATGCCTACACTAGGAGGAAGGCAGCTTCTTTCTTTTATGTGAATTATTCTGAGGTATTTATTTAATTCCTACTGTGATGAGCCCAGGCTGCAAGATATGTCACTCCCATGAAAGAGAAGAGAGTGCAGAGACAATGACCCTTAGAGGACCACAAACCTAAAGCAGGAAATTCCAGAATGCTGCCCTCAGCAAAACAACCCCTTGCTGAATACACTCTCTGAATGAATGAATGAACGTGGATCTGATGGGATGGAGGCCCTGCAAGACGTGCCCTGCACCGTGAACCAAGGGGAACTTGAGTACATGCAGGGAAAGTTTCAACCTCAGAGCTCAAAACTACAAGAACCAGGAGGCTTCCAGAGAACTTCCTGTGAAGATCATTTAAACTCATCATCTGTGGATTGTCACAAGGAAACTGAAGCAAGGCAGGTCCCTTCTTGGAGGCATGTAAAATTGAGGGGAGGGGTGATACTCCTGGGAGGAGTCTGTGGCGTTTCCATTACCAAAGTCACACTTTGTGGGTGTACACTTGTTCTTGGGTTAATAGCCTCAAGGTGTCTTAATTAATAAATCAGGAATCAGAAAGATTAAAATAAATAAATAAATAAATAAATAAATAAATAAATAAATAAATAAATAAATTGATCACTCTTAGTTTCTACCAAGCTTCAAAACTACTTGGCTTGTAGACTGGACAAGGATGGACAAGGCAGGGGTCAGGCATTCCCAGTGCAGTGCAGTCTGGAAGTGTGACCACAGGGCAGGCACCCCGGGCCTCAGTTTCCCCAGTGGCACTCATCCCGGGGGCGGGGCCCCGACACCCTTACCTGCCGCTCAGCCCGCAGACGCTTGTTCTCGGTGTCCAGATTGTCCTCGCGGCGGCCCATGGACATCAACTCCTGGTTCTTGCTGACCGGGAAGATGTCGAACTCTTTCTTGAGCCGCTCGTTCTGGGCGCTGCGTCCTCCAGCTCAGGCCCCTGAACTGGAAGCCGGCGCCCAGCATCCTCCGCCGGCAGAAGGAGCCACGCAGCTGGCGGGCCTTGGGCTCCACCTCCACCGGGCTCTGGCAGGCCGCCGCCATCCGCCCCGTTCGTGTGCTCCATCACCTCCACGCCCGCGGAGTCCACAGGGACCAGGCTGTCCCCACGGTGCTCAGGGCTGCCACCAGCCCGAAGCTGGGGAACAGGAGGGATCGTGGTCGTCAGAGGAGGGGCGGGGGCAGGAGAGGGCGGGGGCGGGGCCTGGGGCCTAGGAGAGCAGCCTAGATGGGGACCTGGAGGGGAGAGGGCGGGGTTTGACAGGGGGGGGCGGGGTCTGGGAGGGTATGGCCCTGGCAGGGAGAGGCATGACAATGGAGGGGGCGGGGCCTCGCACGGACGTGGATGACGTAGCAGAGAGGGGCAGGTCGGCTAGAGAGGGGCGGGGCCTGGCCCGTGAAAGGCGGGAGTCAAGTGAGCGCGGTGCGAGGTCCTTGATGGGCGGGGCTTCCGGGGAGGGCGGGGCCTAGGGAACTGGGCAGTTGTGGCTGTTAAAAATGGGGTGGGGCACGTGGGGTGGCAGGACCGCTGAGCTGAGCAAGAGGTCTGCAGGAAAGGGAGGTTGGAGTTAATTCAACAGGTTGGATCAGAACAAGGGGACTTGTAGGGTCAGTGGATCTTCAAAAAGTGCCAGAAGGGTTGGGCGGAGGCGGGCGTTGTGGGCGGGCCGAAAGGCGAGGAGGGTAAGCAGCTCTCCTGGCATCCTGGAGAGACCAGGTTCAGGCCAGGCGTGGGAGGAGATGGGGGAGAAGTTTCTTCCCTCCTCCTCTGCCCCAGATCCCAACTGCTCCATGTCCACTGCTGTGTCTCCATCACTGCCACAGGCCCTGACCAGGAGCTTCTTTCCAGAAATCTAAGGAAGACAGTGAGTGCCCACTGTATGTATGTCAACTTCTCTGTTGCATTGGCCACATTTCGGTAGCCATGTTTGGCAATATATATGGAAATATAAACTCTTTCTATCACTTAGGAAGTTTTATTGACAACACTGCTCTAGACTGTTCTAGATTAATGAAGATTGAGCGGGCAGGATTACTGAAGACATGAGATCCTGGAGTGAATCTTGGACCAAAAAGCAAAAACAAGGTGGGGGGGAGGAGCAAATCAGAGATTTTTGTGAAATTTGAATAAGATTGATAGTATTAAGTTAATACTGATGTTAATCATTTTGCTTTCATGATACACATTCTAAATATTAGAAGTTCACACTTGGTACTGTGGCAGATTTTACATCTATTTGAAGACTTTTTAAAGTGAAAGGTAGCAATTTAAATACACACACTTCTCTAAAAGCATAGCCATTACCTGTAGGTAGGACAGTAAGAATACTTTTTAAAAAATATTTAATTGATTTATTTACAAGCAGAGAGAGAGGATAGGCTGAGGGCCAGTCTAGCAGCTGCAAACAAACTCCAGATACATGCACCACTTTGTGCATCTGGTACACACACACACACAGAGAAACAAAACGGCAAAAGGTTTACTGGGATAAAATTTCCAAATTTACATAAAACACTATGCACACATTTTAAGTAGGTAATATGAGAAGTTATAAGGAGCCTATCCATTGTCTGACTAGAAAAAGGTATCTCCCCTCTTCATAGACACTCAGCTAGCCCTTTAGAACAGAATGGCTAGGATTCATCATGACAGAAGGGAGACTTTCCAGAAAATGTTCCTGATGTTTTCCCCAGCAGGGGATTAGAGGGGCTTCTCCTGTCCAGGCCATGGTGGGCTTCATGTGGTCTCAAAGCCCCACTCACTGCAGCTGCATCGTGTGGACTCTTGACACCCTCCCACATTACCTCCCCACTTCCCCGTGTGTCTGCATGAACATCCACCTACACCTGATGGAAACTTCTGTGCCAGGCGTGTGAGCACACTGCAGGCATGGCTCAGTGGTCTCTGTCTGCCTGGAGGCCTCCTGAACCTGTCCTTGTAGTTCTGGATCACCAAAGCATCTCTACTTTAAAGTTCAAAGACGGATGAAAGACACATCTGTTAGTGACAGAAATACATGGGAGTCATTCTTGATTATGCTGGCCCTGAAATGCCACAGCTCCCACCTGTTCCTCCCCTGTCACCTCTGCTCTCTCTTTACACCAGTCCTCCTCTCTCCCTGAGGGAGCAAATCTGCTTTCTGCTTCTAGGTCCATTTTCTCAGCTTCCACATGAAAGGAGGCTGAGCAATTGGTCCTTCTGAGGTGATACAGAAATCTCACACCCCGTGAATGACATTCTGTCAGTTGCAAAGGGGAAAAAAAGAAGCACGGATGAAATGCGAGAGTGCATGTTGGACACACCACCTTGCCTGTTTTTCTCTGGAACTCTGCAGGCCTCTGAATCCAATGTATGCACTGTAACATCTTCACTACAGAGCACAGGGCTTCTGCTTTAGGCAGGGTGACAACAGCAGAACAAGTTCCTTAGACATTTCCCAATTCTTCTCATGATTCTTCACAAGACTTGGCGCCCAGCATGGGCTGTGTGTAGAGGTGCTCTCACCCTGGGTGTCTGTGGGTGGTGAATCTGGCTGTTTTTCATTGTCCTCTGTGGAGTTGCACCCATTCTCCTGTAAAATGGGCTCAGGGAGTGGGCATCCTCAGGTACCTGTGGGTATCAGGGTGGGAGGGCTCCTCTGTGCTCTGCCCTCTTCTTCCTGAATTTCTCACCATTGCAGTGGTGGCTAGCAATCTGGCCAAAGTGGAAAGGCCAAGTGGGCTCAAGCTACGCTTCGGTGACAGAGGTGAAGAGGGACACTTCGTGGCTCATGTCAGGAACCTCCTTCTCAGCCTGCAGTCCCTGCTCACTGCTGTCCCCCAGGGCCCATGGTGGTTCGTCATGAGAGTCTCTTTATCAACTTTTTTTGGGGAACTGTGTACCACACCATGGGGCTTGCATGCAACAGGGAACATAGCTTGCTGAATTAAAGGGTTCAGGATAGTTGGGAATTTGTCTCTGACACAAAGTTGTTGACATTCTTTCACCCACATGTGTGGTGTCTCCCCAGGGATGGAGCAGCTTTCATTGTCCTCTGTATTTACGATGAGGGAGTCTGTGCTTCTGGAAGCCAGTTCTGATGTGGAGCTGCGCTATCTCTCCTCCAAAATGGGACTCAGGCAGCGAGGGACCTTTGAGGACTCTGGGTCAGGAGGACACACGAGGGTGGGAGGGTGCTCTGTGCTCTGTGCCACTTCTTCCTCAATTTCTTATCATTTTGGTGATGAGTGTCAGGCCTGGCCACGGTGGAAAGGCCAAGCTTGTTCAGCCTCCACCTCAGTGAGGGAGGGAAACAGGGAAAAATTGAAAGGCTTATGGCAGGAACTTCCATCTTAGCATGAAGGCCCCGCTCCCTGCTGTTCTGCCAGGCCCATGATGCTTCATGATGACACAGGGAGTGAGAATCTCATTATTGACTCTTTCTTGTAAGCAGTGTATCACATAATGGGGCTTACATCCTAGTCGGAATGTGGCCTGCTTAACTGAAGGGATCCAGACGCTTGCCAATGTATCTGTGACACAAGATTGTAGACTTTCTTTCATATCTGACCCATGGATATTGAGGGGGTAGCCTGCGGTGGGCTGAACCCCCAGGCTAACACACAGCAACTTTGCAATGATGTCAGTGATGCCCCAGACAACTGTGGTGAAATAGTGACGTCCACGGTGGCGTTCAGGAGATACAACATGCACTGGATGGTGGGCAAACAGGAAGGTGCTTTGTCACCATCTGGTAAAGCACTACTCCGACACTCCTCATGTCCCCTGAACACACATTGTAGATTTCATCCTTTAGGATCTCTGTGGCACAAAACAGGGGGATGCTGCTGCCCTGCAGAGAACAGCCTGTGGTGACACATCTTGCCAGACAAAGTGACCTAACTTGAACCACTGTCGCACAGTTATCAAGATATTATCTGGTGTTATAATAGTGGGCAATACAACTATTGCCATTGGCAGTACGTAACTGCACACAGAAACTGAGCAAAAATGTCCCAGGCCTGGGCCTCCCTCAATCTTCCTAGCTGTGAGATCATTCTTCCATGACCTCCTCCTATGGTATGTTCCATCACAATGCATACATGCTCAGTCTTGTTCACACAGAACATGTGAATGATGGGCGGATGGGATACTCTTTTGATCATGGCAATTTCATGAGTGACTCAGACATTATTGATCTGGTCCACTTGAATGATCTTAACAGCCACCAACATGTTATTTATGTGGTGACGAGCAAGCTTCACCTGGGGAAAGGTCTCTTGCCGCAGGGTCTTCAAGCTCTCTTAGTGCTATATGAGCTCATGGTTACATGTGCTGGTGTTCATACACTGTTGCTCCTTCGCCTCCTCCATCAGTATAATCTATGTGGGAACTCGAGATGAAGAGGAGACTTTTAAAAAATAATATAAAATAATCTGTAAGCAAAAATGAGTGGAAGTTTAAAGAGGTTCAGTTATTTATGTACTGGAGTACTCTGTAATTACTAAAAATTGTCAACTATCTCTTTATGTATTGGGTCTGGCCTGTAACTCCCCATACCAAAAATTGGTTGCTACTCACATTGAGCTGTTGATCAGAGTGAACTTCAAGTTCCTCAAAACAAGACAGGCTTCTCTCAAAGCACTTGATTAATCACCTGAGGAAAAAGGTAAGACCCTATTGATGCTGGCAGCACAGAACATGGAACTATCTGGCTGGAATCCAGAAGGGAGCTACTTCCCAGATGGCTAGCCTGTATAGTGCTGGAAAGCATTACATGAGCTGCTAGGGAAAAGTGTCAACAATGATGTGAGCAAGCAGGGGACATTACTATGCAAAAGCAACCAGCCTGACAAGAGATACGCACCTGTGCAATGGTGGCAGCCAGCCAAAGTGAGTAGCCAATGGTTTTCTGATTGGCCAAGAGATCCACTCAGTGGAAAGGAACCCATAGCTGGAAGTAGGAACCAGGTCAGAATCTTATGGAGACTAAGATATGCTCTCCAATATTAAGTACCCACTAATCTTTGGCCAAAGAGGGGCCACATCCATCAAAATGTCTCTAAATTAATATGCTTATCCCATTTAACCTATGGTGACCTCAATCTCTGTTGGAGAATCTGTTTTTGTTTTTCAGACTGTAGTGAGAACCAAAGAGATAAACCACCCCTCACACATCACACAGGGCCCAGGTGAAACCACAGAGGAATTGGTGAGATGAGCAAGAGTGCTGCTTCTATGACAAGCCTGATGAACTGTGCCAGGGGGAAGAAGACAGATGCTGAGGATACCCAACACATCCCAAAGCAGAAATAAAGAAGTTGCTGAAAGCTCAACAGTGAAGTAGACTTAAGTCACACCCACTACGGCTCAGGGAATTTTGCGGAAGAGGGGGCGGAAAGATTGTAAGAGCCACAGGATGGGTGGGCATATCCAGAGGCAATGCCTCCCCACCACAATGACTGACTGCTGCTCTCACAAGTCATACCCCACACCCAATGGTGAACTCGAGCAATGCCACTGAGGAGGGCCCTTGGTGGAATGGGGACAGGGAGGAGGGAAATGATCCTGCCAACACGTGATGTGTCCATACAAAGTATGTACTTAATAGAAAGTATCTTTTATGATAGAGAAAAGGTTTTATATTAAATGATGAGGTTTCACTTATACTCTGTTTGTTATTAACAGATCTACTGGTATCTACTCCATCCCTGCTTTAAATCAAATTTGTTTTGAGACTCAACTAGTCCTAGTTTTTGCTATATATTTTGCAAATGGCCCGGCCAACAATAAAAAAAGATAATTATTGGTGCTTTGCACTAACAACAAGAGACCAAAAGCAAAATACTCCTAAGTCTAGGTTTGAATGCTGAAAGCTAAACACATTAGCTTTTGGAACCATGCATAGTAAGGTTAAGGACAGAGATCTTCCCCAAAAGGAGAGTGTAAGATGATTCCCCGCCCTCCATAGTAAGATGGTCTTCAAACAGATGGATAACATTTGTACTTAAAAAAATTCACTTGGCCGGGTATGGTGGCGCATGCCTTTAATCTCAGCACTCGGGAGGCAGAGGTAGGAGGATTGCCATGAGTTCAAGGCCACCCTGAGAATACATAGCTAATTCCAGGTTAGCCTGGACCAGAGTGAGACCCTCCCTCAAAAAACAAACAAAAAAAATCATTTGTTTATTTGAGAGAGGGGCAGATAGACATAGCAAGAGAATGAGTGTGCCAGGGCCTCTAGCCACTGCAAACGAATACCAGACACATGTGCCACCTAGTGCTTGTAGCTTATGCGGGTCCTGAGGAATTGAACCTAGGTCCTTGGGATTTTCAGGCAAACATAAGCCATCTATCCAACCCTGACATTTGTATTTTAACATGGACTGGAGATATGGCTTAGCAGTTAAGGCACTTGCCTGCAAAGCCTGAGGACCCAGGTTTGAAACCACATAAGCAAGATTCACAATGTGGTGCATGCATCTGGAGTTTGTTTTCAGTGGGTAGAGGCCCTGGAAAGTTCTCTCTCTCTCTCTCTCTCTCTCTCTCTATCTCTATCTCAGTTTTGCTAATAAATATTAAATATTTTGAAAAGAAAATATGCATACATGTGTTAGTCCCCATGTGGTCAGAGGACAATTTCAGGTGTCCTCAGCTCCCACTTTGTTTGAGGCAGGGACTCTACCTGTTATGGATCACTGCATTCACCAGGCCAGCTGGCCCCTGAACCTCAGAGAGCTTCTCCTGTCTGCACCTCCCTTCTGGATGTAGACACAAAGGGATTACAGATGCTAGCATCCAACTTCTACATGGGTTCTGGGGATCTGAACTCTGGTACTCTTGCTTGTGCCACAAGCACTTTACTCACTGAGTTATATCCCCATGCCCAAAATATGTACTTTTACATGGATTTTTTTTTTTCTTTTAAGTGGAAAGTTTCATGGGTCTTGTCTATTAGTTTGAACCACTTTTACCTGTGTTTTTGCTAATATTTTTATGTTTAAAAAATAAGTAAATCACAAAAGATTTACAATTTAATGCATAATGTAGAGTACTTACTTTCAATAGCTAATGAGATCGTGGTACTATAAGACAAGGATAGCACAAAATTATAAAAATTTCCATTTAAGGAAAGCTTCACTCTCTCTGCAGCTGGGCCCTTGTCATTGTAGTAAAATCCAACTGATGGCACTTTGGTCCATGTCTGCTGCCACACTGAAACACTAGTTACAAGAAATGCCATTCACCATCTACCCCAACACCAGAAGACTGTGAAGAGGCATTTCTGAAAAATTCTGATGAAAACCATGATGAATGTGCATCACCAGAGGATGTGACAGGGACTTTGACTGTGTCCAGCACTTGGGGTATTATGTTCTAACCTAAGGAAGGACAAGGAAAAACCCATAGAAATTTCAAAGAACATGTTTGGCAGATGGTAAGCTGCATGTGAGCATGAGCTGGGTGTGTGTGAAGAGGCTAATGTGACTAGAGCAGGGATTCTGGTGTATGGGAAGAGGGCAAGGTGGCTAATGTGATTACAACAAGGATCCAGGTGGGTGTGAAGAGCAAAATGTGCCTAGTGTGACTAGAGTAGGGATCCTGGCATATGTGAAGAGGGAAAGGTGGCTAGTGTGACAAGAGTAGGGATCCTGGTGTGTGTGAAGAGGGAAAGGTGGGTAGTGTGATTAGAGCAAAACTCCTGGTGTGAGTGAAGATGGAAAGGTGGCAAGTCTGACAAGAGGAGGGAGGCTGTTGTGTGTGAAGAGGAAAAAGTGGCTACTGTGACTAGAAAATGGATTCTGGTGTGTATGAAGAGGCAAACAGGGATAGTGAGACTTGAGCAGGGATATTGGTGTGTGTAAAGAGGAAAGATAGTGTTACTAGAGCAGGGTGCCAGGTGTATGGAGAGGGAATGGTTGCTAGTGTGACTAGAGAAGTGAGCCTAGGGTGAGTGAAGAGGGAAATATGGCTAGTGTGAGTAGAACACGGAGCCAGGTGTGTGTGAAAAGGGAAAGTGGATAGTGTGACTAGACCAGGGATCCTGGTGCGTGGGAAGAGGAAAAGGTGGCCAATGGCTGAGTGACTCGAGCAGTGATCCTGGTATGTGAAGAGGGAATGGATGCTAGTGTGACTACAGCACTGATTCTAGGATGTGTGAAGAGGGAAATGTGGCTCGTGTGACTAGACCAGGCAGCCAGCTGGTATGTGAAGAGGGAAAGGTGGCTAGCGCATCTGGAGCAGAGGTCCTGTGTGTGTAAGAGCATAAGGTGGATATTGTGAGGAGAGCCAGGAGCCTAGTGTGTGTGTGAAGAGGGAAAGGTGGCCAGGGTGACTAGAGTAGGGAGCCTGGTGTGTATGAAAAGGAAAAGTTGGCTAGTGTGACTAGAGCATGGATCTTGGTGTGTGTGAAGAGGGAAGGGTGGCCAGTGTGCCTAGAGCAGGGAGTCTGGTGTGTGTGTGTGAAGAAGGAAATGTAGTCACAGGGAGCTTGGTGTGTGTGAAGAGGGAAACGTAGTTAGTGTGACGAGAGCAGGAGCCTGGTATTTGTAAAGAGGGAAAGGTGGTGAGTGTGATGAGAGCAGAGAGAAGGTGCGAGTGAAGAGGGAAAGGTTGCCAGTGTGATTAGAGCAGGGAGCCTAGTAGGTGTGAAGAGGGAAACATGGCTATTGTGAGGATAGCAGGGAGCCTGGCATATGTGGAAGAGAGAAAGGTGGTTACTGTTACTAAAGCAGGGAGCCTGGTGTTTGGGAAGAGGGAAAGGTGGCTAGTGTGAATAGAGTTTTGTTCTTGATGTGTGTGAAGAGGGAAACCTGGCTAGTGTAACTAGAGCAGGGAGCCTCATGCGTGTGATGAGGTAAAGGAGGATAGTGTGACTACAGCTGAGTGCTTGGTATGGGTGAAGAGAAAAAAGTGTCTACTGTGATTAGAACAAGAGGCCAGATGTGTGTTAAGTGGGAAAGATGGCTAGTGTGAATAGAGCTGAGTACCTGCTTTGTGTGAAGAGGGGAAGGTGGCTAGTGTGACAAGAGCAAGGAGAAGGTGTGTATGAATATGGAAAGGAGGCTTGTGTGACTACAGCAGACATCCAGGTGTGTGTGAAGAAGATAATGTGGCCAGTGTGACTAGAGCAGGGATCCTGTTGTGTGTGAAGAGGGAAAGGTTGTTAGTGTGATGAGAGCAGGGAGCCTGCCATGTATGAATAGGTTAAGTTGGTTAGTGTGACTAGTGCAAGGATCCTGGTGTGTGGAAACAGGGAAAGTTGGCTAGTGGGTCAAGAGCAGGAAGTCTGGTGTGTGAGAAACTAAAAGTTGGCTAGTGGGACTACCACAGGGAGCCTGGTGTGTGTGAAGAGGGAGTGGTTGCTAGTGTGACTAGAGCTTTGATCCTAGGGTGTGAGAGAAGGGAAATATGGCCAGTGTGACTAGAGCAGGGAGCCTGTTGAGTGACAAGGGAAATGTGCATAGTGTGATTAGAGCAGGAATTCTGGTGTATGTGAAAAGAGAAAAGTGGCTGTGTAAATAGAGCAGGGATCCTGGTGTTTGGGAAGGGGAAAAATTGGCCAGTGTGACTAGAGTAGGGTGCCTGATGTTTGTGAAGAAATAATAGTAGCTAGTGTGACTAGAGCAAGGAACTTGGGGTGTGTGAAGTGGGAAAGGTAGCTAATGTGACTAGTGGGACTAGAGCAAGGAACTCGGTTTGTGTGAAGTGGGAAAGGTAGCTAATGTGACGAGAGAAGCGATCCTGGTGTGTGTGAGGTGGCAAACCTGGCTAGTGTGAGGAAAATAGGGAGCCAAGTGTATGTGAAGAAAGAAAGGTGGCTAGTGTGACTTGAGCAGGGAGACTGGTGTGTGCAAGGAGGAAAGTTGGCCAGTGTGACTAGAGCAGAGGGAATGCTGTGTGTGAAGAGAGAAAGGTGGTTAGTGTGAAGAGAACAGGGAGCCTGGTGCGTGTGTAAATTAAAGGTGGCTAGTGTGACTACAGCAGGGATCCTTCTGTATGTGAAGTGGGAAAGGTGGTGAGTGTGACTTAGAGCAGAAATCCTAGTGTGTGTGAAGAGGAAAAATTGCCTGGTGTGACTAGAGCAGTGATGCTGGTGTGTGTGAAGAGGAAAGGTGGCTAGTGTGATGAATGCAAGAAGCCTTGTGTGTGTGAAGGTGGAAAAGTTGCCAGTGTGACTACAGCGGTGAGCCTGGTGTGTGCAAAAGGGAAAGGTGGCTGGTATGACTAGATCATGTATCCTGGTGTGTGTGAAGAGGCAAAGGTGGCTGCTGTGCCTAGTGGAGGGAGCTTGCTGTGTGTGAAGTAGGTATGTGGCTAGTGTGATGAGAGCAGTGAGCCTAGTGTATGTGAAGAGTGCAATGTGGCTAGTGTGACTAGAATAGGGGTCCTGTGTGTGAAGAGTGAAAGGTTGTTAGTGTGATGAAAGCAGGGAGCCTGTCATGTGTGAAAAGGTTAAGTTGGCTCGTGTGACTAGTGCAGGGATCCTGGTGTGTGTGAAGAAGGAAAGGGGATTAGTGTGATGACAGCAGAGAGCTGGTGTGTATGAAAAGGGAAAGGTGGCGAGTGTGACTAGAGCAGGGAGCCTGGTGTGTGTGAACAGGGAAAGGTGGCGAGTGTGACTAGAGCAGGGAGCCTGGTGTGTGTGAAGAGAGAAAGGTGGCAAATGTGACTAGAGGAAGGATCTAGATATGTGGTAAGAGGTAACGTTGGCTCTTGTGACTAGAGCAGAGTGCCTGATGAGTGTGAAGAGGGAGAGTTGGCTAGTGTGACTAGAGCTGGGTGGGAGCCGTGTATGTGTGAAGAGGGAAAGGTGGATAGTGTGAGTAGAGCCGCAAGCCTGGTGTGTCTGAAGAGGAAAACATGGAGAGTACCACCACAGAAGGGATCTTAGTGTGTGTGAAGAGGTAAAGTTGGCTAGTGTGACTTAGACCAGGGATCCTGGTGTGTGAAGAAAGAAAGATGGTTGGTATGAATGGAGCAGGCAGCCAGGTGTGTGTGAAAAGGGAAACGTGGCTACTGTGAGTAGAGGAGGAATCCTAGTGTCTAGAAATAGGGATTGGTGGCCAGTATGACTAGAACAGGGAGTCTGGTGTGTGTGAACAGGGAAAGGAGGCGAGCGTGACTAGAGCAGGGAGCCTGGTGTGTGTGAAGGGGGAAAGGAGGCGAGCGTGACTAGAACAGGGAGTCTGGTGTCTGTGAAGGGGGAAAGATGGCGAGTGTGACTAGAGCAGGGAGTCTGGTGTGTGTGAACAGGGAAAGGTGGCGAGTGTGACTAGAGCAGGGAGTCTGGTGTGTGTGAACAGGGAAAGGTGACGAGTGTGACTAGAGCTGGGAGCCTGGTGTCTGTGAACAGGGAAAGGAGGCGAGCGTGACTAGAGCAGGGATCCTGGTGTGGTTTAGGCATCTTCAGGACCTAACTCATGCTTGCTTGAAGCACTTTTCATGTCTAAGCTATTTTTCCCACCCTTGCCAGAATTTTAGACAGAGTGTCCCATGTTTTTGTCCCCGCTCCTCAGGTGAAAGGACATCTGAGGAGATAAGGGGTTTGTGGAGAAAAGTCTGAGTTCTGTTTCCCTGAAATCAGGTGGGGTCTCTGCCTCTCCTGAGGCTGGTGTCCTGGAAGGTGTGGACGACATCTCCAGGACCAGACTACACTCAGTCCCACCAAGGCAGAGAGAGTGTTTGCTTCTGGAAAGGGGTCACCGGCTCCCTGCAGCAGCTCCACAGGAAATGGGGACATTGCACTTAGTCTGCTGGAGCCCTCTGGTGGCCGTCCTGGTGCAGGTTGGGTGGGCCACTGCTGTACTGGGCCACCTCGAGTCGGCACAGTGGAAACCCTCTGGTGAACAGGAGCCCACATGTGGTGTGAGGCCTCAGGGTCCTCACAGTGTGATCAGGGATCTGTCAGTCAAAGACATGCTTGGTCCAGTCAGGGGAGCCCAGGAGCACAAGGCCAGCAGGACAGAGCAAGGCACAGGTCCTGGAAGCTATTAACCGTCTTTTCATCACAGTGATTTACTTCCTCAGAAACAAGCTGCGAGCAGCTTCTATGAATAGTGTTTTTTATCTGTTTATGATCACAAGATCCTGGAACTGAGTAGAATGATGGTGGCCTCAGGGAACAGCAATCCCGCCTTCAGAGGGTTGAGCAGTGGAGAGAGAATGGGGCAGATGTCCCCTGCCTGGTCCCGTCTCTGTTATCCTCAGTGTACATCAGAGGTTCAAGGATGCTGCAAAGGACAGTTTGATCTGGACCAAATCATCTTTGGAATGGGCTGTGTTTCCCCCGCTCGCTAACTTAGTTGGAAGGCCACCACTCACTAATACTGGTGGCTGTCAGACTCCTCCCAGCCTTATGTAGGTGGAATCAATCCATGGCACAGTGGTTTTGGAGGAACAAAGTGCGGACTGGAGACCAAGACCCTCCTTGGCGCCAGGAACTGTACATGAGCACAGGTATAACACAATAAAAAATAAAGTAAAATACAAAGAGTTGTCTTTAGAAAGCACAGGGTGGGGAGGAGCAGGTGGTTGGATGAAACTGCAGCCCTCTTGTCTGGCCCCGCCCCTCCCTGCCAGGCCAATCAACCGAGGCGCTGGACACCGCCTCTCCCCTTCAAGCCACGTCCTCAGCTGCCAGACCAACCCTCCCTGCCAGGCCCCGCCCCGTCCCTGTCCCCACCCATGGGGCAGTGGCAGCCCTGTGCACCTTGGGGATAGCCTCCTTCCTGGTGGACGCTGCGGCCTTGAAAGTGATGGAGCACACGTGCAGGGCGGGCGGAGGGCTGCTGGGCTCCGGCTTCAAGTCCACTGGCCCATCGGGCCGGAGCTGGAGGACGCAGCGCCGAGAACCAGCGGCTCAAGGAGTTCCACATCTTTCCGGTCAGCAAGAACCAGGAGTTGATGTCATGGGCCGCCACGAGGACAAGCTAGACACCAAGAACAAGCGTCTGTGGTCCGAGCTGCAGGTAACGGTAACGGGACCCCACCCCCGGGATGGGTGCCACTGGGGAAACTGAGGCCTGGGGCGCCTGCTGCGTGGTCACGCTGCCAGACTGCACGGGGAATGCCTGACCCCTCCCTGACCATCCTTGTCCAGTCTACAAGCCAAGTAGTTTTGAAAGCTTGGTACAAACGGAGAGTGATGGATTTATTTATTTTAACCTTTCTGATTCCTGATTTATTAATTAAGACACCTTGAAGCTATTAGTCCAAGAAGAAATGCACACATACCAAGTGTGATTTGCTAGCTGCAACTCCACATACTCCTCCCAGGAATATCACCCCTCCCCTCAATTTTACATGCCTCCAAAATGGGACCTGCCTTGGTTCAGTTTCCTTGTGGAAATCCACAGATGATGAGTTTAAATGATCTTCACAGGAAGTTCTCTGGAAGCCTCCTGGTTCTTGTGGTTTTGAGCTCTGAGGTTGAAACTTTCCTGCATGTACTCAAGTTCCCCCTGGTTCACTGTGCAGGGCGGGTCTTGCAGGGCCTCCATCCCATCAGATCCACGTTCATTCATTCATTCAGAGAGTGTATCCAGCAAGGGGCTGTTTTGCTGAGGGCACCATTCTGGAATTTCCTGCTTTAGGTTTGTGGTCCTCTGAGGGTCATTGTCAGTACACTCTCTTCGTTATCATGGGAGTGACATATCTCGCAGCCTGGGCTCATCACAGTAGGAATTAAATAAACACCTCAGACTATTCATATAAAAGAAAGAAGCCTCCTTCCTCCTTGTGTAGCATCATTTTCATCTGGTTTTATCAGATACATTATTATTATCTGTTACATTAGTAGCATGTTATCTGGGAATGTGTGCTTACCAGCCCCCTACCTGCATTCTCACCAGCTTTTCTGTGGGCATCTCTAATGCCCTGGCCTATGTAAAGTGCACCTGGGTCTTTCTGTTGTCTGACTTCATGTGTGCAGGCCATGAACATGTAGATGCTGTCCAGTGAGAGATGGCAGGTAGAAAAGGACAAGCCAAGCAGGACAGTGCAGGGAGTTTTGACACTGCCATAGTTTCAGATGACATCTGTTAGTGACCCATTTGCTGCCTTTCTCACTTGTGAACCCTCTTCCATATTATTGTTTTAATTTTTTTATTTGCAAGAAGAGAGAGAGAGAGAAAGAGAGAGAGAGGGCAATGAGAATGGAAATGGGCACACCAGGAGTTCTGCTACTACAAGTGAACTCCAGGTGCATGTGCCACCCTGTGCATCCAGCTTTACATGAGCACTGGGGAAATGAACTCTGACCTGTCAGGCTTTGCAAGCAAGCACCTCTAATGGCTGAGTGGATGCAGTTCTGAGTAGTACATAGACTTTCATAATCAATGACCCTTCATGGTAAGCCTTCTGTGTTGTATTTCTCATATTCTTAAAGAAGAAAACTGAGGATTAGGGAGGTTTAAGAGGTGATATACTATTTCAAAAAACATATAAGCTTCTTTTGAAAGCTTGATGTTGACAGTTTTGTTTGCTGTGGTTCAGTAATGTTTGCATTCCCCTATTGTGCTTCAGTGAAATGGTAACAGACAGCTCTTGATGACTGCCAAAATAGCCGTTAGGTTGTAAAAAAAAATTCCTAAGATATGTAACATATAGGGAAGAATGTAAAATTTGAGTGGAAGACTCTTTTTGAAGTAATAACACAGGGAATTATTCCAGGTATTTCCAAAGACTTATCAGAA